>CM040985.1:413560-441265 GCA_022985145.1 Pangasius djambal | reverse complement strand
TGTTGTGAATCTCGGCACACGTGACTAAAATAGGAAGAGCAGTTTTCACTCGTCTCTAAATACAGTAGCTACGTACAATAAACTCTGCTGTGAATTCTGTAACAGATCGTCAGATCATACGATGAAGATCCTCTAACGACAGACCTGCGATTAAACGTCACCCATCGGCTCGCCGTGACCCGGGAATCAGCTCGCGCGTAAACACGCAGTGCGCTCGAGGTCATGGGGAGGATTTATTCCGTTTTCTCCGTCGTGAAATCGTACAGTGTGAAGCCAGTGACCAATGAGCATGGAGAGGGCGTACCACATGACCTCACACACACCTGAAGCTCACGGAGTCTACGGGAGAAAAAAGGGAGAAACAACGCGGGAAAGTCAAACGCACACTTGTAGTGAATGTTCAAGTCCTGATGAATAAACAAACGATGAATAAACGAATAAAATGGACGAACGAAGAGAGACAAATCCCAGGCGTCTCTACAGTAACGCGGTAACTTAATAAGTACGAATATTTTTCCTTATAAAGGTCAAAGGTCAAATCGTGATCTCAGTTTTAATGTGAAAAATCGTGATTGCTGTTTCATCATGAATCGTGCAGCTCTGTGTGTATAGAGTGTGTGTGTGTGTGTGTGTGTGTGTGTGTGTGTGTGTGTATACAGAGTGTGTGTGTGTATACAGAGTGTGTGTGTATAGAGTGTGTGTGTGTGTGTATAGAGTGAGTGTGTGTGTGTGTGTGTGTATACAGAGTGTGTGTGTGTGTGTATAGCTTGTCATTTCTCCCAGCCTGCTCTCATCCCGTGTCCTCGTTCAGGACGTTACGGAGCGACGCCGCGGCCCTGCGCTCGTCTCTCAGCCACCGCTCTGGACGCTCCGTCACGCCGTAACGATGGCCGCTCTACTGCTGCGAGTGGATTGTGAGCGTGCTGCGTCCCGGGCGCCACTGCGCGTGCGTGAGGCTTGTGAAGCTCTTTGTGTGTGTTCAGAGCGAGCCTGTGTTTCCACAGCGATCGGGTTCAGATCAGCGACACACGCGTCACGTGATATGTTTTTATTTTTCTGAACTTTTCCGTATTGTTCCCAGGCCAGGCTGAATCCAGCTAGCGTGTAGATCACACGTCAAAACACACACTGCTCGGCATTTCCTGATTTACGTGTAGAGCTGCAGATTTAATTTATCCTTATTACACGCTTCCTATACAGTCGTTATATTCTATTCTATTATATTATATTCTATTCTATTCTGTTATATTCTATTCTATTCTATTCTATTCTATTATATTATATTATATTATATTCTGTTTTATTATATTATATTATATTATATTATATTAACTGTCTTCTGTAATGCGGTTTGTTTTGTGTGTTATGATGATATTTTCTGCGTTTCTGCTCTTATCTGAACTCGTCCTGACTCTCAGTCTGAGGATCTGCGTCCAGCGTAAACTGTTTCTCAGAGACACTCAGCGACTCGTCTGCGACTCGAGGCTCTCACTCGCTGCCCCGATGCTGTCTGTCTCTCTCTCCCTCTCTCTCTCTCCCTCTCTCTCTCTCTCTCTCTCTCTCTCCCCCCCTCTCTCTCTCTCTCTCTCTCTCCCTCTCTCTCTCTCTCTCTCTCTCTCTCTCTCTCTCTCTCTCTCTCTCTCTCTCTCTCTCTCCCAGAGTCTATGAAAGAGAATCCGTACGAGGATGTGGACCTGAAAGGGAGAGGTCTGGCCCGCAAGTCTCGCCTGTTACCCGAGAGGTCTAATGACTCACTCAACAGGACGTGGACCTCCCAAGACAGGAAGTCCACTACACCTCCGCAGGTAGTTCCCTCTCACCGCCAAGTGCTGAGGTTTAACTTTCCACTCGGCGCTCAGAGGAGACGCTTACACCTTTACCTCTCCATCGTTCTGCTTCTGTTTAAGGAAAACACTGTGATTTATGATTTAACTTCATTCACTCTCTCATTCACTCACTCATTCACTCACTCATTCACTCACTCATTCACTCACTCACTCTCTCACTCACTCACTCACTCACTCACTCACTCACTCACTCACTCACTCACTCTCTCACTCACTCACTCACTCACTCATTCACTCACTCACTCATTCACTCACTCACTCACTCACTGATTCATTCACTCACTGATTCATTCACTCTCTCACTCACTCACTCATTCACTCACTCACTCTCTCACTCACTCACTCACTCACTCACTCATTCACTCACTGATTCATTCACTCACTCATTCATTCACTCATTCACTCACTCACTCTCTCTCTCACTCTCTCACTCACTCTCTCACTCTCTCACTCACTCACTCTCTCACTCACTCACTCACTGATTCATTCACTCACTGATTCACTCACTCTCTCACTCACTCTCTCACTCACTCACTGATTCACTCACTCTCTCACTCACTCACTCTCTCACTCATTCTCTCACTCACTCACTCACTCAATCCCTAATTAAGGATTGAAGTCACACACATCAGCACTCAGAGCTCAGACGTGACTACAGATTTAAGCGCTATTCAGAAGGTACGTGAGAGTTACGCACATGGGGGCGGAGTTTATCTAAAACAGGGGCGTGTCTCAGTTACGCTCGATTCTGTTCTTGAGCTTAAGCGCACGTTTCTTGTGTGATTTCGGTCCAGCGCCGCCGTCTGACTGTTTAATATAACCACAAAACGTCACGCTGAAATTTAAGTTTTAGCTGAAAATAAAATCACGCTCACGCTCAAAAAATATGACATCATTCATTAACTAATAATATCATTCTTTTAAAGTCCGTGAAAGCTCTTTTTCTATAGAGATATCGCTTATATCGAGATTTTTTCAGGTTTAAAGGGGAGTGTTTGTGTTTAAAGGCAAAGGTCTAAACTCCGTCTCGGACACTTTTACATAAAACAAATCTGGCAACCTCGGAGGCAGGTGATTTTCTGGTTGAGAAACACACAATAGAGTTTTTTCCAGGTCTTCACACACACACACACACACACACACACATACCACACAGACGTGTCAGAAATGTTTCCCGTCCCTCTCTCCCGCTGCCTCCAGCTCCCGTCTAAGCCGAGCAGTCAGTCTCTCCGGCTCCTGGCCCAAGCTGACAGGAAGAGCCACCGCTTGTCTCGCTTGTCTAAGAGACACAGTCATGATGACATGTTGCTGCTGCCTCAGCTGTCGTCTCCTTCCTGCGGCCTGCTGGACGACGGCCTGAGCAGCGCCAGTGACACGCTGGCCTCCCGCAGACAGAGACGAGTCCCCAAGGTAGGCTGGAGAGCTCCCATTAGCAAACCAGTTCAGGAAATGTACTGGGGGACTGTAAACACTCGCTCCCTCACCACTCTCTGTTTCTCTCTCTCTTAATTTTAATAAGCCGAAAAAAAGAGAAGCGTAAACTCCTCTGTCCTGAAGATGTTACAGCTTCACCTCTGACTGTTACAAAGCGCTGACACTGGAGACTCCTTCCGTCAATGTTACATAAACGTCTCCACAACATATTTATCCATTAGACACGTTTTTCTTTTTTAATCTGTTTTTTAACACGTCCCTGTGAATGAGCCGTTACTATAGAAACGGTAATGTATTATTTATTTATTTGTTTATTTATTCACTTATTTAGATCCATCTTCAGAGTTGAGTTACGCCCACGTATCGTGGAGTTAATACCAAGGTCGTATTAAAGTGTCGCTGTAAGCGTAGCAGATGAGCGCTAGGTCAGATTATCCTTCAAACCGTGACCACGTTTTCTTTTTAAAGCAGAGCGTCGAATTAACACCAACACTGACTTTATTTTATTAATTCAACAAATCAAAATAACAGAATAATAATGTGGTGAAATCTCCTGCGTCCTGCGCACACATTACGAGTTTATGACCTCGATTTAGTGTCTCGTGACTTCATTAAGTTGTTATTATCCTCAATAATGTAAACTAACAGTCTGCGCTGGATCAAGTGCTATTCTATGTGCTGCTGAATAATGAGTGTGGAAGCCATTTTGTTAAATTAGAACGAGGGCATTAATTATAATAAACCTGTGATTTGCAGCTGCACTACTGTCAGAGCTGCTGGTATAGAAAACTAATCAACACTAAGCAGCACCGTGGAATAACGTGCAAGAGTTTGCGTAACATATATTTTATCCTATAAAAGCGTACGTCAGAGCAATTTAGGATTCAGTGTACGGTTTGATGTTTCGTGAAATTCTTTTCTCATATTTTTTTCCGAATAATGAGTTAGTTTCAGAGTCCTGGCAGGTCTTCCTGCTTCTCCTAGCAGTTTATTTTAATGTTCATAAATATTAGCTGTAATGTTAGAATATTACTACTGAAGTTCTCTGCTCTAAACAGGCCTTCGTACCACTTTCACAGTGTCAGACTTGAAGGAATTAAGGATTAGGTTTCTCTGTTTTTCTCTGTTTTTTCTCTAGCCTGACTTTGGCAGTGCTGAACTGGCAGCTGTAACGAGCACAATGTGCGTTTCATTAAATTAAAATCAAGAGCAATTCTATTATAAATGAAATTGAGTACGTTCAGGAGACAGGATATAAAAAATGGAGTTTGGATGAGTTTGTTTTCAGTTATGGAAGCATACGAACGGTATTTTGGTTCTTTTTCAGCCGTGTTTGAAGAAGTCTTCTCTCCTAGCTTTTGGAGCAGCATTTTTTTGTCTCGTGGATGTTATTTAAGTTTGAGGAATTCCTCAGTCTGACGATTCGTGCCTACGCAGCAGTAATGAGAATGATTTTCGAGTTGTACTTACGGGCAGCGACAGAAGAGCAGCAGTAAAATGACTCAACCGCAACCACACGCTGTGAGCTTCGAATCCAAGATTTATCCCGTGCTCCGTCACGAGGATTATACGGAGTGTTCCTGGAAGTGTTTTGCTGCTTCACTTTTCACCATCATTCCTTCGTTCTCCCTCTTTAGGTGGTGCAGAGAATAAACTCTATCTTCTGTACAAAAAGAGGGAAGAAGAGACTGAAGAAGCTCTCGCTGTCCAATATAGAGACGGCGTCTCTGAGAGGTAGACCTTTTTTATTAATAAATAATGTATATAATATATATAATATGATATACTGTACACACTTATTAAGTACTTGGTCCAAACGTAATTTCACCAAATTGACCTTTGACATCAGTGAAATCGTTTTTCTGTTTGCAGATGATAACAGCGAGAGTGAGAGTGACTCTGATGACAGGTTCAAAGGTGAGAGTTCAGCGCTGAATAATAACAACATGGTTTGGTTTATTTATTTATTTATTTGTTTATTTATTTGTTTATTTATTCACTTATTTAGATCCATCTTCAGAGTTGAGTTACGCCCACGTATCGTGGAGTTAATACCAAGGTATTAAAGTGTCTCTGTAAGCGTAGCAGATGAGCGCTAGGTCAGATTATCCTTCAAACCGCGACCACGTTTTCTTTACAGCAGAGCGTCGAATTAACACCAACACTGACTTTATTTTATTAATTCAACAAATCAAAATAACAGAATAATAATGTGGTGAAATCTGCTGCGTCCTGCGCACACATTACGAGTTTAAGACCTCGATTTAGTGTCTCGTGACTTCATTAAGTTGTTATTATCCTCAATAATGTAAACTAACAGTCTGCGCTGGATCAAGTGCTATTCTATGTGCTGCTGAATAATGAGTTTGGAAGCTATTTTGTTAAATTAACCCAGTGATTAATGTGAGAATTACAGCTAGCGCTAATCATGCAGTGATATATTAGCGATATACGAGACTCCTATTAGATTTATTTCAACACTCGCCATCTTCTCACTCACATATCATCATATTAGTCTTTTATTTTTCATTTCTCGCTTTTGTGTTACATCATGTTACTACAGACAGCAAAGAAAAAAACGCAGTTTCCTTCTTCAGCCCTTTTCCTTTCTAACCCTGATTGTTTTTTTCGTGTTTGAAGGTGAGGGTTTGTGTTTAAAGCTGGTGGTTTAGACGCTCAGAAAAGCGATTTAAACTGCTGCGTAACACGACTCTGAATACCAGGAACTTTCCTCACGTAAAAAATACTGACGTAACCTTTGGACTTAAGATACTGACCCTGAATGCAGGCCATATTTATTTATTTATTTGTTTGTTTATTTAATTATTCAGTCATTGATGACAGATATATAAAGCATTTATCTATATAGATTATATAAAATATAGATTATTATCTGAGAGAACACTCTCCAGATTTTTTTTTCTTTAATCAGATATCTGGCACCAGAATATCTTGGAACTTTAAAACGTTCGCGTATTCTGTATACAAGCACAGAATGTACACATACTGTATGTGAATGTGTGTGTATATACTGTAGGTGTGTGTATATAGGTGTGTGTGTATACTGTAGGTGTGTGTATATATGTGTGTATATATGTGTGTATACAGGTGTGTATACAGGTGTGTATATGTGTGTGTTTATGATTCTCAGCTCACACTCAGAGACTCCTGAAGCTGCAGTCGATACTCCGCCGTGCCCCGAGTTACCGCACGCTGGAGCTGCAGCTCATCGAGTGGCAGGAGCGGGAGCTGTTTGAGTACTTCGTCGTGGTTTCTCTGAAGAAGAAGCCCACTAAGAACTCGTACACGCCAGAAGTCTCGTACCAGTTCCCCAAGGTACCGTGTGAGGAAGAGGAGAACCCCGTGGTCCCGGGCGAGAGCTGCTGTCCCACAGACTGTTGTTTATAACTGTGGTGTTAAAACCACATCAGACTCTTAACACACTGCGCAGCGTGAATCTGATCTCGCAGTATCTGATCTCGCAGTATCTGATCTCACAGTATCTGATCTCACAGTATCTGATCTCGCAGTATGCTCACAATTTGTGCATTTTCATACATAATAAGAAAAGGTGTGAGCGATTACTCCGCCCCTAACCCCGCCTCTAACGCTAATCTTAACCTTCGCGCGAATTAAGGAAAGGAAATATTACGATATAATACCACTGTAGTGATAAATTATGTCACGGTTCATAATTAATATAGCTTTCTGAGATATAGTGAGAGTATCATCAGTGTTTTTAGAACAGTTTACATGTCGTTACGCATATTGCATACCGTAGAAAGGTCATCAAAAAGTGCGACATCATGGTAGCAAAACTTCGCTAAAAACTAGTTCCTCTAATGGTGTAGTGCTGCAGATATTTCTGCGTAATTATTTCAGGCTGTTCCACATGCCGCTACAGCCGGGACTCAGAGATCGGTAATAACACTAAATCATGTTGCTAGGAGACGGTATCCCAAAAATATGCAGAAATACTTCTTTAATTATCCCAGATGTGGCTCAGCGACCGTGTCCTCTTGAGAAACTGGAAATATGTTGGCTGCCGGCCAGAGGGTCGACCCTGATGATGTCATCATCTTGAATTGGAATAATGGGGCGCAGGGGACGCGACGGGGGGCGACCTTTTAAGAGGGAGCTGGTCGTGCTGAACATATTTCACATAGCAGCGAGGGCTTAAAAAAAATAAATAAAAATTTCTGCAGTGTTTGATTTGCATATGCATGCATATTTATAGCTCCTGTAGCGTGTTTAATTTTAATGTGTGTAAAAACGTGTGACTTTTTCTTCCCTGTACTTACGTTTAGCTCGAGAGGCCGACTAAACAGATGCGAGAAGCCGAGCAGCGTCTCAAAGCCATTCCACAGTTCTGCTTCCCCGACGCTAAAGACTGGAGCCCCGTGTCCGAGTACAGCAGGTAGTTAAACAGTCAGTCTCTAATCACCGTGGATCAGACGTGATTCGGGGGCGGGGCTATGTGTAACCTCATCTGATGATGTCATTAAATAAAACATTGTTTTGGCTCATTTAAGTCAGATATGCAAATTATTTAAGGATGACTTGCTACCTGGCAACTTTTAGCAGCAGATCCTGCATTCTAAGCTAGCTAGCTAAGCGTGTGTTACTCTACTTGCTTGTGGACGTAGCCTGCCCTAACTAGTTAACTAGTTAACCACAGATTAAATAACACACTAATCAGTATGAAAACTGGTTGTTTATTTTTCCTGATTTTCTCCCAGTTGAGTCTTGACCAAGCTCTCCTCTATCATACGACAATCCAGGTCAGATAACCGCTGCACGTACTGCGTCTCAGGGCGTCAAACGAAAGCGCTGTCTCCCCTCTACTGAATACACGAGCTCACAGACGGCCACGATTGGCCAGAGTCGCTGTGATTGACAGGAGAGAGAGCGTATGCCCCTCCCACCCAGAAAGCACAGCCAGTCACGCCCTCTTGGCCTCCTGACCCTCAGGAGCACACAGCTGGTTGTTTCATTTACATGTATAGGCGTGTTTCTAATTAGCATATTCATGCATATTTATAGATTCTTGCATTTTTAATGAGATTAAATGTATGAAGAAGTTTCTAGGATATTTTTTGATAGTTTTTTGGACGTTCCGTGTTTAGGACAAAAAGCTACAGCTCTGAATACTTCCACAAAACACCCTGTGTGTGTGTGTGTGTGTGTGTGTGTGTGTGATTTGCAGTGAGACGTTCTCCTTCATGCTGACGGGAGAAGACGGGAGTCGGCGTTTCGGATACTGCCGGCGGCTCCTGGTAAGCGCCGCCCCGTCTCTCCCCGCTATTTTCTCTTTCTCTTCTCTGTTTGCGTGCTAGTGTCTGTAAGGCTCGTGTTTCTTATTCTTCTAAAGATATATATATAGTTACTATACATCAGTGTGTGTGTGTGTGAGTGAGTGTGTGTGTGTGTGTGAGTGTGTATACGTTGCGTCCGCAGGCATCATAATTACAGGGTGAGCCCGTGAATGGAGTTTAAATGAGGACTGCACAGCCACTTCAATAGGAGCTCACTCTGTATCGTACTCCTTTATCTTTTTTTCCAAAGAAGAGCAGTTGCTCGTAAACACGTCGTCCTCTGTTTAATGGCATTTCCTCAAGAGAAGAGGGAGGGAGGGAGAGAGAGAGAGGGAGAGAGAGAGAGAGAGAGAGGGAGAGAGAGAGAGAGGGGGGGGGAGGGAGAGAGAGAGAGAGAGAGGGAGATGTGAAATATTTATCACTGTAGAGTTGATTAGAGTCATATGATGATCTTCACTTTTATTTTGTTGTGAAAAAGCTTCCCTCAGCACTCAGTTGAGAAGGTGTTGATTAGTTTCCTATACCAGCAGCTCTGACAGTAGTGCAGCTGCAAATCACAGCTTTAGGAGACGTTTATGTATCGTGTATGGAAGGAGTCTCCAGTGTCAGCGCTTTGTAACAGTCAGAGGTGAAGCCGTGACTTCCAAGTTTTCCGGCGTCTTCAGGACAGAGGAGTTTACGCTTCTTTGCGGTTTCTCGGGAACAAGCTGCGTTTTTTTTTTGATAGAATAAAGAGCGGCTGGCGAGGGAACGACTGTTTATAGCTGCTATAACGTAAGTGAGAACAGGAACTAACGCGTTTGACGAACTTTAAATGTAACTGTAAATGGATGAAAAGTTTAATGTGTCGTTCTTTAATAAATGCATGTTTGTCAGCAAATTGCTGTGGTGTAAGAGGAATAAAACACTTGTGCATGCGCTAACGTTAACTCCACCCTGTTGTGGATTATTTTCCTGTAACAGCACATCCCCAGGTGTTTTATTCGTCACGTGCCGCATCAGTAAAGCATATTAACTGCAATTCCTGCATATTAAATTAGAAAGCGTATAAAATCAGTCTTTTATGCGGTGCGTGTTTCCAATTCTGGGAACTGATCAGATTCCTGCTGTTGGACGTTTGATAATAAATGAGCCTAAAGTGCTGTTTCTTTGGCCTTAAGTAGCGTGCGGATGTCCCAGTGTTTTGTGTTTTTGTTTTTGTGGTGAGATTTTTGCTAGGAGGAAGTCCAGGGGCTGGCACAGGGAGGAAACATTCCTGAGGATTTCGGCTCCGCTCCACATTCTCCACTTAACTATCCATTTCTGAAAAGCCAGCAGGGGAGAAATGGAGACACGCAGGCCTAATATGGAAATGTGGAACGGAGAATTCTTTGTGTCTGTGTGTGTGTGTGTGTGTCTGTGTGTGTGTGTGTGTGTGTGTGTGTGTGTCTGTGTGTGTGTGTGTGTGTGTGTGTGTTTAGAGACACTTCTTTTTCTAACCACCTCACAGATTGCTTTAGTAAAAGGCTCGCTTGTGATTATGCACTGAGTCGTGTATAGGATTGTGGGAATGCACCTGTTGTTTAGAATAGAGGACATTCTGGGATGAATACCTGACTTCCTCCAGCGTCACACCACCTCTGAGTCACATTTAACCAGGAAGAAAGCTTATAAAACATCCCGGATTACCGGCATCACCCGAACGATCTTATCCGCATAGTTTAAAACAAAACCTGTTTAAAGCGAGATGAAACAGGTGAAACGGGTCATTTTTAAAACAACAGATATCACAATTCATCCTCACCAGCTCATCGCTGATATTCTGATATTCCCACAAGTACTTTTTCTGCTGGAACTTAAAAAAAAAAAATCATTTATTTATGCAAATGAGGCTTCGTATAATCATATGCATCAATTTGCATACTTAATTAAACAGGAAATTAAACTTGTCTTTTGATAATGTTTATTGCGCTGTGACTCTCAGAAGAGAGAATTTTACCAAAGTTTGTTGGAAAATCATTTTTTAAAACTTAAAAATTTTTAAAACACCACAAGCCGTTATTCCACGCCATTTTTCAGTATAAAATCTAAGAGAAATACAACAGTAATTGACATTGTGAGAAGTCCTCAGTAGTTAGCTTGTAATTAAGGACAGGAATGAGCGTGAACGTGTCAGATTTCATGAATGCGTCTAAACCGAGATTTGAATCGGTGGTTTAATGTGTTTTCACTCGAGTTAGTGTGATTTCTAAATGACATTTTGTCGTGATTGTGAAGTGGGCTTCAACGAAGGCTTTAAACTCCGCCCACTTCACAATCACGACAGAATTTCCTTAATAAAATGAAGAGAGTGGGAAAAGACAAAGCCAGTGAAATAATGTTAAAGTAAATATGTCTGTAGCAGCAGTTTAAAAGACGATGTGTTACAGATTAAATATAGATTAAAGCGTGTGATGTGCTTTTCTGTGTTTAAGCGCTCTTACGCCTGACGGTAAGTGTGGAAATAAGAGCGAGCGCTTGTCCGTGTGTTGTTACACGCTCTTCGCTGATTCATGTGTTTGATCTCCGTCCACGTGCAGCCGAGCGGGAAAGGGCAGCGTCTCCCGGAGGTGTATTGTGTCATCAGCAGGTTGGGATGTTTCGACCTGTTCTCTAAGGTGAGCTCATACCTGCTCGTGAACTCTTCTGCACTCCTCCTTCCTCACTAAGCCACTCCTTTATCTGAGCTCCTGTGGGTCCAGGCATCGTTTCTCTGGCACTCGCTCTGGCTGTGTTTGTCTTCGTGATCCTTTCTCAAATTCACACATTTCAGTGAGCTGTTGCTTATGTGAAACATGAAAGAGAGAATTTAGTGTGTCTTGTTTATCTCTTTCCTGTATATAAGTCTATAATCTCATGTGTTTACATGCGGCCTGATAATCCGCTAATAATCCACTTTTAACCTGCCAATATTCCACTAATAATCCACTAGTAATCCACTAATAATCCACTAATAATCCACTAGTAATCCACTAATAATCCACTAGTAATCCGCTAGTAATCCACTAATAATACACTAATAATACACTAATAATCCACTAGTAATCCACTAATAATCCACTAGTAATCCACTAGTAATCCGCTAGTAATCCACTAAAAATCCACTAATAATCCGCTAGTAATCCACTAATAATCCGCTAGTAATCCACTAATAATCCACTAATAATACACTAGTAATCCACTAATAATACACTAATAATACACTAAAAATCCACTTTTAATCTGCCAATAATCCACAAATAATCCACTATTGATCCACTAATAATCCACTATTGATCCACTAATAATCCACTATTGATCCACTAGTAATCCACTAATAATTCAACTGAGAGCTCACTCACAATAATTCCCAAATATCCCTGTGGAGATCACTAAGGTATATCCATCCATCCATCCATCCATCCATCCATCCATCCATCTATCTATCAGAGCGATCATGTATACACCTCAGTCGGGAACAGCGTAATGTAAAGTTTGTAATAGACCGAGGTGGGTTAATCTCCTTTTAATAATCCGTTAAACAGAAGAATAATAGAGCAATATAAACGCCAGTGTCTGAGTACTTTCACAAACTAACATTCTGAGGCAGATGTAGGCTGTACATTAATCAATAAAATCAATAAAATCAATTGAATTGAATGTAAATTGAGTTAAATATTCACCAGAAATGCAGAGAGGAGGTAGAACACAGAGAAACGTTTAAACTTTAAAGCCTTTATTTCTTGCCAGTTATTCTTCCCGTACAGTGACTTTTAATACTGTTAACATTAGAAGATGAGTGAAGGTGTTGTAGTGAAGCTGTTACACCGATGGACAACAACCGCATCGTTATTCTCGGGTCCGTGTGAAGCTCTGAGAGACTTCGATCACAAGCTCTTCTTCTTGCTGTCAGTTTAATAATCACACCTGGATGATGTTTCACCGAGACGAAATAATTTACAACTCGTTAAAAACACAAGCCGCGCCGTTAAAAAGCTAAACACACTGACCGGACTCGCGCTCCTCGTTGTCATGGTAATGTAAACACTATACCTCACTTCCCGCTTGTGCAAAACGTCTCACCGGATTACACGTACGGTCTAGATAAACACCGATTTTATTATCCGTATAAACAGCTCAGATGTCAGTCGGAAAGAATTCGTACGGATCGGTGCGAATCTCCGAGTGTAAACATGAGCACTTCGTGGGAAAAGCTGTGAAAGTGTAAAGGAAGAAGAACAGGAAGATTAAAACCAGTGCTGTTTAATTTACACGAGCACTCAGTTTAGGCCTTTAAATAAAACAGACGCCTTCGCAGCTTTAGTGGTAACGTTTTTATTAGTGGTAATAAAATACGTTTGATTTAAAGCGCTGTTGAAGACTCAAGCCGACGTGAGTTAAAAAAAATAAAATAAAATAAGATTGAAGTTATAGAAAATTATATGAAATAAGTCTGAGTAGCATCAGTATTATGAATAAAAACAGTAGATTTGTTGCAGCGCCACTCTCAGGATGTTATTCCTCACACGTTTACAACCACATGGCCGTTTTTCCCAGATCCTGGATGAAGTGGAGAGGAGGAGAGGGATCTCGGCAGCTCTGGTCTACCCCTTCATGCGGAGTCTGATGGAGTCTCCGTTTCCGGCCCCCGGAAAAACCATCAAAGTCAAAACCTTCCTGCCTGGTGCAGGCAACGAGGTCAGATTATTATTATTACTCCTTACGTTTAAATAAATATACCGTAACATGAACGCGGGGCGGTGATTAATATGAATCCAGAACCATCCGTACCCGGAGCAGATCCCTGTTTCCATCACGTAGCAGCACCAGGGAATGTAGGATGAGTTTCTGTGGAGGAAGTGAAACTTCCATGATGATTTTTATCGTCGTACAAGTCGCAGATTTGATGTAAAAATGGGCGTGGCTTTGTCACATATGTCTCTTTATATTTAAAGATTCGATGATTGATAACGATCGACGATTACGCACGCTTTTATCCGTTTATCATCACTGCGCTGTTACTATAGAAACGATAACGTAGTAAAACGAGCGCATTAATTATAATAAACCTGCGATTTGCAGCTGCACTACTGTCAGAGCTGCTGGTATAGAAAACTAATCAACACCTTCTGACCAATCAGAATGCAGAATTCAGCAGCACTGTGGTTGTAAATATGATTAAATCTCATAAATAAGGTTTTTGATGCTGTGTTTACGTGGTGTATAAATGAATGGTTTCTCAGGTGATGGAGCTGAGGAGGCCGATGGACTCGAGGCTGGAGCACGTGGATTTTGAAAGCCTCTTCAGCTGCCTGAGTGTGAGACAAGTGGTGTGTGTGTTCGCCTCGCTGCTGCTGGAGCGCCGGGTCATCTTTGTGGCCGATAAGCTCAGGTGAGATGTCGCTGGAGTGACCTTATGACCTTCACGTCGGCTTGTTGTTGATTCTGGAGCGAGTTCATGCGTCATCACATGACATTCTGAGCAGCCCGAGTTTCTCCTGACAACGAGTTTCCTCTTCACACCAAACATGGTCAAGTAACGCTCGAAACATCCCGAGCTGTGTGTCCAGGGCGCTGAGAGTGTGAGCCCGGAGCAGATGTTCTCAATAACGACCCACTTCACTGATCTGCAATATCACTTCCATTTTTCCATGCTCTCATTCCACACACACACACACACACACACACACACACACACACACAGAAGAACATCTGAACACACTTTTAACTTTAACAATGATCAGAAACTCCGTTTTTGTTCATCTAAATATAAATCTAATTCTGTGGAAGTGTACAGGGCCCAGAGTCACGGCTGGAAGATAACCCTGTGCTGTCGAGATTTCTGTTGCCGTAGAAACAAATTTCTCACTCTGTCTTCCTGCATGTTAATCTTTCACACACCTAGTCACAGGAACAAGCAGCTAATCACTTTATCTGACTAGTTACCTAGTTAAGCTAACAAAGCTGCAAGTAAGCTGCTTTACATTACAGTCTGCTTCTTCCTTTTGTGTTGTGTAAAGATTCTTTCAGATTTGCGAAGGTTCTTGATTTTCTTCGTACTCGCGTGTTAATAAAAACGCCAATTTGCCGTAAATTACCCAGTGTGTTCACTGCACGTTTACAATTAACCCCACCCACAAAACTATAAAAGGCAAAGAGAGCTGAAAACGACAAAATGGCGACTAAACGGTGAAAGAGCGCCTCCTAAATCTTCCAGTAACGCAGCTCAGCCAGTGCAGTGCATCGGCTTCCACAGACACACACTAACTCCTCCTCCTTTTATAGGGTGCCATTACTTTTGTCCTGATTAAATGGCTAGTCTTTTTTTGTCCTAATTTTGGGATTTTCACAACATGTTAATTTTGATGTTTATGTTTCAGCTTAATGTTTAGTGAGGTCATGAAATCCCACAATGCAGTGCGAAAGGTTAGCGTCTAAGCGACGCCCTGCAGCAGGTAGAGAACTCCCATGATGCACTGTGATGATAAAGCTACAGCACTTTGGCTGAGCTGAGGAGAAAATATCCAGCCTCAGTGTTTTAGATCATGAAGTTTGTCACACTGTCCGAGTGAGACGTCAGGACTGAGCCACTGTGGGATTAATCAGAGGACACATCTCAGAACCGCACCCGCTGTGGCATCACCATGATCTGGGTGGAGAAGTGGGTCGGGGCAGAGCCTGGTAGCGGGCAGGGGTCCCCCGGGGGGCTCTGGTGTCCATCCTCCCTCTTCCCAAAATGGACTCAGTAACGGAAATTAGGGAGTGAGCTTTTTGCGAAAGTCTAATCTCCACAAATCAGCGGCCCGTTTAAACAAACAGCGGCGGGGGGGACCTGGGACAGGCGGTGACTCTGAGGGGAAAGAATGTACTTCCTGTGTGTGTGTGTGTGTGTGTGTGTGTGTGTGTGTGTGTGTGTGTGTGTGTGTGCTTGTCCTGTGGAATTGTTTGCTGTGTTTCAAAACTAATGATGTTTATTTTCAAATAATTTTGTCGTCAAGGACACAAACACAGGAAAATAAATAGTCAATTGGTAAATTTTCGAAATTTAAACAGTATAAAGAGTAATTAAATTCTTTTTGCAGCTCTGAATTTATAAAACCATTATCACATTTGAATTTAGTATTTAAATGTTTATATGAATATAAATATTTGAATATTAATGAGTCTGTAATGTGTAACTACCACAAAGCACAAATAGGCATTATTATTATTATTATTATTATTATTATTATTATTATTATTATTATTATTATTATTATTATTATTATTTATCGGACATTTTTAGGTTTTAAATTAGCTACGATGTGATAATCCCAAACGATCGGCTTGACCGATTCCTCAGGCGAATCCTACAGCGTGCGGTCCGACGTTCCTTCAGTTCCCCGCTCACAGCTTTAGTTCCTACCTGCAGTTTGCTCTCGTTTACTGTTCAATACAAACCTGTAAGAAAACGTATAAGCGTCGTTTCATCTTATGGCGCCATATACGACCCGTCATTATCGTTAAACGTATGTAGAGACGTTAGGAAGGAAAATGAAGCTCAGAAGGAAGTCGCAGAGATCGTTGGTGCCTTTGGTGAGCGCACTAATCTAATCTAATCTAATCTAATCCAATCTGAGAACCGGTTTTCACACTGATGAGTGCGTTAATTAATTCAAGTTTAACTTGTTAGCTTTAGAAGTTATATACACTGTATGGCCAAAAGTATGTGGACACCTGACCATCGCAGCTATACGTGTAGGTACGTAATGTGAGATTTAAGGCAGGTTGAAGTTCATCTGCTTTTTATTTATTCGTTCAGACGTTACACATTAGACTGATTAAACTGCTAGTCAGGAATGGTGCTCTTTTTTAAAAGACTTCCTCATCAAGGCTTGAGACTAAATTTCCGACAGCGATAAGCACCTGGACAGGTACGGAGAGGTCCAGGCTTTAGTCTGAGGTATGTACAGCATATACACAAGCAGTGTTCCTCTCTTTCCCACATCACTGATATAACCGGAGCCTCTCCTGGGAAAACCCAGCGCAGCTCAGTCCCAGGATTCCTCGGCAGCACCGCGTGCTAAATGCCTCAGTGCCCTGTAACGTATATCCACAAACAAACTCCTTCCATGTTAGGAATGTAGCACTAATCGGACGAGATCAGATTTCTGGACACGTGTGTTGTTGAGGATGTCATTAGTAATTAATCACAGATTAATTTCACACCTCATTTTAATGCACACTGATCATTTTAACTCTTTACCAGGAGCCAGAAAATGGAATTTGTGCCTGTTTTGTTTGTGGCTGCATTCAGCATTGAATTTATTCGTGATGTCACACCCCAAAGTCGACACTCGGGGCTTTAAGAATTTGCAGTTTTTCATAAGTATTTCTTTTTTCTTTTCCCACCTAGCCTACTAGGTTTAAATTTTATAATTGTATTGCAACAGTTATATACAGTGTTTTACTATCAAAAAAGCTTCAGCTGTGCTGCGTTTTATCTCAGTACCAGTGTTATTGTGGGGAGGCGTGAATTGTTTCCCCAGCAGAGGGAATCTAAGCACAGAGTCACGATACTCTACACACAGGAACCCAACAGCGTCCTGACTAATCTCATAACAGACTGGGGCAGTAAATTAATTCAGTTGTTTATACTAATCGAACATGTCCGATAAGTCGATTTGTGTTCCACCGGTGGAATGGAGCGCGAGTGTACTGCTAGAAAGGGTTCATCTTTATTATAAGTGTTTGTATAAGTGCTTTTTACGTTACACACCTCCACATGGAAAGCTAATCCAGTCCGAACAGGGCTCTGAACTCGATCAGAAACACACAGCGAGTGTGTGAGCTGTTAGAGAGGAAATGAAACTTCCTCCTGATGTAATAAATCCGCGAGATTCAGCATCATATGGACTCTATTATTTAAGCGGAATTTGGTTGAATGAACTGCCCCAGCGTTCCTCCTCGTGTCTCTCTTCTGCCTTGTGCTTTGAGAAGCGTTCGAGGGCAGGAAAGGGTTAACCCCTGGAGCTGGTTTTGATCTTCCTGCGCTGTGGAAATGGCTTTCCCTGGCTCTGGTTCATCATCAGGGGCAGAACGTGGGTGTAGATGCTTGCCTTCGCCTAGCGTGAGAATTTCATGCTGCATTGTGCAGAAAAGCAGAGTGCAAAAAGAAAAGAAAGAGAATAATATTTACCTTTAATAATTTGTCTTATTTGTTTTTGTTTAACTTTCTGCAATAAAAGTAAATTCCAAAGCTAGACCTGGGCCGCAAAAAGTCATTATTCATTCCACGTATACACTTTTACACAACCGTGAACATTCCTTGTGTTTTAAAGCGCAGTTATGAAGATGTTTTATGTCCCGTGGCACTGGGCAGCGTGGTACAGCATGTGAAAACACGTGATGAATGAAACTGACAGGATCCAGCTGAACTCACAAACTTTTCTAGCCAGAAGCCAAACCATCTGATAAACTCATTAACTCTGAAAAAACTCCTTTCCCAAAGTCTGAACGTGTTCCTCAGGAGAGCTGCTGGAGAGATGTAGCACCCATGGTGTGTGAGAACGCTGTTAAATTAGAATTATATTCAGGCTATAATTATTGGCACCCTTTAAAAGTATGGGCAGAAATAATTATAATAAGTAATTGTTACTCACAGTGAATAACATCTTTCTTTCAGATTTTTAGAGGAAGCGTTTACATTTACTCAACAAAGGTTATTCTCATAAGAAATAAACAAGAACAATTTTTTTAAACAAACATGGCACAATTATTGTTATTATTACATGACAAAATGATATATAATTAAAAAATCATGTAAAATATATAATAATATAGAAAATAAATAACATACGAACATAATACCAACAAAAACATATTAAACATTTAAAATCCTAAAAAAAAACATATACAGATGTTTGTTGACTTTTTGTCTGATAATTGAAAAAATACAGTTAAACACAATCATAAAACAGAAAATGCTAGAAACTGAACGTTTACTTGACACTAAATCCACAACAACGAGCTGATTATAAGATTTTTACTAAAGAACCTTTTCCTGAGACACAAATCCACAATTTTTTTTCCCCAATAAACATCATTAACTTGTTTTGGTGTAAAAATAAATAAAAATCCTCGACACGTGTCTTTAATCTTGTTAGAGTCTCAGTGCTGTTATTCTGTCCACAGATTAACTGCAGGGGTGCCAATAACTTTTCATTAGTATTTTGCAGAGAAAATTGTGCTGTCTGTGTGGGAGGGGCATACTCTCTGTGTCCTGTCAATCACAGTAACACTAGCCAATCGTGGGCGTCCGTGAGCTCATGTATGTGGAAGAGGGCAGATAGCGCTTTCCTCTGAGTGCGTTACGCTGCCACGTGATGCAGCAGTTGCCACGTCTCAAAAGATGCCACGTCTCAGAAGTTCAACATGTAAAAGTTCACCCTCCAGGAGACATAAAATAAATTAAACTAAAAAAACGTATATAGTATCCATACATCTACGCTCGCTGTGTGTCGTTACGCTTTGCTCGTTTTTGTTAGCCAGTGTTTATGGAGTATTACGGAACCTCGTGTGTGTTCGCTGATCTCTTTCACTTTCACACACACAGTCTGTAGAGTCCGAGTCTCTCTCGTTAGAGTTTTATTCTGTCACTTTCTCCGAAGCTTTTCCCACAGCGCTGTGCTCGCACACGTTTCAGCTTTGAGTTATCGCTATGACAGTGTGAAATTCTAGCATCTGATACTCTGTCAGTTTCGCCCCTTGGCTACGCTATTAAACATCTCTCACCACTCCTCCGTTCAGACTGAAAGGTAGACAACACAAGCTAGCGTGATTAACGAGCTGTGAAATGTAACGTTCTGAGGCTAAGAGGACGGAGCTAATGTGAGGTAAAGAAGAAATCATTTCATCTCTCTCTCTCTCTCTCTCTCTCTCTCTCTCTCTCTCTAAACGGGAGTGTGAGCGCGTATATCATAGTGCTCTGCTCGTCTGTGAAAACGTAGCTGTAGACGGCTTTCATAATCAGAGATGATGTTTACATTCCACATTCGATCTCCTGATCTGCTCTGATCTACAGAGATGGTACTAGTAGTGATTTATTCACCCTGTTTCTGGTCATTAACGAGAAAACGGTCAGTCAGTGTTAACAACCGCCGGGACTGCGTGGTGTTCATGACCTCCAGCTGGAAGATCTCACGACTCGCTTCTGACGTCACACCAGACCGTTTAAAGGGACATGCTAATTCCGTGCACAGCTCTCTTGTTGTGAAACGTTGGTGAAACAAGTCAGTTCCTGTTGTCGCTTACGTTATAGCAGCTATAAACAGTCGTTCCCTCACCAGCCGCACTTTATTCCCTCTCTTCACGTTAATAAGAAGGAAACCGCAAAGAAGCGTAAACTCCTCTGTCCTGAAGATGTCGGAAAACTTAAAGTTGCAGCTTCACCTCTGACTGTTACAAAGCGCTGACACTGGAGTCTCCTTCCATACATGTTACATACACACATTTCTCCTTACAGAAAACTTCACCACATCGTTTATCAATTCACACACGTTTGCCATAAATGTTTATTAATCTGTTTTTTATTATCAGAACGAGCGCACTAATATAAACCTGCACTACTGTCTGAGCTGCTGTTGTAGAAAATTGATCAGCACCTTCTGACCAATCACAGTCCAGAATTCTGATGCTTATTGTACACTTTTCTGCCACAAGCTTCAGTGGACTTCAGTACAAAGTAGAAGAATTTTGTCGATTTTTGTGTCTTACGCAAAGCCCAGTGTGTGAGAGACACTTTTCACTCTGCACATTTCTCCGTGTTCCTGATAAAGGTATCCGTGACCTTGAGAAAAACGAGAACTTGAGCGCTTTTCCCACCCTTTAAACAATTTGTCACAGGATACGTTTGGCCTGCGTTTGCTCTCAGCGCTGCAGATATTTTTGCTTTCTCTGGTGATGATGAATGAAAGTATCGCGTCTCACAGCAGCCAGCGTTTAACCTGAACTTCCTCAGCACCTGATCACTCAGTCCTGCTTATAATCACAGATTCCACCGTCTCGGCTGCAAAGCCAGGATCAACTGGAACATCTGGGCTTGGTTTCCTCAGTGGTGTCCATCACGGGATTAGCTGTGTGTGTGTGTGTGTGTGTGTGTCAGAATCAGGTGATTTAAGTGTGTGGTGTTGTGTTTTCGTCCGCAGTGTCCTGTCCAGCTGTGTACACGCCGTGGTGGCTCTGCTTTACCCGTTCTCCTGGCAGCACACCTTCATCCCTGTGCTTCCCTCCTCCATGGTGGACATCGTGTGCTGCCCGACTCCGTTCCTGGTGGGAATCCTGTCCAGCTCACTGCCCAAACTCAAGGAACTGCCAGTGGAGGAGGTAAAGCTAACGCAGATGCTAACACTAACCCTCGTCTTTCACGTTCGCATTTACAAAAACACACACACACACACACACATTAGGACTGTAAAAAAAAAAATCAGGAGCATGTGGAATGTTTGGAGCCCATAAAACCCAGACGCGCTCGGGCTCCGTTCACACCGCGGGGGAAAGTGGACTGAACCTCTTCACACACGTGACACTGATTTGGGACGAGAGCAACGTTTTTGTCAGTGTAAGATTCGTTATGATTCCATACACATGGGAGTGAATCAGGACTGTGTTTTTGTGTAACCATAGAAACAATCATTTTCTGTTGTTCGTTGCGAGTTGCATTAATCAAAGCAAAGATTTTTGTTAACGTTTTAATGTTGTTGTTTTTTTCACCTCGGTGAAGCTCATGTTACTCGGACAGAAAAGCCGGAAAAAGTGAAAAGAGTGATTAAAAAATCGAGTAAATTGGAGTCAGTTTGTAAATAAGAGTCAGTTTGTAAATATATAAGATATCTAATATATCGATAAGGTTTTTCTGTAAGGAGACGCATTTATGTAACATTTATGGAAGGAGTCTCCAGTGTAAAGCAAGTTTTCCGTCATCTTCAGGACAGAAGAGTTTACGCTTCTTCTTTGCGGTTCCTCGGTAACGAGCTGCGTTTAAACATTACGAGAATAAAGAGAGGCTGATGAGCGAATGAATGCTTATAGCTGCTATAACGTAAGTGACAACAGGAACTGACTTGCTTCACGGGCATTAAATGTAACTATAAATGGATAAAAAGTACAATATGTCATTCAGTAATAAATACAAACTGGTAAATTGCTGTGGTGTAAGAGGAATAAAACACTTGCTGTTGCTGGGACGTGCTGTTATAGGAAAATAATCAGCTTCAGGGTGAGAACAGTAACTCCACACACACACACACACCCACACACACACACACACACACACACACACACCCACACACACACACACACACACACACACACACATATAGTCCATGTTTCTTATGTAAGTAATGTTATTATTTTGTGCTTATGCTTTGTTTATTGGAATCTGTTTTTTGCACTCGAGTCATGCGCAAAAGGAGGAAGAACCTTGATCCATAAACCTCGTCTCTCTTTGTGTCCTTTTATTCCTCTGAGCTCGTTTAAAGAATTAATGCGTCCTTAAGGGTGGATTTCTGGGTCACGGCCTGAAGGACGTGACGCATCGAAGAATAAAGGAGGCATCAGTTAGAGCTTTGAGAAGCACCGTGTGTGTGTGTGTGTTAGAACCTGGTTAATCATCTCTGAGTTTAGTGATGAAGTGCTGGTTCAGGATTAAAATGTAGACCACCACTTAGTGTGTGGATTACAGTGAGTCAGCGAGTCAGTGAGTCAGCGAGTCAGGGAACACGCCTCTCCTAGCCTGGCTCGCTCTGCAGTCTGGCTTAAAAAAACCCTTCAGACGGGGTTGTGGTTTTCTGCTTATCTCCAGAGAGCTCAGATAACAGCGACGATTCATCAGCACTGAGACAGCGAGCTGAGGGAAACTCGACTGTTTATTCAAATCCTAAACACAACAGACGTGTGCTTTTCGCTCTAAATCTTCATGACCGTTTCTCCTCCTGCTCTGAAGTACACGTGATCACGCAGATCAGTCAGAGAAATGTGGTGTAAAGCAGGTTCACACAAACACACCCTCACGTTAATCCCGTACACACCTCGGCATGTTCCAACACGCGCTTCTGTTCGGCCCAGGAGCAAGATGTAGGCACTGAGATCTCAATTACACCCCTCTCAGCCACGCCCCCCTCAGCCACGCCCCCTCAGCCACGCCCCCTCTCAGCCACGCCCCCTCCGCCACGCCCAGCAGTCTCCTGTTTAATAATTACTCTCACCTGCTGCTCATCACCTCCTGAGTCTCCTGTACAGACGTCTTCTCCTGACCCCAACACAGAAGGTGCGCAGCAGATAGATTTATTTTATTCCAGACTGTCCTGAAGATGGCGCTAATACAACAGACACGGTGCAAAAGAAGTGGAATAAGAGCTCAAATTACAAATCTGATTTACTCTGATGTTCTGTCTGTATAGATCTGTAATTATAAAACCGTTCAGATAAATACCTGACCTGAGTCATCCGGGGTGTGTGTGTGTGTGTGTGTGTGTGTGTGTGTGTGTGTGTGTGTGTGTGTGTGGCTACAGGTTACACGATCATGACATCTCTGTAGATTATGATTGTAAATAAAGTGCACAGGTGTGTTTTTTGTGAGTGTGTTGTTGTAATTTCAGTGGAATTTCTGTCGAGCTTCACTCATGCGCGTAAGTGTAAAGGAGATAGACACAACGTGTAAAACAGCGTCAGTGTGACACGTGAGCGCGTGTACGACGCGTCTCTAACGTGGCTCCGACGCAGCGGATTGAAAGTTGAAACAGAATTGAATGAAATCTTGACGTGATGCTTGTTCTGTACAGCGTGTGCTGTATGAAGTGGCTTTTACTCAAATAAACCGTCTGGCTGTTGACCTGAAAAAACACACACACACACACACACACACACACACACACACGCACGCACACACACACACACACACACACACAGAGCAGATTTATGTTTCACAGCTTCCAGGAATCGAGGGAGAGAAAAAGCATCACAGACGAAACGCTTTGCCCAGAACAAGAGCCAAAGGCTTCTGTGTACAAATCTGTCAGTTAGTGGCAGCTCCTTAAACTCGTCTCCTCTCAGAGTCTCCTCTCGTCTCCTCTGAGGGAGAAGATCACGCTCACTGAGCAGGTTTACACAGCAGCAAGCGGCGTGGAGCAGCGTGCACGCTGATCTGACGAGCACAAAACAAATCGCAAGAAAACCCTCCATAAATACATAAATACATCAATACACACCTACACACTGTATAATCACGAACAACACACTTCATACCAAACGGATAAAGCCGTCTGTTGACAGCGACTGATATAATTTAGTCCCATTTCTTTGCCTTGGATGTTTTTGTTGTTGTTTTGTGCTTGAATTAGATTTTGAGTGAAATTTCTTGCTGACTAAAGACACCTGCATCACTGCATCACTGCATCACCGTCAAGCAAACCGCCATAACATCATATTTCTGCCATAAAATAACGATTCAGCTGAAAATAACACAGTGTTTAATAAAATCCTGTTACATGTGCGAGTTAACTTCATAAAGCTCAAAGGCTCAAAGGCTGAAAGGCTGAAAGTTTTCTCTCTTTTTACTTTTTAAGTTTTACTTTTTGAGACCGTATTTTAAACTACTGTGTATTTTAAGTTACACAAAATCTACTTCTGACTTAAGATTAAACTTTTTTCAACTACGAGGAACTGTGAGGGGAAAAGCAAGCCTTGGCAGAAAGGAGAGAAATCTGCATCATGCCACACGATAAACGCCCTTAAATATGCAATAGAACTTTAAAGAACCCTTTTTTGGTTCTAGATATTAAGAAGATAAGAAGAAAATAATAAGCAGTGTTTTGGAGTCTGTACTGTCCTTACACAGTGTACACACACTCTTAGAAACACGGTTCTTCAGAGGTTCCTTAAGGGTTTAATGTATAATTAAAGGTTCTTAGCCTCCTAAAGGGGTTCGAATATTTTATAGAAATCCTTTTGTTTAGGAAATCCTTTGTTGTAGGGTTCTGCATAAAACCTTTACGGGTTCTCTCAGAAGATTACACTTTTTAAGAGTGCACGATTAGCATAAATGTGAAATGCGCTGAAAAGATCAACTCTGAAACCTGCGACTTGGCTCCTGTATGAAGTCTGTTAGAGTTTCTGACCCTTTGGTGTTTACTCGAGCAGCACTTTAAGAAGCTCGTCACTTCAAACTCGGCAGATTTTAATCGGCTGTCATGTTCCATCTGTTGCAGCTCAGGATCTGGAGATGTCGTGACCTGACGCAGTTCCCTGAAAAGATCCGCTCATGTAACCCTGCTCTTACTGTTTTTCCTTTCATTTCAGGCTTTGATGGTTCATCTGGGAACAGATCGCTTTATCAGACAGGTGTGTGTGCGGAAATATCACAACACTAACACTAACACTGACACTGACACTCAGCCGGATGCCTGTAGATTTGCATTTAATAGTAAAAAAAAAACATTAACACACACAAGTGGCTTTCGTCACATGAAAGAGAAATGAACGCTGATGAATATCGGTGGTGTGATTGTGCAGCTGGACGACGAGGCTTCACTCCTCCCACGCAAGCTACAGGCCGCGCTGGAGCAGGCGCTCGAGCAGAGGAACCACCTCATCGATCAGGACTCGGACAGCGAGTCGGACGACGGTAAATCAGACAGACGGAAGCGTCTGATCGCTTTGAATCTTTGCTTATTGTGTGAAATCGAGTGCAGTGACACAAAGCTGCATGATAAGGTCTTAAATCACTCAGCTGTTTTAAATAAAATCACACTTCAACTTTTCTCTTAAAACGGTTGCTACATTATAAGTTTATATTCCTTTTATACGTTTTATAATTCATTTTTAAATGATTGCTTATATGCATGATTCTTTGTATATTCTTTATATACATTTTTATATCATTATGTACACATTATTTAATTAACAGAAAACAGCACCGTGGCCACACTGTTCATTTTTTATAATGATAAATATTAATACAGTAATAAATATTAGTAATAAAAATGCCACTACAATTTACAGTTAAAACTAATTTATAGCTAATTTTTTACAATTAAAAACTGATTTATTGCACAATAATCATTAAATATTTGCCTCACCGATATTACAGTTAATTATTTGAAATGAATTAATAGCGATCGCAGTTAATTGTGCAGCCCTCGAGACACGTTTTATTGCTTCTACCTCATTATCATACACGTGTGAAAAAGCAGGACTTGAAAGCATAATCTCTCTCAGATTAAAGTGACTGTATGTAACATTCAGATTAAAGCAGCTATATATAATTCACAGATTAAAGTGTCTGTATGGGACTTTTTGTTTAAAATGAAGTACGTAGCATTATTGAGTCAGTGCAGAAATAAAACACTCCTGAAACACTGATTTAAATTTTAAAGAGCTGCTGGAATGTATTTGGCTTCAATCCTTTTCAGATGATCGATATGACACGCATCGTCATGCCAGAACCTGACGCATGAACGAAAGTCCAGCGAGTGATAACAGTGGAGTGATGATGTCATCAGGGGTCCAAGCATCAAAAATCAAAAATCATCAAACTCTAGAAAAAATCACAAGCTGACAGAGACATATTGTTAGAATTTAAAGTCATTAAGAGTGAGAAGCTTAATTAATGTTAGTAATTGTTTTTTTTTAAATTTGAGCTGCTTATAATAACATATTCCTAATCCAAAAGTTGCATACCGCTGCTTTAAGTAAAGAACAATAACTCAGAAACATTTATTTCTCATTGAAAGTGCTTTTATTTCACAGTGTAGAGGGTTTAAACTTTATGTCCTGTTGTGCCGTCGAGCATGAAGGTGATTCTTCCTGTTTGTTTTTTTCCTCAGAGTGTAACACGTTGAACAGCGTGGTGTCCGAGGCCTTCATCCGCTTCTTCCTGGAGACCATCGGACACTATTCGCTCTTCCTGACTCAAGGCGAGAGAGGCGAGCGCGCGTTCCAGCGTGAAGCCTTCCGCAAATCCGTGGCCTCCAAAAGCATCCGCCGCTTCCTGGGAGTCTTCATGGAGTCTCAGATGTTCGCTGGATTTATCCAGGACCGAGAGCTGAGGAAGAGCAGAGCTAAAGGTGAAAGGGATTGTGGGAGAGGACGGGAAACTGGGGCCAGAACATCACGCTGCGTTTGTTTGAGGACATTAAGAGCTGAAATATAAAAAAAAAAAACCACACACTCATTATATTGTGAAATTGTTTATATGGGAAGGGAAACATGTTGTGATGTGGCAGCTCCAGTTTAGATCTGTACTGCCCTCTGCTGGTCACCGACAGCGTCCGAGGGATTTTAAATGACGATCACACGTGTGTTTGAGACGTGTGTGCTGTGTTGCAGGTCTGTTTGAGCAGAGAGCCGAGCAGTACCTGGAGGAGTTACCTGACACCGAGCAGAGCGGAGTCAACAAGTTTCTCAAAGGACTAGGTGAGGAGTTTGTCCTAAAACACGGCTCGCCACGACGCTCTAAAGCAACTCCTTCCACAAGTGCCGAAACGCCGCAGGCTTTCTTTCACACCGTGCTTCTGACACTTGCGGAAGGTTGAAAACACACCTCGAAACAAACATTTTCATAATTTTACGCTTTAAAAGGTGTTAATAGGTGTTAAAGAGTCTTACAGTGTTTTTAGTGGAGCTGTTCGTTGCTTTCACACTGCGCAGGATTAAACAAACCGGCAGAATGCACCTGTCTGAGGTGTGTGGGGATGAAGACATCCCCGTAAATCTCTTTTATTATTCATCAAAAATATGGCGACGGAAAAAATAAATAAACCTTTAAGTGTGTTAGAAATCACAGAACACGGAGCCTGCGCTCGGACAAGGATTAGATCATTATAATAATAACTGTTATATAATAATGATAATAATTTAATAGATAATTAAGTAAGTTAAACAGTTTGTGTTTATTTTCTCCAGAACACACAGCGTTTCTGCAGCGCTACAGCTCTGTGCTTTGGCTCAGTTTAGCAGCTCGCATAAAAATCTACCAAACACACGCCATGTCCCTGATTCACTTCCTGCAGCGAGTCGATTCAGAGTCGAATCACTTTCTGACTCTGAATCGGATCGAGAGCACCTCGCTCAGACGC
>CM040985.1:363525-388486 GCA_022985145.1 Pangasius djambal | reverse complement strand
TTTTTTTTTTTAAAGTTCCCATCTTCCACCTCCCTTAATTTTTTTTGTAATCCAGTATGTCATGCTGTTCCATATTTACCATATTTACACAGCTGGAGGTTATTAAACCCGATTGTTATGCTGCGATGTTCTGCACTGAGATGAACTTCATGTCAGAACTTCTCTGTGGAAGGTTTTTAATATCTCACAGGTTGCTGGCGACTGCTGCTTAGTGGATGTAGATGAGCAATGTCGATTGGTCATATACAGTAATATACAGTATATTTATTATAGAGAATGTGATATTGTATGTTTTTATATGCTTTATACTCCCCGTATATGACGAGCTTTTACTTTTTCCTACTGTAGAAACCCATTAGACCTGCAGAGGGAGTGGTTTATATAGCCTTAAGCCCAACGTTCACATTGGACAGACGATGTTGAATTCATTTTCCTCTGGCTATTTATCAATCAAAATATTCCTCCTATTCTTGAGAGGAACGTGGATTCTGATTGGACGTTGCTAGGTAACTCATTTTAAATATGTCTCGCTTAAATGTTAATTTAGTAATGATTCTAAAATATTCAAGAAATGAATTATTTCTCAGGTAGAAGTGAAGGAGGAGTGTGGTTTATTCCTCCGTATAACTCGTGTACAGGGTAGATCAGAAATGAAAAGCTCTTCATAATAATAATAATAATAATAATAATAATAATAATAATAATAATAATTTGTAATAGTGTAGAATTTGTTCATTTCTTTTATTCTCTTATACTAATGTAATTATCTGGATTATTTGAGCTATACGTAGACTTCAGTTTGGACTTCAGCTCATTTTGCTTCCTTCATATAAAACCCTCTTTAAATCATTTGCAGTCTTATTTAAAACTGACGTCATCAGTGTCTACATTTCTTTTCCAGCGCAGTACTTTTTATTATTATTATTATTCTTTTGTAAAAAAATCTTCTGTATGATCTGTACAGATTGTATAAATAGTCCACGGTGAATCTCGGTTATTAACTGCTACTGCCAAATTATTTTCGGATGTGACTATGACTTTTTGGTTTAATTTCCTTTTTTTTTTTTTTTTTTTTTTTAGCACAAACTGACTGGAAATATTCTCACGCTGACAAATGATATAAATCAGATCACTCGCTACTCTTGACTACTTTGCCGCTTTGTCAATGTGCCATAAACACTATTCATAAGCAGTGAAGATTTCATTTAATCACAGAAATGCATGTTCACACAGTGATGAGATAAAGACAGCATCCGCGCTGAGTTTGGACGTCATGATGATGAGCCTAAACTATACCGAGCAGCTGCACTGACTTGCCTTTATACGAATTAAACGTCCTGAAACTTTAACACTGACCTCGTACCTCGTTCTTCCTCTTAAGCAGCTCCAGATGTTTTCTTCACTTAAAATAACCTTCTAGCATTTTAATGTGGAGTGAGAGAAAAAAACGAGAACGCAAAGTTTACCTTTAAAAGGAGCATCACGTTGAACTCTCTCACTCTCTTTCTCTCTCATTCCATCTCTCTCACTCTTTCTCTCTCACTCTCTTTCTGTCTCACTCTTTCTCTCTCACTCTTTCTCTCTCACTCTCTTTCTCTCTCATTCCATCTCTCTCACTCTTTCTCTCTCACTCTCTTTCTGTCTCTCTCTTTCTCTCTCACTACATCTCTCTCACTCTTTCTCTCTCTCTCTTTCTCGTTCCATCTCTCACTCTCTTTCTGTCTCTTTCTCTCTCACTACATCTCTCTCACTCTCTTTCTGTCTCTCACTCTCTCTCTCTCACTCAATCTCTCTCACTTTCTTTCTGTCTCTCTCACTCAATCTCTCTCTCTCTCTCATGCTCTCTTTCTGTCTCACTCTATTTCTGTCTCTCTCTCTCTCTCACTCCATCTCTCACTCTCTTTCTGTCTCTCTCACTCAATCACTCTCTCTCTCTCGTGCTCTTGTGCTCTCTTTCTGACTCACTCTATTTCTGTCTCTCTCTCTCTTATATATATATATATACACACACACACTATCTCTCTCTTTTCTCTCTCACGCTCTATTTCTCTCTCTCTCTCTCTCTCTCTCTCTCTCTCTCTAATATATATATATATTTCTCTTTCTCAGAACTTTGATCATAAAAAGGAATAATTTAATAATAAATCCTCAAGTCTTTTACAAATACAAATACAAATACAAAAACAGTAAAAAAAAAAACAAAAAAACAGATTTTGTGGCCAATCAGGAATTTTTTTACACTAATTATTTATTTTCTTCCGTTACACTGAATCACACACCATCAAATTTCAGAAATGTGTTTAAACTGCTGAGTTTGAGATCCTGAAATAAAGAAAAGAAACCATCATATGTGATGTAAAAGAATAACTGCATCTTCGAATTACAGCCCGGTGAAAACGCACTAAAATAAAACACGCGGTTGCTAAGCACTCGTCATATATAATGATGAAATATGTATTTTTGGGGTCCTGAGGGTTTGTGCTGTAATTTTCTCTCACACAGTGAAGGACGTGGAAGTCTTCAGGCGGTGATGAGAGTGAGCTGCTTTAACAGACTAATAAATCTGGATCCATTCTTCAGTTTGGCTTTAAACCAGAATGAGAGAAGCATCCAGGGGATTAGTTTATTACTGCTGGAAAACACTCTGTGACTATCTTTCCCAGATACAGTAAACCAATTTGTCCTTTTCAACTAACTTTTATTTGAAAACAAAAGCACAAAAACACCCTCATCCTACACGTTTCAGATTACCGCAAAACCAAAACAGAGCGAGACGCTTCTTTCATCTGAACTTTCTCATCACTGAACTTCCTCACCACAATTATAAGAAGAACAATTACAAGTTAAAAAAAAAGTTGAATTCAGGTGTTGATTAGTTTCCTATACCAGCAGCTCTGACTGTAGTGCAGCTGCAAATCACAGGTTTATTTATAATTAATGAGCTCGATTTAATGCGTTATCGTTTCTATAGTAACGGCTCATTCACAGGGACACTGATAATAAACAGATTTTAAAAAAATCATGGATGGAAGGAGTCTCCAGTGTCAGCGCTTTGTAACAGTCAGAGCTGAAGCTGTAACTTTAAGTTTTCTGACGTCTTCAGGACAGAGGAGTTTACGCTTCTTTGCGGTTTCTCAGTAACAAGCTGCGTTTTTATTTTTTGTCGAATGACTGTTTATAGCTGTTATAACGTAAGCGACAACAGGAACTAACTCATTTAATGGATTAAAAATGTACAACATATCGTTCTTTAAGAAAAAAAAATTGTCATTGTTGGTAAATTGCTGTGGTATAAGAGGAATAAAACACTTCAGGGCATGCTGTTTAACTATAACAGCATCTCTTTTTGTCTTTTTCCTGTTTTTTTTTTTTTCTATATTCTGTATTACACATTAAGAATTTAAAAATCAAATCCACTATACTAATAAATCCTAATTACAGGTTTGCTCAGACTTTTGCTTCATACGTTTTACAACATGACAAAAACCGTGTTAAGTTTCTGTTTAATCATCAAATTCAAATCAAAAACTGTTTCCCCCCTACATTCTTTCCTTTTTTTTTTGGAATATTTCCTGCTTCATCTTTACTAACACTTTCCCGAGGAGGCTTAAATCAGATTAGGTTTCGGTCCAAGTCAGGATTATTTCCCTGAAACCTGTGGGATAAAAACCGGGCCTCTAGAAGGACGCCCTTAACGGGTATGATGTAATATCTCCAGTGGCAGTATTTAAATCTTCTTTTCTGTTCTCTGACCTCATTTTTCCCCCCTCATGTGTAATGACTATTTTTTTGAAATAAGGTAACAGTATTTTCCTGTAATGGTGTGGTATTTTCCCTCTCTTGCTTTTTGGTGTGCCTGTATGAGTGCTGAATGATGTTCAGAGGGCATTAGATCATACAGCTGAATGAGCTCAGAGGTCAGTGTGGTGCAGTTAAACCCAAAAAGCCATTAAAGTCGTCTCAGCGTGCTGCATTCGCAAGCTTCTCTGATTTACTGCTGTTTTTTTGTTTAAATAAAGGATCAGTGCAGCCTTTTCATCTCTCTGCAGAAAACTCTCTCTCCTTTCTGTCTGTTTTTGCTGATCAGTGTTGAAACACATTATACAGTACAATACAGTACCGTATATTCACCACACTATAGTATAGTATGTATAGAATAGTATAGTATAATATAATACAGTGCAGTGTAGTGCAACACAATACAGTATAGCACATTGTCTAGTTTAGAACAGCACAACACGGCATAGTATAGTGTAGTACAGTGTAGTTCGGTATAATGTGCAGTGCAGCGTAGTATAGTACAATATAGTGCAGTGCAATATAGTAGAACGCAGAATAGTATAATGTAGTACAGTAATATATTACAGTGCAGTATAGTAAATTGTAGTGCAATATATTAGTACGGTACAGTATAGTACATTATAATGTAGTAGAGTAGAGTGGAGTATAGTATATTATAGTATAGTGTAGTATAGCACAGTAATTATAGTGTAGCATAGTACTGTAGTACATTGTAGTATAGTATAGTATAGAGTAGTATATTACAGTATGGTACGGTACAGTATAGTACATTATAATGTAGTAGAGTAGAGTGGAGTATAGCACAGTAATTATAGTGTAGTATAGTATAGATTAGTATATTACAGTGTAGTACAGTATAGTACAGTCTGGACAACCAATCAGTACAAGGCAGCTCAAGCGTCGCTACTCCACTGCCAATCATGTTACCTGTCAGTTCAGAAAGCTCCGCCTCTTGCTAGACTCCGATATTTTATTATTTCCTGATTTTATACAGATTTATTACAGGCAGTGTTTGATAATTGCTTGGCTGTAAATTGAACTGAAATGAGCACAGTGTTACATTTCACATGCAGCTCCATCTCATATAAATAGTGATCTATTTTTATTTAATCCTTTGAAGATCTGTTCCAGAGGTTCTGCAAGTCCTCATCCAGCAGAACTGAAATAAAACACAGCAGCACACCGAGAGACGCCGCGACATGAACCGTGTCAGACCATGACCAGATCAACAGGAGGAAAAAATAAGGCTGACCAGAGCAGCGTAGCAATCCGTGAAACTGAGCTTTCAGTTTTTTACTGGAACATGTGGAACTGCGTGGAACAGAAAAAAGGGAACAATAGATTTCAGGACCTGGTCCCTGTGATCAACATACAGCTGCTGTGTGTGGCGTCTCGCTTCACGTGTGATTCAGCATTAACCTGAACTCTATGTGAGTATTCACGTGATTCATATGTGAAATTCACACGTGCTTTATTTAGACACCTTCACTGCACAGGTTTTTATTTTCACATGAGATTTATTTTCATCACTTTTTTTTTTTTTTTTTTTACAGATTCACAGATTATTCAGATAATGTTACTTGAGTTCATATTGAGTTCATATAACGCTGAAATACACTTTCTGATGTGTCTCACACGTTATTCACATAATCAGAGGTGAAAAACATGAAGGAGACAGCAGTGACCTGAGTGCTTTTCTTTGTGCTGTGAACATGAGGAAGTGATAAAGAAAGCAGGCTGAGTGTAAAAACACACCACAGGGAGCTTTTGTGTGCAAAATAACCCAATTAACGGGAACGTCATGACAACCAAACAAACTGACATGACTGTAAATTCCAATATAAGGAAGAAGAAGAAGAAGAAGAAGAGGTTTATAGTTTACAAGTCATGGCTCTTTGTGAGGAACATAACTTTATGTCAGTTCACTGTGGACAGAAATCTCCTAAATCTCGTGTAGGTGAAATCTCATCTGTTTCAGAGCGACCTCCTGATAACTCCTGATGTTAAACTCTCCACAGTGTGGGAGGAGAAAGTGGAGATCAGAGCGTTAATGTGCACAAGAAAAGGAGGGAGAACCTCAGAGACAGAGAGGAAAACAGAGAGAAAGGTTTTATTTCTCCTCAGCTGAGGAACACAGTGTCCGAGTCTCAGTTGTGCAGCCATGAACGACGTGAAGCTGGCTCTGCTAGGCAGCGAGGGAGCGGGGAAATCAGGTCTGTGTTTTATCTCTTCATCTCTTCACACACACACACACACACACACACACACACACGCACACACGCACATAAAAATAAACCCGTGGAATAAAACACGAGCAGGAAATGTGCAGCATCTCACCACAGTGACTCTGAAAGTGTGTTATGAATCCACAATGCAGATATCTGCACACACGCAGTGTCTTATTAAACCTTTACATAACGGCCTCATCAGCCATCAGAGAAACTTAGTAAGTATATATTAAAAAATAAATTGAGGCCTTTACATTTCTTTCTTTCTTTCTTTTTACTTTTTGGTATTTTATTTATACTCTTACATAAAATATACAAATAAACAGCTGTGCTGTTGCACAAGAAAGTTGGTGAAAAATGATTTTTGGTATTTTCTACATTCATTCATTCATTATTTATTTATTCATTCATTTATTGAACTTTATTTTTTTCTATAACATTAAACAAGGTAAGTACTGTGAGTATGTGGGTGTTACACAGCGGGGTTACATTATTTTATAAATGATCTATCTATCTATCTATCTATCTATCTATCTATCTATCTGTCTATCTGTCTATCTATCTATCTGTTTGTTTAAAATAATTTTAATGCTGCATTTTTCACTGGAAATGATGAAAATTTTCACTTAAAAATGCACTTTTACCATAAAATGCATGAGCTGCTCGGTTGAAACTCTTCATTTAAAAAAATCTATTTCACAATGTCATTTCTGCACCAAGTAACTATGCAGTGAAGTCATTTTCTGTATTTTTTCTGGATGAAATGAAACAAAAGTATTAGCTGATGAAAAGAAAGACTTAAAAGGAAGTTTAATCTGAGGGTTGTTAGAGAGTGAGTACCGAAGCCACTGTGGTCTTCTCCTGGTCCTGATCGGAGTCGCGGATAACGGAGAGGACAGGTGGACAGCCGGAACGTGTCGGTGGACATGAGAGGGAATTTTGGAGGGAAATGCAGGGGTTAATTGTGTAACAGCTGTCAGATAGACGTTATTTGGTGGTGAGAGAGAAAGCAGCTCTTTGTGTAACTGTGTGTCTTGCAATAAATGAACAAATTACTGAGGCAGTTTGTAATATTTACTAAAGAGCAAGCAGATGGCGCGCTCACCCAAAACACCCCATAAACATAACCTGCTGTCTCTGGGCCAGATATTCATCAGAACTCTGTAGAAACCAAGCCAAGGATTTGATGCACAACTCTTTTATGCTTACGTCACTGCCTGAACTGCATTTACAATATATTTTTTGTGAATCCATTTATTTCTGTAAAGCTGCTTTGTGACAATGTCCACTGTTAAAAGTACTATACAAATAAAACTGAATTGAATGAGTAATAAATGCTCTGTCCTGTTTTTGTCTTTAGCAGTTTTGGTGAGATTCCTGACCAAGCGCTTCATTGGAGAATATGCCTCGAATACAAGTAAGTCCAGTCCAGTCCGGCCCAGTCCAGCCCACTAGCATCCAGTCCATTCCATTCCAGTGCATTACAGTGAAGTCCAGTCTGGCCCAGTCCAGTCCAGTCCATTACCATCCAGTCCAGTCCAGCCTTTCTTACGTGGTCAGAGTCTTACTTACACGTTTCCCACATTAGGAGGTGACAGCTGTAACCTGGTCAGTGTTGTGCTCAGTGTCACACCAGCAGCTGTAACTCACTGTACAAAACCTGTATATTTTACTCTCTATACACTGGGATCGTGGTTCTACACTAAAATATTTTATTACAGTAAATCAACAGGAAGTACAAATCCACAGCAGCAGAGATTTAGATTAAACTCACACATTTTGAATCATTTTAAAGAAAAATGTAGTATGTCACTTCACAGCAGTGCGCATGCCTCACACACTCCACTGTGCACTGGTTCATTTAGTCTCATCAGACATCCAGGTTCAGAGTTCAGAGTTCAGAGTTCAGAAACGGTGATGTGTCTGGATTCTGTTAGCTTTTTAAAAAGACATAAACCCCAACAGACCCCGCCCCTGGCTGTAAACTACACGTTTATACATGTTAATACGACTTTGGGGTATATAATATATATGATGTGTGAGACCATATTCGCTTTTTATGTAGAGACAAATGTTTTCCATCCCATCATGTCTTTTATATTTTTCAGTTGTTCATTCTAATTATTTTATGATGCCATAAAAATCTGAAGCATATGCTGTTTTCCTTCATATCACATTTCAGGCACTTAATTTAATTTCATTATGCAGGACATGTGTAAATCATAATTCACTTTTTATGACAGATTCGTTATACCAGAAAAGGCTCTCGATCGATGGCAGACAGTTGAACTTGGAAGTCTTTGATCCATGCTCACAGGTACGTATTAACTTCTCCACTGTGCCTTTCTGCATCTGGAACCTTGTCCAGGTCCATTCTCCTGATGTTTTCTCTGCATGGTTCTCTAAAAGTACTGATGTCCAGTAATCCAGGAACGCGCCCTTGCACGACGTCCAGTTTCAGATTTTCAGAGGTCCACGATGTTGCTGATAAGTTCTCCACATCTCCTCTTTCTCTTCCTGGCAGAACGTGGAGAGTAGATGCATCCTGGAGGAACCGGTGGACTGGGCAGACGGCTTTGTGGTGGTGTACACCATCAGCGACCGCATGTCTTTCCTCAACGCTCAAAACATCCTGCAGCAGATCAGAGAGAGCCGTCGGGAGACCTGTAAAGGGTGAGTGTGGGTCAGAGCTCTGACCCGGAGACCTGAGCACACACACTGACTCCAATAGAGCTTTAATGGCTTAATGAAGAACAGACAGAAGGCCAGGCTCGGGTCTGAGCTGTTTAGAACAGAAAACACCACACTGGATCAAATTAAACAGGATGTACATGCAGTCGGTCATTTATGATGAAAGCCACAGGGACATTTTGTGCCTATTTTAGTTTCTATAGTGAATCACAACTCTAACTGGTTATTAAAGTACTGTAAAAGTCAGGGGCGTCTGTGAGCTGTGTGTCGTTTAAAAGTCATTTCAAGGCAGCAGGCGGGGCGTGAGGCAGGACAGATGGATCGTATTACAGAACTCAAACAAGCCGAATGTGGTCACGTGTGGCCAAGTGTCCTTTAATAATACAATGCAATATAATATCATCATCTTAATATAGTTTACTTTCCAAATTATCTGAAAATGCTTTCTGAAGGGGCTTTAATACTCCACAATACTCTAATGCTTCTCAGCTCACATGTCAGTGAGTTCTCACATCATCATTACTTTATCATTACCACACTTTCTAACCCTGGGAATGTCGAACATGCGGCCTGTAGGCCAGGACCATTCTGATCAAATGTAGGCTCTGTTACCGTAATTAAAATCATCTTGCAAATCATAATTGAATCAAAAGATTTGAAAAAAGAGCTTGTTTCTGTTATTCCACTAGGGGGCAAAATGGAGCAATAAAATCAGCACCATAAACTCAGCTACTGACCAAATGTGCTAATGTTGTTCCTTAGAAAGTAAAACAAATTAAAAGGATGAATACTTATGCAAGACACTGTATGTTTATTTTTTGTTCATGTGTTATGTACATTAAAACCACCTGCCTAATATTGTATAGGTTCCCCTCGTACCACCAAAACACCTCGGAGCTGTCGAGGCCTGGACTCCACAAGACCTCTGAAGGTGTGTGTGTTTTCTGACACCAAGACGTCAGCAGCAGATCCTTTAAGTCCTGTAAGTTGTGAGGTGGAGCCTCCATGGACCGGACTTGTTTGTCCAGTACATCCCACAGATGCTCGATCGGATTGAGATCCGGGGAATTTGGAGGCCAAGTCAACACCTTGAACTTTTTGTCATGTTCCTTGAACCGTTCCTGAACAGTTTGTGCAGTGAGGCAGGGAGCATCATCCTGCTGAAAGAGGCCACTGCCATTAGGGAACACTGTTGCCATGAAGGGGTGTAACTCGGTCTGCAAACAATCTATAGGTAGGTGGTACGTGTCAAAGTAACATCCACGTGAATGCCAGGACCCGAGGTTTCCCAGCAGAACATCACCCAGACCATCACACTGCCTCTGCCGGCTCGCCCAGACCAGGCCTTCTTCTGCCATTGCTCCAGGGTCCAGTTCTGATGCTCACGTGCCTGTTATAGGTGCTTTCGGTGGTGGACAGGGTCAGCATGGGCGCTCTGACCGGTCTGCGGCTACACAGCTCCATACACAGCAACCAGCGACAGGGTCATGAGCACCCAAGGCTCAGTGATGCCTTCACTCCCCACACGCATCAGTGAGCCCTGGGCGCCCATCACCCTGTCGCTGGTTCACCGGTTGTCCTTCCTTGGACCACTTTTGGTAGGTACTAACCACTGCACACCGGGAACACCCCACAAGACCTGCTGTTCTGGAGAAGCTCTGACCCAGTCGTCATCACAATTCGGCGCTTGTCAAAGTCACTCAGATCCTTACGCTTGCCCATTTTTCCTGCTTCCAACACATCAACTTCTGACTGTTCACTTGCCTGATATATCCCACATTTACAGGTGCCACTGTAACGAGATAATCAAAGTTATTCACTTCACCTGTCAGTGGTGTTAATGTTATGTCTGATCGGTGTATATACAGTGTGTTCAGTGTGTTTGTGTGTTTGTGTGTTCAGGATGTACCTTTCAGATAAAAGCTGATAAATTTACACATGTAAGAGGAGGCTGGTGTTTGTCACTAAGCTGATTTTTTGTCCACTGAACTGAGTTACCACCACTCCACCCCTTCTAAGATTTTCACAATAGAACAAGATTATATTCTGCTGTTAGACGTGTCTGCGTTACAGCGCCACCTGCTGCATCTTCATAAAGACAGAGTTTTTTGTGCCTGTGCTTCTGAGCTCTGTATCCTGAGATTAAGATCATGTTCTGTGGTAGAGAAAACGCTCAGTGTGGTTTCTCTGTAAACTCCGCTCTGATCGGTTTCTGTCTGGTCCGGACAGAGACGTGGACGTTCCCATCTGCCTGGTGGGGAATAAGCAGGACCTCTGTCACAGCCGGCAGGTGAGCGAGGAAGAGGGACGTTCTCTCGCCCTGGAGCACAAGTGCGTCTTTCAGGAAGTGTCTGCTGCTGAGAACTACCTGGACATCTCCAACCTCTTCACCAGACTCATACGACACGTCATGGAACACATGAAGCACAGATCCGAGCGCCGGCGCTACAGCGGCTCGAAATCCATGGCCAAGCTCATCAACAACGTGTTTGGGAAGAGGAGGAAGTCCGTCTGAAGCACTTTACCATGAAAGAACACGAGAACCTTCAGAGTGTTTGGAGTCTGGAACGTTCCCTAGAACCTGATGTTAAAGGCTAATAATGAGAACTCACCCGAGGAGAGGAACCCAGACAGCACTTCCTACTCTCTTCAAAAATATAGAGCCATTAAAGCTTCTTCAGTTGTTCCTCTAGGTTAAAGGTTTTGTGTAGAATCTTGCAGTAGACAGAGAAGAAATACCAAGTAGAACCCTTTAGGAGGCTAAGATCCCTTAATTATCCAACAAAACCTTACAGAACCACTGAAGAACCCTTTTTTCTAAGAGGGTACCAAGCACCAAGAGGTTAAATATTAAACTCCTGACAGGTTCTCGGTCATAAGAGGAAAATAATGCACACTTACCCACTTAATACACACACTCTTAAAAAAGGTTCTTTAAGGGTTCTTTAAGGGTTCTTTGGATAATTAAATAATTTTCCACTTTGACTCTTCTAGATCCAGAGAGAGAACCGAAGAATCCTTAAGGGCTGTAGATTTTGGAGGAGTGTACGCTGCTCAGTCGCTGTAGCTACACAAGTTTAAACAGAACGTAAAAATGAAATTGAAGATTATTTCAAAGCAACAACTTTTATTCATAAATAATTTAAGCTTTATTACCACCCAAGATAAGGAGCATTTTTTCTTCTCCACTCTAAACGTCTGGGCGAATTCTGTCCGTCTGGAGGAGTGGAGAAGAATTAAACACAAGTCTGCATAGAATTGATTTTAATCTCATTCAGAAGACTTCTAAAATAAACCAAACCTCTGAAGCGAACAATTAATAAAACATATCTGTGTGTGTAGTTTAATAAAATTCATTTGTTTTATTAAAAAACCCTGTTAAATAAATTGTGTAATTTTGAGTGATTTTTGTGATTAATATTTAATCCTGGGAAGCACAGTGGACATTTCTGGTCTTTATTTCTCGCCTAATTTAGTGATTCACTTTGAAGTTGTTCTTCTTTTATCCTGGTAATGCGGTGGATTTGTGTGGAATGAGGCGATTATATAATTATAGAAACGATTAAACTGCAGTTTGTACAAAAAGTTTTTTGGGGCTTTTTGAGGTTCCGCATCACAGCATGTTTCATACGCTTTCATGCTGATATGAGCAACAATATTATATTATATTAAATACTGCACACAGATACATGGTCCAATACCAACATGTAGCCTTACTCTCAGTAAATAAGATGGTTTTAACAAACAAACAACAGACAAACAAACAACAACAACAACAATAAAACACTTTACATTTCCGATTGAAGATCAGTCAAATGTCCTCAATAAAAATATATTCTATCACCATGGGTACATTTTGTCCCTAAAAAAGATAACACACACACACACACACACACACACACACAAAAGTAAAAGTGTTTTAAAAATAGTAAGCAAATAATAATCTGCACAATGTGTGTCATCAGGTGAAGTTAATGATTTCAGATTTGTCACTTTGTTCTGTTATATAGATTAAGAAAATTTTAAATATATAAATAAATTCTGAATGATAAATTAAAGTTTACTTTTAAAGTTTGTTTTATAAAGTTAGTATAATTTGGATGAATTGTTTCCAAGTACACAGTATAAATCAAACAAACGATCATCTTGATTTAACTCATACCTGCTGTATCATATTAACATTGGATCTCCTATTTATAAATATATATATATATATAATTTTATGCAAATATATTGTGAAGGAGCTCATTAATATTTCCAGGATTAAAAATGAGCTTTATAGAGTGTCATTAAGTTGGTGATAAAAAGTTAGGATGCTGTTTGTCGTAACCTTGTGCTTAGATTTAGAAATTAGTCCACAAGCTGCAGTGCAGTTCATCACCACAAGATGGCGCCAGAGACCAATAAACACTCCATATCAATTACTAGTACAAAGACAATTGTTGAAAAATTGTTCAAAAAGGTTTTCTGTGGACTATTTTTTGATAGTAAAATATAGCTAGACAGAATCACTGACATCACCAGGAGTTCATTAGGATAAATCTGCAGTAAATGAAAAGTTAATGAACTTTTTATGTATCTATTAATATTTATTGCACAGTATGAATACATATAAAAACACAGTAGATTAATAAACAGCTAAAACTTTAATAGAGATATAAACACACAGGACAGGATGAAATATGATGAATATGAGTCAGTGACTGCGGAATGAGGAACAGAGCCGGATTTGCGCTTCGCGGTTTTTTGCGTTGTCCCTCTGCGCTCGCCGTAGTTGCACACTTTCCAGGCTCGAGGGGATAAAACTTTGTGAGCGGGTCGCGGAGGGAGCTCCCGGGGGGCAGAGACGCGCTCACAGAGCTGATGGCAGGTAAATGTGTCATTTATCAATTAATCAAATAAACACGTTTCAGTTTGAGTGATTTTTCAGCTCTGACACGCGGAAGTGAAAGGCTTGCGGTTGCCATGGTAACGCACGCTCGCGCGGCCGTGTAGCTTCACCTGCTAGCTGATTATTATTATTATTATTATTATTATTATTATTATTATTATTATTATTATTATTATTGTTTTTACTCAACTCGGTTATTCATTTCTCACAGACTTCAGACTAACAGCTGACTCTGTTTCACTGACGGATTAACAATAAGGTAAAAGTTCTTTTGTTTACTCGAGTATTTTTAATCATCTTTTCACATTCCAACTTTAGCGTTTTTCCTCCGCTGATAAATCTTAGAACAATAAAATCAAATCAAATAAAATTACACCGAGGCACCTTCACTTTTAGACCATATTACAGTCAGAGTTTGTGACTCTTTTCAGGGGAAAGTGCCTCAAAAAGTCGCTAGAAGTCGCCGATTGACGTCACTGTAGAATTAGCATATTCATCATGCTCATTTGCATATCCAACCGTGTTAGCATGGAGAGAGAAAAGATTTTCTGAGAACACTTAGAATATAACAGAATAGAGTTTTATTTATTTTTATGAGGATGTAAAGTAGCAGATTATAAATGATTCCTAATAGCAAGAAGTCGCCTTTCATCCCAGAACCATAAACACAAACTATTTACATATTTACATATTTACAGAATTTTGTCATTTCTATCAAGAACGCAGAAAAAAAACGAATCAGTGGTAGTGAGGAGTCGAGAAACAGACATGAAGGAAAGGATACGGATGGAATAATTAGCTTTTATTACTGTAAACATCGTCAGGAAGAAAGTTTATAAACAAAATGTGAAGAAGTGGGCAAACGGCGGAGATCCGTGATTCGTCATCAGGAGCAACGATGATGACGTAAGCGAGAACAGGAACCGACCTGTTTTGCCGACGTTCCACAACATTAAATGTAACTATAAATGGAAAAAATACGACGTGCTCTTTAAGAAATACTTAATCGTACTGGTTGGTAAGCTGCTGTGGTGTAAAAGTAATAAAACACTCGGGGACGTGCTGTTCTAGGAAAATAATCAGACGGTAACTCCGCTTCGTCACGTGGGTTATTTCCCTGTAACACGACACCTGAAGCGTTTCTTTAACTCCTTATTAATTTTATATAATAATTTCGCTAATGCTTTTGAAGGGTGCCATTAATTCTGTAGTTCACTGCACCTCCATGCAATAATTCCTCCTCATCACACTCGGTGTTTCTGAGGGATGTGGCGCCGGAGCGTCGCGCCGAGCCGACAGTCAGCACTCCACAGCGTCAACGCCAGATAATTATATTCCGCCGGAGCGGGTCACGCGGAGTTAATTGCTACTTGTGTGTGAATTAACTCGTGATTGGCGTCAGGCTGCTGAATATCGGTTTCCTCTGTAGTGATGTCGATGAAGAACAAAGGCACGCTTTTTGCTAAAATCGGTGTACGCTGCAGCACCTGATGCTAAATTTATTCTCAGAGCAAACGAATGAACGCGGAGACTGATTGTCCTTCCGTACTGTACTTAAGTACGACGAACGCTTTCACTCGAGCAAAACTTCCTTTTTACTCCTTACGTTTTCATTCTGACCTTTAAATTCCTCCTTACGAATCTGAAATGCCAGGAGAGCTTTTTCTCGCCCTGTTGCGTCACCAGTCAGTTGCGTGATTGACAGATGTGACGTCCAATCAGATTCACATCAGTGTCTAGTGAAACTGCACACGGCTTTGCTAACTGGTGTTTGAGCTAGTGCTGTCTTTTCACTGGATTTACCAGCGATTCGCACAGGACTACACGTCTTATACGGTTTTCTTTCTTATAAAACAACACGCTTTTAAACCATTTATGATTAGCCTTAGATTATATTGGAGCATCTGCCATCCATCCATCTATCTATCCATCCATCCATCCATCCATTGATCCATACAGGAACAATAACGCATTGGAACTAGCGCTTTAATATAAAATGTAAATCATTCGTGTTACATCCAGAGCTAATGTCAGAGAACTCAGCCATGCTATGGTGGTTAAATATGCATGTTTTACTCTGCAATATATGACTAATTGTTGAATATTCTAATCTAATAGTCTAATCATCTAATAATAATAATACGCTGTATGTTCTTGCCATTATAGCTTTCTAAAAAAAAAAATCCCAAAGTGTTAAAATGGTACTCAGCTTTAAAGGTGCATTAGGTGAGGTTAGTCTTTTTTTCAAGGTCTCTAACGATTAATTAGTCGGGTTCGACATTTAAATTATTCCCGCCCATATTTATGAGGCTCCGCCTCCAGGATATAAGGTGGCCTGTAGAGTTTAGTGTCTATAAAATGGCTGACGGGATTCGCATCCAAACACAAACTAGCGTTCCGAACTGCAAGTCAGTTTTCCAACTTATAAACTTTTGCTGAGGCCACGACTTAATGCATTGTTTTTTTTATCATGTTCTACATACATACATATAGTAAGGAATAAACAGAATTGACTATTGCAGCTTTAAACACCAGGGAAAGGGTTGCTGTAGCTGCACTGATTTACAGGATACACACTTAAGCGACGTTAAGTGAGAAAGCGTTCTTGTTTTTGTTTAAAATTCCGCCCCAGAGGTTTTCAGTGAGTCTGGAGTTCTGTCCAGAAGCTGAAGGCTGTAGTTCAGGTGAGATGTTGTCGAGCTCTGTGTGTTTCTGAGTGTGTTGTGTGTGTCTCTTAGCAGCCGCCGGTCTAGACTGAACCTGATCTGCTTTGTTTATAAGGATTTTCCTCCAGCCTTCAGACGGGGGTCGGACCGAGGACGCACTAATCTTACACTTCATTTCTAACTTTTTAACCTTTTATCATTGTGCAGCGTGTGAAGGTTAAAAAAAAAAACGAATCTCCTATCACATAATTACATGTCATCATCGTGCACCTGCGTGATTTCCTTCAGCTTCAGCGTACACACTGTAGAACGGACACTTCAGCTCTAAATAAAGAGGATTAAGTGTCTGGGTTGGAGAACCAGGAACACTACAGAACGCAGACTGATGTTTTACACGTCCCTCTCAGTCAGTCATTACATTCGCTCACAAACACACACTTAATCCACTCCTTTTTTTATGTGTGAAGGGATATTGCTTTGTGAGCTCCTTGTCTTCTTTCTGGGAAGGTGCATTATAGGATTAAACTTAAAAAACACGTATGTACTGTAATAATTAGAGATGCATTGACGCTATGTGACGTAAACCTAGCGTACGCTGTCGAACAGAACAGACGACAGGAAATGACAGCGATCTGGACGTATGTCGCGATTAATGATCAAAACAAAGCAGATTGTGAAAACATCAAGAGGAGGAACTGCAGCGTCTTCCGACGATACGGCGATAAAACATCTTTACGGAGTTTAAACGGCGAGGGCTGAGAGAGCAGGTTCAGGGAGAGTAGAGTGGGCGTTAAAAACAAGCGCAAGCTGTCACGTGTGAGAGCACTTCACTTCTGCGAGCACTGAGACACTCGCACTTCCTTTCCGAAGTGTGGATCCGTGGACACTTTTTCAGCTCTTTCTTTCTTGCGTTGCTGAATTCCAGGATGCGTTTTAGAGAGGTGTAAATGAAACGCGTAAAAATAAATCAAGACAATAGTAAATTAAATTCTATGGTATAAATGACATCAGGAATAACGAATGAAGAAAAGCCGAAATGCGGTGAGGAGGTTGTTTACGGTAACGGCGTGCGTAACCAGGCAACAGCGTTCTCTTCTCTACATTACATAACGTGTTAGTTAGCACGTCCCAGTACTCGCATTTTACTCTTTTGCTCAAGCATTTACTTTTTCTTCACAAAAGGAGCACTTTATTTTTACTGCATAGTACAAGTAGGTGAATAGAGACGCAGCAACTGTAACATCTGAAACACTAAACTCAGCACGAGGACCTCAGCATTAACAGAGCTGAATGAGATGCTCACGATGCCCCTGATTAATACTAGGGTTAAGTAGGTTACTCATATCAGTACCAGGATCAGGATCAGAAACAGGATCAGAATCAGTACCAGGATCAGGACCAGGATCAGGGCCAGGATCAGAATCAGTACCAGGATCAGCATCAGGACCAGGACCAGGATCAGAGTCAGGATCAGGACCAGCATCAGAATCAGCATCAGAATCAGTATCAGGACCAGGACCAGGATCAGGACCAGGACCAGGACCAGGATCAGGACCAGGATGAGGATCAGTATTGCAGAAAACCAAAATCATTAACTCTTACACAGTCAGTCGGTATTGTTGGTTTGATCTTCACTCAGAGACGATCTTCACGTCCCATCCTAAAAACACACACACACACACACACACACACACACACACACACACACACACACACACTTAATCCACTCCTTTTATCTGTGAGAAATCTGAAGAGACATTGTTTTCTTATCTCGCTGTGTTCTTCATGAGTATTTTGTGATGCATTATGGGAATGAAAGAGCACACTGGATTTTCTCCGCTGGGTTTTCAGACGTCTCCTCACACCCAGTAACGAGTGCGCTGCGTGCAGTCGTGAATAGGGCACAGTTTTGGACACAGCATGTGTTTAGGGACAGCAGTTCAGCAGTTGTAATCTCCAGAGTGAATAAATGTCACCCAAAAAACTGAGCTGGTGACATTTTAGACTGAAGCGGTGTGCCGTGTTGAGCATCAGGCGCGGCACAATGAGAATAAATATGAGATCAAGAACACTGCAGTGCTGCAGTCTGTAAGGCCGGAATGCTGACGGCAACAGCGTGGGGATTTTAGAGAAGTTACTGAGTTTCTAGCACAGCTACACACTACAGACATGTTATGGTCATGTGACCTGCTAACAAGCCCCATACAACAAGCACTTGTAATAAACATCAGGCTTGTTAGCTTTGGGGAAAAAAATAACAAACCTGAAGGATGTGAGGGTTTTGAGAACAGTATGTCTGATTTAAAGCCAGTAATGTTTACAGTCGGGACAGGAAACGCACTCTGTCTCTGTAACGTAATTCCACGCTTCATTACGACCGTGAAGTTTATCATTCGTCATCAAAGCCAGCTGTCAATAAATAATTAAGCTGGTGATGAAGCGAATAAAATATTTAGCTCAAAAAACAAACTATGCCGTCTGTGTATTCGCTAAATATTAACAGCTTCTGCCTGCCATTCGGGGTATATGTGGATCTGTTCCCCTAAAACAGCTTATTTAAAGTGATCAGTGCAATCAGTAATAAAATCCAGTGTTAGCATTGCGCAGTGTTAGCGTCCATCACAGCCCTGAGATCTCACAGGGAGAGGCTGAAGCCCTGTTCAGACGGGATTAGTTTCCACGTGGAGGTGTGTAATTATTATATATATTTAATGTAATTATTCACGAAGTATCTCCGGGATTTTAGTCTGAATCCGTCACGTCTGAGATTTTTAACGGACTGCGCGTGCACGCGACTGGAAAGATTATTCTCCATTTTCTATAAACTGAGCAGGAGAAATAACTCCAGGTCATATATAAATATATAAATATAAATCCCGCCTGAGCTGCCATGTTGGTAGAGATCGTGTTATATCCTGTGTGAAAAGTGGTTTAGTGTTTTTTTTCTTCAGTATAAAGACGAAGCGCTCGCTCTTTTCTCTTTTAACCAAAAGTTTAAAATGCAGAACAGTTAAATCTAGACGAGGTGTAAAAGGGCGTCAGAGAAGCGACGCTTCCGGGGCTTTTAGGGACGTTATTGAGTTTCTATCACAGCTACACACTACAGACATGTTACGGTCATGTGACCTGCTAATGAGGAAGCGTGGCCACGCCCCCTACAACAAGCTCATAATAAACATCACAACAATCAGTGTGTATTAATGTGTTTTAGTGGTGAAGACACTCTGTGATTTATACACACTACTGAACACACACACGTCCTCTGAATACACTACTGAACACACACACGTCCTCTGAATACACTACTGAACACACACACGTCCTCTGAATACACTACTGAACACACACACGTCCTCTGAATACACTCCTGAACACACACACGTCCTCTGAATACACTACTGAACACACACACACACACGTCCTCTGAATACACTACTGAACACACACACACGTCCTCTGAATACACTACTGAACACACACACACGTCCTCTGAATACACCACTGAACACACACACAAGAGAAGGTGTACAGGGGAACGCTGTTCAGGTTGGTGTATTATCTGAAACGATGAAAGAGAACTGATGCACTGACGCTTCCGTGCGTCAACAATCAGTAAATAAACGCTAATGGAGTTCAGACAGTTATGGATGAGAAATAAAAAATTCAGAAGTTTCCATCACTGACATTCAACCTGCTGTAATTACTCAGTACTCAGAGAGAAAAGCTTACGAGTGCTGATTGCATGCTAGGTATCTGATGTTTAGATACTTAGCATGAATGTGTGTGTGTGTGTGTGTGTGTGTGTGGGTCTAAGGTTCAGGAGGAGATGGTAATCAACACGGCCTTCATGCAAATTGCAGCTACTTGGTGAAGGTGGATGATTTAAATCTGTTTATCTGAAGTTCCTCTGGATTTAGATTAGTCAGATTAGTTTCCTATACCAGCAGCTCTGACTGTAGCGCAGCTGCAAATCACAGGTTTATTATAATTAATGCGTTCGTTTTAATACGTTATCGTTTCTATAGCAACAGCGAATGCTCCACTGATAATAAACGGATTAATAAACAGACTCTCCAGTGTCAGCGCTTTGTAACAGTCAGAGGTGAAGCTGTAACTGTAAGTTTTCCTTCCTTGCGGTTTCTCAGTAACATACGGAACAAGCTGCGATTTTTTTTTCCCTTTTATTAACTTGGAGAGAATAAAGAGCGGCTGGTGAGGGAACGAATGTTTATAGCTGCTATAACGTAAGCGACAACAGGAACTCGTTTCACCGACGTTCCACAGCGTTAAATATAACGTTAAAAAAGTCTGATGTTCTTTAATAAGTTAAAATTGTAATTGTCTGTAAGTTGCTGTGGTGTAAGAGGAATAAAACACTTGGGGACGTGCTGTTATGGGAAATTCCGCATCAGTAACTCCGCTTCATCAGTCAGTATTTTACTGTAACAACACGCCATGAACAGAAGTTCAAAAGTTTGTATCTCCTTTTCTGAACACACTCTCACTATTCCATTCTTTTATTTAAAAGCCGGTAGAGAAACGTACAAGCTTTTGCACTCAGCTGCACTTTCCATCATACACTATTCTCCGTCCTGATTATTTCAACACGCATTTTTGACCCGTCTCCTTTTATTTTTGTCCTCTGTTGTGTATCTGAGCCGGGCTTCATCAGGTGAAAGTCTACACCTTTCCCTCGTCTCTCTCTCTCTCTCTCTCTCTCTCTCTCTCTCTCTCTCTCTCTCAGTCAGTAAACCCAGCAGAACCGAAGGAGCGATGCTGATCTGCTCTCGAGGTCACACATCTCCCTGCCATGACCTCCATATCTCATTTCCTGTCCCGTGTCCCGAGCTCTGCGTTACACTCATCACACGCTTCTGTCGTTCTCAAACGAGCCGTGATTGAGCTGATTGGGCTTTTCAGAGCCTGTCACAATGGCTTTGATTAGTGGATATTCAGGCGCTAATGGCAGAGACAGCGCTGTTATGAGCAGCCCATCAGCAGAGACAGAGGAGGTTAAAGACACTGCTTCCTCGTTAATAATTAATTGCCGCCCGTTCAGTGGATCCACTCCGGCGCCTCCCAGTCATCAGGCTGTAATTGCTTTACATTTAATTTGGCTCTGGAGAACGTTTTTCAACTCGACTTAATTGTGCTTAACTGTTCATGTGGAGACTGTGAGGTGAAGCACTTCGTACGAACATTTCTCTGTGTTTGAAGATTCTCTAAAGGACAAACGAAAAAGATTCTTACATTGTTTTTCCCTTTAAAGTCACATGCAGCACTGTTGGTCACATGACCGGTCATAACGTTGGGTTAGTCAGTAACCTATTGAACGCATACGTCACTGTGAAGCTTTATTACACAAAGCCATGCAGGATTTCACTCCTCCTCCTCCTCCTCCTCCTCCTCCCGTAAAATAATATCCTTCTCTCTTAATATTTCATCAAATTATATTACTCAGCTATTCCAAGAATATCTCATTTATAATGGGATTATAAATTTAGTGAACTCGTATCAAGCTTAATTTGTTTAGCATCTTGACATTTGCAGAAAGGGACTTCATAAATCAGATTGCATAATATTTATTATTTTTTAATTAAAGTGAAATGAAAAAGGTAGATTAATACGCAGAAAAGACAGAGTGTTCTGAATCTAAGCTCCGTCTGCTTTAAAGAAATATCTGGGCCATTAATGTGCAGGTCACTAAAGACTCTGTTTTTTTCTACGTGACTCAGATCGATGTTTCAGGAGCTGGAGAGAAGATGGCCACGCAGTGGACCCGTGTGAACAGCGCAGAGAAGAAAGTGCCACACACTCGCCTGAAGGATGAAGCTGACATTCAGGTAGCACACTGATGCCTTTACACTGATCTCAGGCCAGACTTCCTTACCGTAACCGGATCAGAAACAAAATTCCTGACTTTCAGTTCAGATATTTTCAGCTGTAGAAGATCCTAGAAGATCCCAGGCCTCTCTCTGAAGTGAACTCTGTGACCCTGTACAGGGCACCTGCATGGTGGACACGTCCCCAGGAGCTAATCACAGGGTCGCTGTTTTTACACTGCTTTTCTTCCAATTTGTTCATTTTGCCAATTTATTCACTTCCCACCAACTAGCAAGTTCTCCGCTTTCACACAAACGCCACTGCTGTCGCTTGTGGGCGTGGCCTGTCCAGGTTTTTTTAATGCTGAATTCAACTTACACTTACACAAGACTGATGCATGTTTTCCTCTTCAGAACAGTGACACGTGGAGTCAATGCTGTCGAGTTAACAAGTGAATATGTCTGTAGTTTGATTGGTCTAAAGCTAATAATAATAACAACAACAACAACAGCAATAATAATAATAACAATAAGTGTCGGCCATGATGGTTTTGTAGGAATATGGAGTTGAGAGGGTGTTTTCTTTTTTTTTTTTTAGTCAGAGGTTGAAAGTTATGACCTGAATGTGGCATTAATTGCGATTAGAAACAGTAATAGCCCAAATGTATAGTCTACAGCTCGCTATATAATTTATACACCCCAATTTTATTTAAAATGTATTTAGGATTTATTTGTCATTTACATGTTACATGCTCGGCTTTATATTTGCCTCATTTCCAGATTTGGAGCTAACTATACTAGCTATGCACCTACAATCTTAGCTACCTTTATTCCTTTATTTATTTTTCTTCATAACGTCTCTCTGTACATATTTAATGAGAGGTCGTGTAGGACAGGAGGAGATGAAACCACGCTTATAAGTTTTTCTTCCATTTTTGCAGGAACTAATTGCAGGTAGGAACTAAACTTGTGAGCGGGGAGCTGAAGAAGCGTCGGACCGCGCGCGCTGTACGATCGTTCTTCGTTTGGATTTGTCGCTTCTTTACAGTGTTAATTTACATAAAACTGAGAAAAGCTCCGTCTCGCACTCATAAGTAGAAAATAAACTCTCGTCTGTGGGTCGATTGTTGTTATCTAGTGTGAATGTAGTGTAAGTGTCAGCGATTGTACGACAATAAAACAACGGTTCTGGCTTTGAAGAATGGCGTTAAAGTGCGTCGCAAACGGCCGCCATGTTAAACCCGTACAAAGGGACCCTGCAGTGTGCAGTGCGGCGTGAGCAAGGCGGAGTGATGGGCCCGAAATCACGCACTGTGACAATACCTACTGCAGTCGAGTCAGTCCCTACATCATACTACATACTACATCCGCCATGCTGGCATTGTCATGTGACCTACGATGTCATAGTAACCGCAAAAACTTAGTCTAAAACTTAGCAACTGCTTTTTCTCGTTTAAACCTTCAACAAGTTAACAATCTACTCAGGTGTTGTTAAAAAATATAATTTAACCACAAGGAACAACGTTTAATTCCTCCAGCACTTACACTTAAAAAGAACCGATGCGCCGCCTTCCACCATTTTTGATTCTGACAGCTCTATCGCGCCAGCCCCGTTGCCTTATGGGGTAGCGCGGCGTCCATCGGATCCATACTGCAGAATCTCGGGGGTAGCAGCAGATCATCTCGTTATTTCTCGCTTACTGTTTTATGAATAACGTACTGCTTTTGGCCTGCTGTATAGTAGAGTGGTAGGGATTTTGGGACGCAGCCCATCGCTCCACACTTCAGAATGGACGACAGCCTACATTTTGACCTGAACCCTCGTCTGCTCTTGTCACAGCTCCCCCGTAGGCCTGGAGGCAGCTCGCACCTCTCCGTGCCTCTGATTGGCCTCGTCCTCTCCGGAGACCTCCGAGTGCCGTCTTTGCCAAATCCGCAGCAGTCTGTGCTCAGCCTTGCATGCGTCGAGATAATGATCAAGTTAATTAGACCTGAGATTGAATGAACTGCGGCAGCAACTTAATCATTTGTAACTTGATTAGAAATACTATATTCTCTCAAACTCCAGAGACTGGCAAACTTGAAAATTAAGTTCCACTTTAAGGATTCAGGTCTCGACTTAATAGAGCATGAGGAGGGCTGAAAAACAACCCCCCCCCCCCTCCTTCTCCTCCTGCCCCGCTTACCCCCATCGCCCTCATCGTGTCCCCATTAAGGCAGCGAGGGACGCTTGTTTACTGTCAGAGAGATAGAAAAGGAAATGTGTACTGCTTGACCTAACGCTACCCTTTTCATTTGGATCCGCAGCAAATCTACTCCTTCGGGAGGAAACTAGGTCAAGGAAGCTTCGGGGTCGTCTGTGAAGCCACTCACCTGGAGACGCAGAAGAAGTGGGCGATTAAGAAGGTGAACAAAGAGAAGGTAAGTATGCGATCATAGCGTGGTGGCAGATGGCTTACGTTACGTGTCTCCTCTGATGCCGTGTGTCCCGACGCAGGCTGGGAGTTCAGGTGTGAAGCTGTTGGAGCGAGAGGTGAACATCCTGAAGCAGGTGAACCACAAGCACATCATCCACCTGGAGGAGGTGTTCGAGACGCCTGAGGTGAGGTTTGAGAAGAACACACCACGTGGAAGACTGAAGAATATCATTACAGTGTTTTGTTAGAGGGTTTATGGAGGCCCAGAGGATATGTGTGTGTGTGTGTGTGTGTGTGTGTGTTGCAGAGAATGTACCTGGTTGTAGATCTGTGTGAAGGTGGAGAGCTGAAGAAGCTCTTACAGAAAAACAAGCGTTTCAGTGAGGAGGAGACCAGACACATCATCAGCAGCTTAGCCGAGGCCACTGTCTATCTTCACAAACAG
>CM040985.1:356025-358525 GCA_022985145.1 Pangasius djambal | reverse complement strand
TCCAGTGTCATTCTTCTGTCTGAAACTGTACCAATATTATCTCCTACCGAGTGCAAACACAGTGCCAAAGTAACTTATTACTGACTTTAAGTGAAGCTTTAAAAGTCCTGTCTCAATTCTTCCAGCTCGGGTTTTATGGATGTTCACTATTCTATAACCTCACTCTATAACTCTAAGTACAACTGAATTATTTTATACGCAAATAAGGACAAAGAAATCACGAATGCTTTTACACACAGAGCAGCCATTAACAGAATCAGCATAATGTCTAATAAAACGAATTAAAAATCAGACTCAACTAATTTATGAGTTTTTCTCTGTTGTCTCTGAGTAAATTCCAGACAGATGTCTAATCATCACGTGACACTACTTTATTCTAATGCTAATCAGAAATGTCTCACTGTATCACCCACCGCAGAAAAAGAAGAAATCCTACTCTTACGACGGTGCGAAGAAGAACGGCTCTGCTGTGAAGACGAGCAGCATGCTCAGTTTGAGCACGGTGCAGGTCGGTTCTTCCACGCGCTCAGAGCCAGCTTTAGGTCTCACTAACATTTCTCTAAGCAGCATTTATTTGTGAACTAAATGAGTTTATGAAGGCCAAGTGAATGTAGTACAGAGTAAAACATAAAAAAATCAGCCACTAGATGGCGCCAGCATCACCAGCATCAGTCTGAGGAGTGTGAAACGAATGTCTTTTCTCTGCAGTCCTACACGGGTAACCAACAGACGAGCACAAAGCGCCACAGCCAACCGGACAAGCAAGAGAGCATCAGTAAGGCCTCCGCTCCCAAACCATTCACACCAAATGATAGCCACGCCCCCTCCTCCACAGGCCACTCCCACAACTCAGCTCCAGGGCCAAGAAGATCAGTTAGTTCACACACACCTTAGAGTCCGGTGGAGGAAATGCCGAACTCGGGGTTCACTGGGCAGATCTACTGGACTCGTGAGACGGAAAAAGACTCGAGCCCCGTTCTCCTGTCTTCATGATCCGTTTCTCCTGGATGATCTTCAGAGAACTTGTACAGGATGAACCATTTTAGCCTTGAACTTGAAAAGCTGGATAAAAATGAAAAAATCAACCCACTGCTGTTAATGGATTTAAGATTATTTAATGATTGTGTAAGAACTGGGTGAGCATTTGACTCGAGTCTCGTCTGCCTTACACTTCCTGGGAAATATTTTTTATTTTAATTTTTGCTCCAATATGAAAACAAATACTTATATTTCTAAACAGGGTTTCAGGGTTTGATAGCTGTAGTAGTTCATATTTTTTTAACTATAGATCCAATGCCACATAACCAAAGATACCTGGAGCCACTTTAAACTGCAATCGTATTCACACCTCACATAAACAAACGCCACAACAAAGCAACTGTTAATTCTATAAATACTAATTTAAATAGTTTTAAAAACTTGCCAAATCACTCCTGTGTTTAGATAATGATTTTACTTCATCAATAAACACACATAGTTCATGATGTAGTTGAGCAAACCTTTATTTTCATTTTACCAATAAACTTGATTCATTCTTCTTCAGTAAGCGCTGTGTCCTGGTCACGGTGGATCCGGAGTCTATCCCGGGAACAATGGGTGTAAAGCGGGAATATGCCCTTGATGGGACGCCATCACACACACATTCACACCTAGTGGTAATTTAGGGAAGAACCCGGAGGAAATCCACACGGACACGGGAAGCACACGTGAAGCTCCGCACAGACAGTAACCTGGGCTCGGGATGGAACCGGGAACGCTAGCCTCAGTACCACTGAGCCGCATGTACTTAAGTGTTGTACATCCCATATTTAATTAAAAGTATTTGAATGAAAGCAACAGGACAGTGATATGATTAGATTAAAGGCAGCGAGGAGGGAACTGGAGTGGTGGGACAGCCGGAAAAGCACATCATTGAGGATGAGAGTGAATTGGAGTCTAATCTTGTTTGGATGTGCAGCAGGGATACTCTATAAAGACGCAGCACTCGAGCGCTAGGCTTCTGGATGGAGAGAAAATAATCCTTAGTATGGATACGATATTAAAGTCACCAAGCAGAACTCACTGAGGCTGTGTTAGAATCCTATTTGCATCCAATGGTGTGTGTGTGTGTGTGTGTGTGTGTGTGCTTTCACATACACAGCGTTTAGTGAGTTTGAACAGAACCCTGGTGTGTTCTCCTCCCCGGTGCGGTTCTTTAGTCGGGTGAGAACACAGCGATTGCGCTCGGGTCCGAGAGCGTCTGAGCGAGGTGCTCTCGATCCGATTCAGAGTCAGAAAGTGATTCGACTCTGAATCGACTCACTGCAGGAAGTGAATCAGGGACATGGCGTGTGTTTGGTAGATTTTTATGCGAGCTGCTAAACTGAGCCAAAGCACAGAGCTGTAGCGCTGCAGAAACGCTGTGTGTTCTGGAGAAAATAAACACAAACTGTTTTAAACTCGTTATTTATATAATTATCTAATCATTTATTTAGTGCCAGCTCCGTGTTCTCCCTGCTCG
>CM040985.1:331734-355925 GCA_022985145.1 Pangasius djambal | reverse complement strand
CTGCAGGAAGTGAATCAGGGACATGGCGTGTGTTTGGTAGATTTTTATGCGAGCTGCTAAACTGAGCCAAAGCACAGAGCTGTAGCGCTGCAGAAACGCTGTGTGTTCTGGAGAAAATAAACACAAACTGTTTTAAACTCGTTATTTATATAATTATCTAATCATTTATTTAGTGCCAGCTCCGTGTTCTCCCTGCTCGGGTGTGATTTGTAATTTCTTCATGCTCTTAGTGAAGATTTGTTTGCCTTTTTCTGTCTCCATGTTTCTAACCAATCAATGAAGTTTTACTAGAGATTTTAAGCCCCACACACACACCTCAGACAGCGGATTTCGCTTTTGGGTTCATATAATTATTTAAAGCATAAAAAAAACAAATAACAATCGAACTAAAAGAATAAACCACCATGATTTGGACTCGACTTAAACCGACTGATGGTGTGAAAATGCTCTGACTTTCACTCCGTAGTAGTGAGTTGTGTTTAGTCACTAACTCTCAGCCAAGTACCAACAATAAATCCACAGCAATGATAACAATTTTTTTAAATTTTTAAATAAGGACACTTCATAATTTTTATCCAAGTAATATTGTGGAATATCAGTGTAACAAGTTGTCACTTATGTTTTAGCAAAAAAAACTTCACCACATCAACGATTACACACGTTTTCTTTATCCGTTTATTGTCAGTGGAGCGTCCGCTGTACGAGTCCCCGTGAATGAGCTGTTGCTATAGAAACGGTAACGTATTAGAACGAGCGCGTTATTTATAAATAAACCTGTGATTTGCAGCTGCACTGCTGTCAGAGCTGCTGGTATAGGAAACTAATCAACACCTGACGACCAATCAGAATGCAGAATTCAGCAGCGCTGTGGGATAAATAGATTTAATAGGTTACTTTATAACACTGTTGAATGATTAATAATGTACAGTGACTCTAATCTCACAGAGAACCACAGGATGGCGCTATACAGAGACCCTCACGCAGAACGGACTAGAGAGAAGGCGGAGACTAGCTTCTCTTGCTCATTTTTGATGGATTGCGTCATTAAATAATTACAATGTATGACTGTGTGTGTATCACCTGAACATGATGAATCATCTCAATAACTCCTGGTCTAGGAGCTCAGCATTTCTTGTTTACGGTGAACACACTGCTCGCTGAGTGCAGCGTGGAATTTCAGCCAGAACTGGAACAGATAACAAAGATTCATTCAGTCTGAAAAGCCCTGATCGCTGTTCAGAGCGAGATCGATTTGCATAAGGTCTGTTTAGACGACCCGCAGTATGCCTAATGCGCTGTCAGAGGCCAGGATGGGATTTCAACATATGGTCTTCATTTTCCCGTGCCAGACTTCTAATTCATTAAAGGAGAGAAGGAGTGAAGAGGAGGGGGAACATCCCAAAATTCATCTGTCCTGGTGGAATTTACAGGCGAGAGACCCGAAATATATACAACGGAGGTTGGAGCTGATTTTAGTGTTCCTTCCTTAACATGCTTAACATAAGACTAAGGCTTCCAGAAGTTTTAGGCTTTTCTTGGCATTTCCTGTGCCAGGAATGAGAGCACACACACAGCGAGAGGAGCGCGGCAGCTGAAAAAGAGGGCGTTTGTTTGCGAGGCAGAGGAAATTAGAAAGGCGGCCAGTTGGAACAGGGTACTGCCTTTCTTCTCTTCTCCAGCTGTATGCACTGACAGATGGGCACTGAGGGAGAGAGGAGAGGCGAGGATTAAAACTTGGTGGCTCCTTTCAGATCCTGGAGGTCGAGATACGGCCTGCGGTGCGACTCCATGGGCGATCAGAGCGCTAATGTCATCAGAGACAGAGGGAGAGGAGAAGGACGAGCCGCAGAGAGCCTCCCCATCAGTGCCAGCATCTCAATAACCTTAATGGAGGCTTCTTTAATTAATCAACTCATACGCAGAGATCCGATACCTGCAGCTGAGCCTCCTCCCATCACCTCTTCCTCTTAATGCATCCTCACCATGTGGCCCATGACATTGTACTAATGAGCTAATGCGCTTACAATGTCACTCCGACGTCGCAGAGACGTTATCTGCGCTCGCTCATCGCCCAGGCTGATGTCCCTGATCCCCTCCAGCGTGTGTGTATCCGTGCACCGGGCCGCATTTTAACATTTAATATTTATCACGCTGCATGCAAACTAATTTATTCAGAAATCTTCCACAGTAGCATTTACGCAAGAAATACGATATTTCTGACGATCCAGAGGTTACGGTTGATTGCCGTTTAGCGACATGCGCATCTGAGTACGAAGAAAGTCAGAAACTTTGGTAAATCTGGCAGACATTTTATTTTAGTTTGGATTTGAAAACCTTTTATTTAATATTTATTAAAGACACAACTTTAATAAAAGATAATAAATGAGGCACAGTGTGTGAATGCAGCCCAGAAAAAAATTCAGCCACTTCCTCCAAACTTAAACAGTGAGTTTTGTGTGTGTGTGTGTGTGTGTGTGTGTGTGTGTGTATGTATGTATGTGTATGTATGTATGTATGTATGTATGTGTATGTATGTATGTGTGTATGTATGTGTGTGTATGTGTGTGTGTTTGTGTGTATGTATGTGTGTGTGTGTGTGTGTGTGTGTGTGTGTGTGTGTGTGTGTGTGTGTGTCCATTTTTGATTCTTTTTTTATTCATTAAAAAAACTCAGCCTGAAATAAATATTAAAACAGATGGCACTTTCAAAGCAAGCTTCATCAATCTTTGTCGACACTTCATCAATCTCTTCTCCTCCCCCCAAACTACTCTTAAAATATTTGCAATTAAAACCTATTAGCTCATTTGAATATCAAATTAATTAGCAAACACACTTACTGGAGTAAATCCTTTTTTTTTTTTTAATAAGTGAAAAGTTCTCCACTACGCTTGGATGGCGTGTTAATTTACGGTGATATCTATTCCCATGTGATCAGACATTAAAAGCATTACTATACATATTTTAATGGGGAGGTGGTGTTTTCCAAGCAATTTTCTGCTAGACTTCATTTTTAATTTATTCATATTTAATTTATTGGTCTCTGCATGCTGGCTCGGTATAGAACTAATCAACAGGCCTCTTAAAGATACAGCCGTGTTGGCAAGCAGCACCGAAAAAAAGCCAGACTTCATTTTAAAAGTGCTTCCTCCCTCAGAAACGTTCTCTTTGAGCGGTGAGGATGAAACCGAGATGCACGGCTGAACTCCCCTGAAGGAGACCGTTTGATTCCTACAGTAAACCTTTTGATAATTCAGAGAGCAAGAGCGAGAGAGAGAGAGAGGAAAGGAAAGAATGAAAAATGTGGTCAACCTTGAATCACCAGAAATATTTCAATTTTGCGGGTGCTGACCATCCGGCCCCGCTGCCAGAATGCGATCCACAGAGGAATGCTCCTCTCCTCCTCCTCCTCCTCCTCCTCCTCCTCCGTCCACTTATCCCCTCAATTCTGCCCTTGATTCTGCCTCTTCCTTTTCTTCAGCATTACTCATCATTTAATGCAACGTGACTCAAGTTCTCGTCGCCCGCGTCCACCGTATGCTCCAAAAACAAACCAGTGGCACGGCGACGACACGGGAATCGGCCACATGGAAGCGATTTCCATCGATTAATGACCATTTCTTAAGAGAATGGAAATCTTGTTTGGTTTGATTTCACACTGCACATTGTTAAATTAAACAAGTTAAAAACTGTCTGAGGTTAGTGCAGAGCTGAAAACATCCTCATAAAGCTCTTTCATTCACTGGTCAGAAATAAAGCAATTCGGCGTGTGTAGAAATCAGAAGAATCACCTGAGCACAGAGAACACGGAGCCTGTGCTCGATAAATGATCAGATAATTATATAAATAATGAGTTTAAAACATTTTTATGTGTTTATTTGTAACTGGCTAATCTTCTGACCATCAGGGAATCATGGAGAAGTGTTCTGAAACCCTGGTCTGCGTCACGTCTCTGACTGAAATGCAGTTCACCTCCTCAGTGTGTGAGGTCTTATTTAGGAAGCTTTGGGAAACTTTTGTTTATCATCCTGAGTCTATGGTCCTGTAGACGTGTTTTAATTCAATTCAATTTTACTGATATAGTGCTTTTAACAATGGACAGTGGACACAAAGCACTTTATAGAAATCTGGATATCAATGAAACAACCAAGGAGTGGAGATACTTCCTTCTCTGGAATGGAGTGACTCAGCTGGGGAAGCTCATTTCACCTCCTAGGCTCCAGAACAGAGAAGATCCTTGATGCAGGTCTTTCTTGTACCCTGAGAGATGGTGGGTCCAGTCGAGCAGCGCTAGAGGGTTCTGGGCTGTTTTCAGTGTTGTAGGCGAGCATCAGTGTTTTAAATCTGATGCAGCAGCTACAGGAAGCCATCAATCCCTGGGAGTTTTCTAGGGAGATCGCTAGATCAAGCCGAGATCGAGTGAAGACCGAGTCTTAAGAGGGTTGAGGTCGAAACCGAGTCAATATTGAGAGTGAAATCTGTTTTAAGGCCCAGGCCTTTACTAATTAGTTGGCTTCATGCATGCACTAATGATTAGGCGGTTTTCCAAAACACCAAACGCCCGAGACCGAGACTGAGACAAGTCCAAGTCAATACAGAAAACATCTCAAGACTGGACTCTACTCCCACAGCTCTACGTCCATGGTGAGGAACCCCATCAGAAGATACTTCAGTAGACAACAGGATGCAAAGAAGTGATAAGACAAGAACCTCTACCACACTGTGACGAGGTAAAAGCTGATAAACTTCTGCACACGGAGTCTCACAACCCCTGAAGATGTTAAAGAACGTTGGAGACTCACACTCCTCACTGTCACCATGTGGGGGATTCTGGATTGGTCGATTCAGTTTCAATTACACAGGGAGCCATTTTTTACAAGAGACCCCACATCCAACACACCTGCTGACAGAAGACAGACAGATCGACTCTGATAGCCGGCGCTGTGCTCCTTAACACACTCATGATCTCCTGTGTGTCTCGAGCTTTAATCAAACACCGTGCAGAGGCAAAGCAGGAGCCACTGAAAACACAAACACCTACGTTCATAGGTTTCTGTTTTAATTCACTTTTACTTATACAGCAGGTTTAACAATACACACTGAGCAGCTTTACAGAAATCTGGATGTAGATTTAAATCCCTAATGAACAATCCAGAGGAGGAAGGAACCTTGAGAGGAACCCGTCTTCTTCTGGGTCACACCGGAGAGTGCGCTGTTTACTTCCATACCTCATTACTGAACCGTTCTGTAATTATCAACACTACAGTGCAATTGTAAATGTGTTTTATTTGGTTGTCCATGACAAGACATGCAGATCTTTGTATGAGGTATTTACGTCTCTCTCCACAATTATTGGCGCCTTTGATAAAGATTTTGTTATGAACATATTCTTAATTTCACACTGAAAATATGAGCAGAAGCTGATTGAACACCATTTATTCTAAGCAAACATGAAAAAAATACCTTATTAGAATATTTATTTATTTATTTATTTACTGATTTATTTATAGCAAATCCTGCATTAACTTGCATGTTATAATTATTGGCACCCCTGCGATTAGAGTTTGTGCACCAATTAACCACAAAGCCTTTTTTTCTTAACCTTTTTTTTTTTGGAATCCATCTTTAACAAGGGTGCCAATAATTCTGGAGCTGACTGTAAATCTAAATTTTTTTCTGTAAGGAGAGAAAAATACATCCTCCTACCATCATGTGCTTTGAAATGGCCTGCATCTTGGAGAAAATCTTGTTTAGGTGAAAGGAATTGATTCGATTTTAAATTTGTTGTAATGGTTTGTCTTCAGTTTGCACACAGAGCTCTATAAACATTTACTGAAAACAAGCCATAATTTTTTTTTTTTTTTTTACCTTATTCAGTGATTTAAAATAATTTTCAGTGTCAAAGAGGACAAAACTGTGCTCATGTACATTCCTGTTGTTTACTTCTTGTTAAAGCTCTGGAGAACCAGTTATCACATTAAAACCGCAGAAAGTAGGTCATTAGCTGCTATTAAAGCGGAAAGTTTTACTGATAATTAGATTGAGGTTATTCTGCATTGAAGGCTATTTTATGAAATCAAGAAATTAGGGACATTGTTAGAATGTTCAGAGCATTTACAGGATTTAAAAAAAATTCTCTTTAAATGACTTTAAGTAAATAGAATGTCATTATGATTGAAATGAGGTTATATTTAAGGAGCTGCTTGGTTCTGAATAGCCGTGTGGGCAACAGCAGCACGTTTCCTCAGATATTCACTCAAACCAAAAACAACCACGAGGAAATAAATGTTAAAAAGAGAGATAAAGTACGTTCGGTCTTGAACATTTGAACCTCAATCTTTTAGAGATGTGACCGAACAGCAGAAGTAAATGATTATGAACCCGAGTGTTAACTTTACAGCTCAAACCGGCTGAAGTTTTATAAACAGACTGTGTAAGGAGCATTCTTCAGCCATTTTGTTGTTTAAGACTGAATTGTATCCTTCTTTGAAACTCAAACCAGTTTTTCTCTTAAACTCTCCTCTGTATCAAGCGATGCTAGATGCTAGCTAGCAAACTAAAGTTCTCATCGGTTGAGTTCGCTCGCTGCTGCTGGGCCCCATATGGACGGCCTGAAGAACCGTTTGGTTTGCTGGGGATGGTGCCACCTGGGGGCTGTGGAGATGGTTTGGGGATCTCATATGGGGAGCTGTACTGTAATGGCTTGGGACTGCGATTGCTGTAGTGGCTTTGGGGCTGCAGTTGCCACGAGCAGCTTCGTACTCAGGACTCCATCAGTGGACAGTGGATAGATTTTAACCAACCGGACTTCTTGCGGAAACTGTGATGAATTTGTTGGTTGCACATTTGCACTATTTGTCCTTATAGCGCACAATAATAGAAGGGATTTATTTATAATCGCACTATCTGTTGCACCCAGATGAGGATGGGTTCCCTTTTGAGTCTGGTTCCTCTCAAGGTTTCTTCCTCATATCATCTCAGGGAGTTTTTCCTCACCACCGTCGCCACTGACTCGCTCATTAGGGATAAATTCACAGTGATAAATTCAAATATTTATAATATATTTTTTGTTAATCCATTTATTTCTGTAAAGCTGCTTTGTGACAATGTCCATTGTTAAAAGCGCTATACAAATAAAACTGAATTGAATTTGAATTTGAAACTATATTCTAATACATATCCAACATGCTGTAGTGTAGCACACTGCTGTATTATACCCAACCCAATCTCACAGAAAGTGCACATGCATCTTATCTACAGCACCATGTATGAGTTTACAATCAGCGTTCTGGCACAGGAATATGTTGTATATCAACGCATCAAACTTTCACTCGAATGCTCCGAATGTCACCTTCTGCACCAGCATCATGTAGCCACGCCCACCTATTTCACGTGCTTTTCACGACAGCATCCGAGTTTGACGCATTGCTATGTAACAAAAGCTTGTGCCAGAACGTTGATATTAAAAGCATGTGAAGTTTTTTTTTCTATGAGACCGGATTGGTTATAACTATATTTTTGAGAAGCATCATCAAAACCAAAAAAACCCCAAACATGTGCTTGTATTATTAAACTCCTGCTGCTTCACCTTACAGTGTACAATCAGCTGAGTGTCATGATAATAACACACACAAGGCTGCGAATAGCTCGGGGTGTGAGTTCCTGGCGCTCGCTGTGCAGTTTGTCTTGTAGGAATTCTTATAGATGAGTCGATGGTTCATTTTCTTCTTTCTTGCTGAAACCGAGGCCGTATTTGGAGCACAACTCTACACCACTCTCTTCCTGCTCTCTCTCTCTCTCTCTCTCTCTCTCTCTCTCTCTCCTCCAGTTTCTCCACATTATTGGCCATTATCGCTCACCCGGCCCTGTGTGGGGTGACAGTGTCTGGCTGATGGAGAGACGACAGGAAAGACCTGGGCTGCAATAACACATTATTAGCTTTTCTACAGCTCCCCTGGGCTGGATTTAGACTGGATATCCGCCGGCTCTCGGAGGATAGCGCTCCGTCACAACACACCGCCAGTGTCCAGTCCACGACTCGAGTGTTTATTTACAGAGCATCTTCCCTGACTTTCCACACTCGGACAAGCTCGATTAGCAGGAGAGGAGATCAGAATAGTGCTCGATACATCACTTATTCCCCGTTTCAGTACTGTTCCTAGCACGTCCTCGTCCACGTTCCTTCAGGACCCACAAGAGCGTAAAGTGGCCACTTCACTACAGGAAGAGGAGTAGATTTCTCTCAGGAGTGACTATAAACATGCATGAAACAGTGTCCCGTGATTTGGACATGGATGATGTACACAGTCGCATCAGCAACGAGTTCAAAAGATAGCAATACGTCAACAAGTTCCCAGTTTTTTATTTAAAGTTGACTTTTTTTATTTAAAGTTGACTTTTTTAAGTTGACTCTACTGAGGACGTGTTAGGAACAGACACTTTATCTAAAATTGACTCTTTTTATTTATAGCTTATTTTTTCAATTAAAAACTTCTTATTTAAAGTTTACTTTTTTTTAAAATTGACTCTTTATTTTTAGGTGCCTCTCACTTCAAGCCTACTGTATTAAACAGCTTTGTTTGAACTGTTTTTGGATTCGGAAGTGATTTCATGGTGGATGTTCTGCTTCTGAACTCTACATCATGAAGACTCGATCCCTCGAACCTCCAAGGCGTTGTATAACAAACTTCACTTGAGCTAACAGAGTGAAGGAACGGCCTTTAAGACGCCCGTGCAGTCCGTCTCCTGCAGTGACAGCGGCACGAAGCTCCATCTCCAGACATTTTGCTTGCGTTCACGTTACCTTTGTTCAGTCGTTTTCTTTTTTTATGTAAAACGCTCATATGCCTCTCGTCAGTGAGTGGATGAACTTTGCAAGGAATCGATGGTATTGATGATCCATAGATCACACAAGCCAACTAGACTGACATCATAAAAATGAATTCATCACATCGGGAAAGTCAACATCAGAATATAATCATAATGGGACAAAGTGAATTAAAGCGAATCAATAAGACAATTACGGCGATTGACTGCGCGCTCGGGGAAAACGAGAACTTTGTGAAATGAAGTGTTCTGTATAATGTGGTCGGACATTACACACATTTCTGCATGTTCAGGGATCTAAAGGTTTATTGTTGAGGTTTCAGACACTGTAGCTTCACCTTTTAGACTCTCCGTAATACATTTCTTTCTTTGGAACTGACTTATATCTGGAAAAGACTTTCTTTAAAATTCTCGCCTAACATTTACATCCAGTATTTTCTCTCAAATAAGCCTCTGAAGCTAGCAATGTTAGTTAGCATTCACAGGAATCTATGCTAATACATGCCTTAAATGCTGCGGATGTTAAGGGGTGTGACCTTACTGTCCTTGTAATGTAGTATACTTCTGTATTATAATTAATATAATTTTTGAGAAGCCTCACAGCACTGACTCGTGTGTGTGTGTGTGTGTGCGTGTGTGTGTGCGTGTGTGTGTGTGTGCGTGTGTGTGTGTGTGTAGGTGGTGATATATGAGCTTTTGCCTCTCTGTACTCTGGACTTAAACATATTGGAAAAGGATTGTGGGCCGGAGTACAATATATCTGTGAACGCTGAGGAGACAGTGGCATTTGATTGTGTCCTTTGGTGAACTCTGAGTTATTGGCTGGAGGTTTTGGTTCAGTATTTGAGAAGTGGTGTAAGATTAGAACCTTCTCACAGCATAATTATACCTCATTACTGCTGCGGTGAGCTTTATGTACATATCATTAATACCAGTAGATTGTCGAGAAATAGCCGTCTGTGTGTGTGTGTGTGTGTGTGTGTGTGTGTGTGTGTGTGTGTGTGTGTGTGTTACAGAGTTACTGTTACCTGTTAATCGACAACCAGTCGATTATTTTCCTCTAACAGCACGTCCCTGAGTGTTTTATTCCTCTTACATCACAGCAGTTTGCCAGTGAGTACAATTTTAATTTATTAAACAATGACATCCTTTTTATCCGTTTATAGCTACATTTAATGTTCATGGAGCAGGTTAGTTCCTGTTGTCGCTTACGTTATAGCAGCTATAAACAGTCGTTCCTTCACCAGCGTCTCTTTATTCTCTCTCTTCAAGTTAATAAGAAAAAAACGCAGCTTGTTACGCACGTTACTGAGAAACCGCAAAGAAGCGTAAACTCCTCTGCCCTGAAGATGTTACAGCTTCACCTCTGACTGTTACAAAGTGCTGACACTGGAGACTCCTTCCATAAAGGTTACATAAACGTCTGTGAAAATATTAACCAGATTGTTCGCTGTACGGGTCCCTGTGAATGAGCTGTTACTATAGAAACGAATTAGACGTATTAGAACGAGCGCATTAATTATAAATAAACCTGTGATGTGCAGCTGCACTACTGTCAGAGCTGCTGGAATAGGAAACTAATCAGCATCAACAGAATTCAACAGCGCTAGGCACAGACGCCTGATGGTATAAAGGTCTCAGTATTAAAAGGTTCTTTAAGGCTTTGGTCACCACAAGCTTTTTAAAAAAGGGCGTGTCCAGCAAGTCTTCCCCACATCCTTTAGTACATACACAGACGCATTCGACTGAAATCAGACAGACAGGGAGGTCCTGGGCTCAGCCTCGGAGTGTGGTTTCCTCATGTGTGGTGTGGCTGCACCAGGCCACGCTCTGGAACCGTTCTCTTGAACCACTGCCTCGCCGCTAACCACAGGATTTTAAGAGTTCCATTAAACCAAGGGAGGAACTCGAAGCTTCTAACCATCCTTGGAGAACGCCTGGCATTGACGCACGTGGTTCAGCAAATAAAGAGAATTCCTGAGAATTAAAGACTCCAGGAAAGTTGATGATGACCTTAAATGAAGTGATAGTTTTTAAAAATCTTTCTAGAAGCAATTACTTAAGAGCTGCTGCTGTAATCATAAAGACTGTCCTGTTGCTCTATGTAAATAAATAAATCTAAATAAGAAACAATAAAACTGAATGTCTTAATATTAGTATTTGCTTCGTGCCTGAGACTTAAAGATGCACATCAGTGTTTATTAAAGAATGACACGCCCTGTAATGTTTTGAAATATCCACCTTCATTTCCATGTTTCACTGAAGTGCGTGTGTTCTCAGCTTTTTTGGGTTTGTTATTTTGAACTCTGTCCAACATTTCTGTGTGTTCGAGCCGCTATAAGACCCTGTAATTTGCACTGAAGTAAAACAGAAAAAAGGATTAAATGAGCGCTTATGAGTGAGTGTGAACAGCCTTCAATCGGGACAGCTTTCTCTTAACAAGCGCACAGCAAACCCCAGAAAACTTCAGATTATTACTGTACACGAAATACAGACCACCCACTCAAATGTACACCGTATTCTCTTTTACTGCAGCTTTCTCTTCACCTGTTCTTTGGAGCTTGCCAGAGTTTTCTTGAGTACAAGCGTCCGATCCGGGGTTTTTCACCAGCGTCTCCACCACCGCCTTTAAACACATACACTCACCTTTAAACCCGAAAAACTGTCAGGGATAGAAAATATGGACTGACGAAGAAAATAGCATTTTCCCCTGCTATAAACTGTGATTCAAAGTAACATAAAAGCAAGGTAGAATTTAAAACTGAAAAATAAAAGACTAATATGATGATATGTGAGTGAGAAGATGGCGAGTGTTGAAATAAATCTAATAGGAGTCTCGTATATCGCTAATATATCACTGCATGATTAGCGCTAGCTGTAATTCTCACATTAATCACTGGGTTAATTTAACAAAATGGCTTCCACACTCATTATTCAGCAGCACATAGAATAGCACTTGATCCAGCGCAGACTGTTAGTTTACATTTTATATTTTTATATTGAGCTTTAACAGTTACTAACTTAATGAAGCCACAAGACTCTAAATCGAGGTGATGCAATCGTAATGTGTGTGGGATGTAGGAGATTTTATCACACTTTAATTTTTGATTTGTTGAATTAATAAAATAAAGTCAGTGTTTGTGCTCATTCGATGTTCTCCTGTAAAGAAAACGTGCTCATGGTGTGAAGGATAATCTGACCTAGCACTCATCTGCTACGCTTACAGAGAAACTTTAACTTCATTCATCATTTTAATCCATAAAATATTCACTCATCGAGATAAGCCACGTCTCTGATTAAGATGTGTCTCCTTTAAAAAAAAAAAACTTTTTGTGGACTTTAATAAGGGACAATATAATTAATGAATGAATAATGTAATTTTTTTGCCTCTAATATTGTCCTTTGATGTTCCACAGAGTGTGTGTGTGTGTGTGTGTGTTTACAGCCGAAACATAAATTTCAGCGTGACGTGTTGTGGTTACATTAAACAGTCAGACGGCGGCGCTGGACTTAACGCTGCTCCTCAATCGAGCCGAAATCACGCAAGAAACGTGCGCTTAAGCTCAAGAACGGAATCGAGCGTAACTGAGACACGCCCCTGTTTTAGACAAACTCCGCCCCTGTGTGCGTAACTCTCACATAACTTCTGAATAACGCTTAAATCTGTAGTTACGTCTGAGCTCTGAGTGCTGATGTGTGTGACTTCAGGATTAAATCCTCTCTGAGTGTGCGTGACTCTACTCTGAATATGGCCCAGTGTGGATGGTGGATATAGTGGTGGTTCTTGGAGCAGTAATGGACAAAACACACACACACACACACACACACACACACACACACACACACCCCGTGTCTGAGAGCACTGTGTAGAGAGATCTCTGTTAACCTCCAGTTCCATTGTTTCATTTCCCTGCTCTCTCTCTCTCTCTGTCTCTCTCTCTCTCTCTCTCTCTCTCTCTCTCTCTCTGAATGGCTTTTGATGATTATATATAATTGAGGCAAATCAGACAGCCAAGGCCAGCTCCTTCTCTGCCGAGTCTCTCCGGTGAAAAAGCCTCGTCCAGGAGCTCTGCGTGAGGACCAGCGCCGGTCAGATCAGCGAGCTTTTCTTGTGTCTGGCAGCCGACACTTTCAAATGTTAATGGACGGAGCGAACAAAGCCGAAAATGGGTCTGAAAATGCTAATTGTCCCTAATTCATGTAAATAGCTTTTCTAATGGAGGAATTAAGCATTTTAAATACGCAATCGCAGGCAATCAGGCCTTTCATTTGGCGGGCGTCACAGGTGTAGGAGATTGAAATTCATACTTTACAGAAGGTGTGCTCGTTTCTCACTCGGCCGTGACCAATGACTGACGTACTGACGGAGAGAGAGAGAGAGAGAGAGAGAGAGAGAGAGAGAATTCAGTGGTTTGGATGCAGGATCCATGTGTATTACACCTCACTGCATCTATCAGCGCAATCTTTACTGATGATTATCTCAGCGTTGTTTCTTTTGGCTTTAATAATAATATAATGGCGCTTCTTATTGATGATGCTTGCGTGAAAGCAGGTCTGAGACAGGATTTAACTGTCACTCCTCTTCATATAAAGCTCATACAGGAACGTGTGTAAAGCTATAAAGTGATCTGTCCAAGAGCGAACTCTGTTAGAGAATTAAACTCTGAGTGCTGCTGTGTGCTACTGAAACTCACTGAGTCACATTTAAATGCTGCACTACAGGAAATTATTATCTATTTTTGCAGAGATTTGTGTTACATGTGATATTTCTTTCCTAAAATTTGGGCACGCCTCTGATCGCCTTAATAACAAACCAATCCTGGCAGATAAAACTGCTTTCTCTCTCTCTCTCTCTCTCTCTCTCTCTCACCCACTGTGGTGTTATTTATGCTGATATATAACAAAACCGGCTCACGCGACATGCACTGTAACAACGCTCTTACCAGTCATAGCTAGTAGCTAACTAACTAGCCTAGCTTACTTTCTAGATTAGATGTTATTATCAGTCTGCAGATGAACTAAAGGTGGGTGTAACTCTGGGGATGAGGACGTTGTTTGCCTTTGCTGTAGTTTTGGAGGCAGAAAATCAAGATAATTTGAGCTGCTTGTGCAACTTGACTGTCTGCAGCTACAGTTACAGTGAGATGCAATATTTTCAATTTAACATGTCGTGAATCTCTTCACTCACTAACAAGATTCATTTTTTCATTGGTGCTTCGTCCCCCATGTTGTTGTTTTTTTTTCTCACATGCTGATTGGTCCCTGACCCTCAGCATCTTTCTGTAAAATTTTCAACTTTAAAAGCTCTATTGTGACAAAAAAACAAAACGAAACTGAAGCACATTTTTAGGATTACATGTAAAATTGAAATGGTGGTTGAAATAAATAAAAACAAACCAGCCTGAGCCTCAGTGTCTTGAGAGAGTTTCTGTCAGATTTATTTCACTGTTCCAGCATGCAGGTCCGGATTAATACCACACAGGGCCTGGCGTTGTGTAAACACCCTTTTGGCCGTCTGTCGCGTCCTTCACGCGCCTCAGAGTCTCACCCACAGCTGACCATCTGACTGACTTTTACACTAAACTCTATTCGTTCAGGCACAAAACTATTGCCAGAGTGAAACAAAGTGCTGCTGTTGGTGGATGCGACTCATTTTCTGTCTGATGAGCTTCTAATGCAGACACAATAAACAGCTCCACTGATCCGTCATCCACAAAAACACGAAGAACAGATTCTCTCTCAGACTTATGACTCTGATCAGCTCAAACAGACAGCAGGGCGTTCGGGTCGACTTCCATCGTGTTGTAACAAGGCCAGACAAAAGGAAGAGCATCACTGCATTGAACACATGCTGCTAAACACCAGCATGAATCAAACACAGCACACTGCCGAGCTCCGCCAAGGACTTATTAGTCGATATGAAGGCGGACGCTGTGGCTTTCAGGCCACAAAAAGCCACGGCTCTTCAGAGACGCAGCGCAGAACCTTGTTAATGAACGAGACGAGAAAAACCTCATTTAAAAGGACAAATCAGATCACAAGATTTCAAATCCATTAGCTGCTCCTCACTGGGAGCGATAATAATGATAAAGGAAGCATGGCCTTTTTTGAACTTCCTAACCCAGAGAATGGCATTGTCTTGGGAGTAAAAAAAAGTGTCTCGTTTTTTTTTTCTGTAGGAGAATGAAAGAGCAGTTCATTTTCACTCTGACCTTCAGCGCTCCAGGCGAGCAGACAAGGGCACAAACAGATGGAGAATTAATTGGTGCAATTAACATTTTGTGATTATAAGGACTCTGGATCGATACGCTATGCAAATAGTAGTATTGATGTGGGCAAAGAAACCGTGTTAATTGTGTTTGGCGACTAAACAACAGCCCCTTGACTTTCTGTTCCATTATGGAAAAGCAGGCACGGACAAGACGTCTCATACTGCTGACCACTTCAGACGGGGACAAAGTGTCCTCCTGCTCCGCCTCCTTCCTGCTCCTCTGCTCGCAGAACCCTGTTTGAAAGCACTTGAGAAGAACCTTTAAATCTGTTATCCTTTATTGTACGCAGCTCAGATTGTTTTGTGCCTTTTAGAGGTCCAGTGACAAGTCAAGTGGTTTTTATTGTCATTCCTCTATATAGCTTGTGTAAGAGGAACCCAGTGTGCTGTGATGTTTAACAGAAAAGCTGCATCTATTCTATAGTCATTGCTGAGACACGTGGTCCTGAGCTGGTGATCAGTTTTAGGACATTTCAACCTAAAGAAACCTAAAGCCTGTCCTCTAAGAGCTGAGCTCAGAGAGGATTTAATCCTGAAGTCACACACATCAGCACTCAGAGCTCAGACGTAACTACAGATTTAAGTGCTATTCAGAAGGTACGTGAGAGTTACGCACACAGGGGCGGAGTTTATCTAAAACAGGGGCGTGTCTCAGTTACGCTCGATTCTGTTCTCGAGCTTAAGCGCACGTTTCTTGCGTGATTTCGGCTCGATTGAGGAGCAGCGTTAAGTCCAGCGCCGCCGTCTGACTGTTTAATGTAACCACAACACGTCACGCTGAAATTTATGAAAGTTTTGGCTGTAAATACGCACATACACACTGAGGAATGTGAATTGATGATGATATTAAATGCAAAAAAAATTACTTTATTCATTCATTAATTATATTGTCCCTTATTAAAGTCCACAAAAAAAATTTTTTCGAAGGAGACACATCTTAATCAGAGACGTGGCTTATCTCGATGAGTGAATATTTTATGGATTAAAATGATGAATAAAGTTAAAGTTTCTCTGTAAGTGTAGCAGATGAGTGCTAGGTCAGATTATCCTTCACACCATGAGCACGTTTTCTTTACAGGAGAACATCGAATGAGCACAAACACTGACTTTATTTTATTAATTCAACAAATCAAAAATTAAAGTGTGATAAAATCTACATCCCACACACATTACGATTTCATCACCTCGATTTAGAGTCTCGTGGCTTCATTAAGTTAGTAACTGTTAAAGCTCAATATAAAAATATAAAATGTAAACTAACAGTCTGCGCTGGATCAAGTGCTATTCTACGAGCTGCTGAATAATGAGTGTGGAAGCCATTTTGTTAAATTAACCCAGTGATTAATGTGAGAATTACAGCTAGCGCTAATCATGCAGTGATATATTAGCGATATACGAGACTCCTATTAGATTTATTTCAACACTCGCCATCTTCTCACTCACATATCATCATATTAGTCTTTTATTTTTCATTTGTAAATACACAATCTAATAATTTCATCACTTTAAAGTCCATGGAAAGGGATGATATTTAATTAGAGATATTTAATTAGAGATATTTATGAATTAAGAAAAATGTTTTTTTGTGCTGTTTTTAGTGTTTAAAGCCTCCAGCATCAGCGTTTGTGGAGCGTGGAGCATGTGCACGGTCAAGATTGGTCCAGTTCTAGTCAAAATTGGACCAGAGATACAGATGCATGTGAGTCGAACAGCCAATCAAGGTAGACGTGGGCGGGATTAAACGTGTTACTCCGCCCCATGTGTAACTCCGCCCCCTCCAGGTAATGGAATATTATCAGTGCACCAGGAGAACTAAACCTTTCTGCTTAAGATTGACCTGAAACACACTCTGTACCGGTGTAGGACACACACACACACACACACACACACACACACACACACACACACACACACACACACACACACACACATATCCTAATGAATTAGTTTCAGCTTTATTGCGCTGCAGTGCATTTTTCACTCCCTGTTATTACAGTGCATCAGAAGACGTGCTTTCATTTTAGATAAGTACGACTAATCCTGTTTGTGTCTCTGGAGCAGATGAAGTAAAATACGACTCACACTGAAATGGAAACCAGTGGGAAAGTGTGATCAAGGAAAGTGACACTGACGTGATGCTATTATCCTGAGTGTGTATCTTTGGGAATGTTTTGCATGAAGATTTTCCTCCGTGACATTATACAACACTGCTGCTGGATTCTGCATTCTGATTGGTCAGAAGGTGTTGATTAATTCTCTCTAACAGCAGCTCTGACAGTAGCGCAGCTGCAAATCACGGGTTTATTATAATTAATGCGCTCGTTCTAATACGTTATCGCATCCAGAGGTGTACAGCAGACGCTTCACATAAATGGATTTAAAAAATGCGTGTAATTGTTAATCTGTAAGGAGATGTTTATGTAACATTGATGGAAGGAGTCTCCAGTGTCAGCGCTTTGTAACAGTCAGAGGTGAAGCTGTAACATCTTCAGGACAGAGGAGTTTACGCTTCTTTGCGGTTTCTTGTAGCATGTGAAACAAGTCTGCTTTTAATTTCTGTCTTATTAACGTGAAGAGAGAGAATAAAGAGAGGCTGGTGAGGGAACGACTGTTTATAGCTGCTATAACATAAGCGACAACAGGAACTGACCTGTTTTGTGTAACATTAAATGTAGCTGTAAATGAATAAAAAATTAGGATGTGTTGTTCTTTAATAAAACATTGTAATCGTTGGTAAGTTGCTGTGGTGTAAGAGGAATAAACACTTGGGGACGTGCTGTTATGGGAAAATAATCAACTTCAGGGTGGAAACAGTAACTCCGCTTCATCACTCAGGATTTTACTGTAAGACTCGGTGTTTATTAGTTTATTTAATGCAGTAAATAATTGTTAATGTAAAGTTATCTGTTAACATTAACTGTTTTTTTTGTAATTATTAATAATTGGAGAGAGACTGAGAGAGAGTGTGAAAGTCTCACAGATAAATCCGTCCCAAAGGAGATAAACTACACACACTTTTTTTAATGCGCTTCTTTCACTGACAACAACCACTAAAAATAGCATTGCGGGTGTGGGGCTGCGTGGAAATATCCATCCAGAGACACTTTTAAGTGAGAAATGCTAAAGCGAGCTGCTAATTACAGGGGATTAATTAAGTAAAGACGAGGTGCTGTGACAGTGCAGCTACGTGGATGTCTGCACACACGTTTTAACGATTTCAGCGCCGAGGAGCGCGTAAACAAAACTCAGCTCCCCTGTGGCACAGATAAAAACGTACAAATATTAATCCAGTGGCACTTTTATGGTAGCCACGGCCTTCTGCGAACTCAGACTCATTAATATTAAAGAGGAGAATTACACTCATTATTAAGAATGGTGCAAAATGAGGATGCTTTTATTACAGATTACAGGTAAAGCTATAAATATAGCTATAAATATAGAAATGACACATTATAATCCATTTGTTGTTATCTTGCTAATTGCCCTTAATTCCAGTGTGTTCTGGCTCTTGCTGGTTTAAGGCACGAGCTTTAATCCACACGATGGAGATCTGCAGGAAAAGAAAGAACGAAGGACACATAGAGAGGAAAAAAAGAGTGGACAAGGCAAAGGTAGCTAATATTACTTTAGCCTGGCTTTGGAAAATTACCCATGATTCCATGTGTTCTTGCCATTTCTTTCTCTCCATGATTTCTGACTTTAGGTCCACTTCTTACCCAGGTACGATGTGAGCTGATCTGGGATGTGTGGGCGGAGCTAAATACAGCGTAGCCTGTTGATTGGTCAAACAGAATCGTTGTGGAATCATCCTGATTAACGTCTCTGGCTAAAGTCACATTTCTAACAGCACAAAAATCTTCGCTCTTTTATAAAATCCTATTTCTGGTACATTTAAGAGGCAACATCACAGATTCATTATACAACTTATATCATCATTTCAGATTAATTTTTATTTGTTTACACACTGATGTTTTCTTAGTTCTGTTTATCTGGAGCTGCAGTCACACTAATAAGTGACGAGTGCCTCGTGATCTGCTTATTAGTCTCAGCGAGAAACGGTAGTTAGATATATCACTTCTAAAGATAACGAGTTAAACTCAAATGAACAAATGCACTAATCAGTGTGAAAATCAGTGTTTCGGCTCGGCTGCATCCACAGATCGGCAATTCAAGCTAATGTTATTGCTACATACGCTCAGCAGAGGCACCAAAGATCCTGCTGCTTCCTTCCAAGCTTTATTTTTCTTCCTAACTTCTCTATATACTGTATTTAACGAGAGGGCTAAAATTACAAATGATAACAGGGTTATATGTTTTTCTTCCATCTGTGCATCAAACAGTAGACAGGATCTAACTGCAGGTAGGAGCTAAAGTTGTGAAGAAACATCAGACCCCATGCGCTGTAGGGTTTTGGTCCGGGGAATCATTCCAAGGTGAGTGTGATGGTATTTGTTTAATGTTATTCAGAATTGAAAGATATCATTGAACAGTTTCAGAATGGACTGGCAAAGACGAACAAATTAGCAGTAAATTAAAGTTTGGCAGTCAGAAGAGCCAGGTCTTATTATCAAACCCGCTGCCTGAACGGGAATATGTTTCCTCTTTAAAATATAAAGACAGCTGCTTTTGGCACTGATGGAAAAAATGTAAAAAACTTTGTTTATTAATAGAGCACACGCTCGCATTCTCTCACGGACCTGAAAGCAGCTCTGATGAAGTTATTACTGTGGCCCGAAAGCAGACTGAACTCTTTCCACTAGTGTTTTGAGTTAACGATGGAGCAGAACTTGTAAAATGAGAATCCACTTCTAGCTAAAAGCATCAGCCTGTGAACTGAGGGTATTAGAGAGAAAAAGAAAAAAGAATAGAATGAGAGGGAGAGAGAGAGGGAGAGAGAGAGGGGGGGTATGTGTCATTTCTATAGCAGGAAGAAGAGAATAGCCAATCTGTAGTGTGTAATGGATATGTCAAGAGTTGCTAAATCATAGGTGTCCAGGGCAGAGAGACAAGAAAGGCAAACATAATGTCATCCGAGAGAGAGAGAGAGAGAGAGACGGAGAGAGAGAGAGAGCGAGACGGAGAGGAGATGGAGATAAAAGGTCGTGTAAGGTCAGCCGTGCACAAAGAGTCAGGATAATTAAAAACGCACTGCTCTCAGAACCGGACCCGAGGATTAAAGTCATAAATAGAATAATATGAGGATTTTTCTTTTTCTTTTGTCCTGATAGTTAGTTATGACTAAACGTCTACTAATTCCCCCCCCAACACACACACACACACACACACACAGAGTCGCCCGCCCCCCGCCCCCACCATCCCTGTGCATGTTTTATGGAAATGAAGCGATGGTATTTTGCTTAACAATAACACAGCGAATCCTCTTACTTAAGGTTTGATTGCTTCCTCATGGTGGTTTTAAATGAATGGTGTTGAGGAGCGATAAAGAGCTTATTGTCGGAATAAAAGCCCAGAGCGATGAGGAAAAGCTGCACATGGAACGTCCAGATGATACGAGCTGTTTACCGTGAGCGAGATGTGTCCTTGACGGCTTCCAGTTTTATTTCATCTTGTTTCTCAGGGTGATGGTGGTGACGTGTGACTCTGTAAACCACGAGGAACCGTTCACGTTTAACTACAGAAGAAAATCAAGTCTAATCCATTACAGTGAAGTCGTTTTCTTTTCAGTGCTCGGGATGGAGATGTGAAGCTCAGATTCACCCTGACATTACCAACAGCCAAACTCCAGTGTAACCTTACCCTTCTTTAGGAGCAAAGGATTCTGGGAGTTGTTGTATTTCTGAGTATTTATTTTTTTATTGTTTTTGGTGTCATTTTAAAAGACAAATCGACCCCAGAGTGGCTGTGTGGTAAAAGCCTTGTATCAGAACTTGGAAGCTGCTGGGTCAAATGTCGTCCATATGCTCAGTGATGTTGGGTGGAGAAACGTGGGAGGAGGAGCAGGTGGAGCTGTTAGCAATGGAGAACAGGCGTCTGGTGAAAATGGAGCTGGAAGACCCCTAAAACTTTGATTTTACACTGCTCCATATACATATATATATAGATAGATAGATAGATAGATAGATATCATCTCCTTCCTGGACCTTGGGTGCAGCTGCCCGATATTCCCCCTGAAAATATTTCAAATGCAAATGCTGAGCGCAAAGTAGAAGAATTCTCACTGGATTGGATATAAGTTCATCAATCACACACACACACTGGGCCAGTTTATCAGAACATGTGAAACTCCACACAGGCAGTAGCCCGAGCTCAGGATCAAACCCTGGACCTTGGAGCTGTGAGGCGGCGGTGTGACCCGCTGTGCGTCCGTGGTGCCCTCTAAATAAGCGTCTTAGCCTTATTAGTCCATTTTATTTCCCCTTGGGTCAAATCTCAGCCTGTTGGTTAGATGGCAGTTAGAAAAGAGAGTCAGCATTACAGAAGATTCTGGAGAAAACCATTCTGGGTAAATTATGCTCTCAGGGAATAATCATTTTAAAACCTTGAAACTTGAGTAGTCTTTATAAGCCAGAGAAATAATATAAATTTTATGAAATACTAGCACACAGAATAACACAGCACAGTTCAGCAGGCTGTGGGCTCATTACCCAGAATCCTCTCTTCCTGGATCTTACACACTGTTCTCAGCTCATATCCTCGTGGGGTTTGAACTAACAACCTTCTGATCGAAAGGCGAAGTTCATCCACGGGATCTCTCATCCATGAAGCACAGGAGATGCGGCTGTGAAACAAAGCTCTGGCGTAATAAACAGATTTGATCCAAATACGTTCAATTCGATTTTATTTCTATTTGTTTATCTGTTCTCAATATAAATATAATATAATATAAATATCCCAATATCACTTTAAATCAACTTACTAACGTTATAAACAATGATTCCGTGTTCTCTTTCTCAGCAGCGCCTCTGTTGGGTCGTATAACTGCTTGATTGCGAGAGGTCATTTAGAGGTCATCTTGGTTTTTTTTTTTTAAGTTCAGGTGAATAAGGAGTGAGTGAATAAAACAAGCTCAGCTGGAGAAGAGAAAAACTAAAGATGTGCTGTTGAGTGTGCTTCCTGAACAAACCTTCACCGAGAGAAAATCAGCCTGATCCATCAGCTTAAACGATTCCACTGCACCAAACAAAGGCTGCTAATTGGTCTTTAAAGGACAACGCTATCGTCAGCACCAGCCAGGTGAGGAGAGAAAGGCCAGCAGGATGAGGAAAAGTCTCGGGGAGTTTATTAAGCATAGGAGAAACACACCAATAAATTATGCACGGTTTGAAAAATGAGTGGGACGAAGGAAAAGCGGCAGACGGCGTCGGCTTCTCGGCTACTCTGAGTCATACATGCCAAGAGACATTACATTTTTATAATGTACACGTACGATAATTAGCTCATGCAGCCGTCCATGCTGGAAGGAAATAATGACCTGGAGCTGAAGTGGCGTCACTTGCAGGACAGAAATGATAAGTTTGGGGATTCGTCCATCTCTTCAGTCCATCCTGGTGACTTGTGAACAAGTAGAATTAAAGTTCCCTCTCTGCTTCCTGTCTGTCTGAAGCGGTGTTTAACATGTGAGGTTTCTGTGCTGAGGAGCCGAGGAGGTCCCACGCGCCAGGCTGGGCGCAGCGAAGGGGAAAAATCTTTCATAAAACGTGGTGAACAAATGGGATTTAACACACAAGAGGCACTGATGGCCTATTAATTCCACTTTGGCCTGCTTCCAGACCCAGCCAAGTCTCTCGCCTAATTCATGGCTAATTTCTATCCGAGGTATCAGGAGACTTTTCTCCCCTTTCCCGTCACCGCTGAGGCAGGATGCGTCTGCATAACTTTAATGGATTCATTTGAGGGCTTGGGCACGGAGACATTGATTGTCCTGCCTCAGAGGGTCCAGCAGCTATTCGCTTGACACAGGCAGCAAATGAAATGTGACCTCCGGTAAACATGTCTGAGCCATCAGGCCCCCGCGTAATCCATTAGCTCCGAACCTTTTCCTATTCCATTTAATTAATGAAGTGATTCTAAAAAAAGGGGCTGCAGTCACCAGTCCTTGCATTTACAGAAAAAGAGGAAAAGACATTGTCTGGCAAAAGCATCGTCTCTTTGAACCCTATAGTGTGATGCTTAAAGGTGCAATAGTCAATTTTTTTATTCCTTACTTGTACAAATAACCTGGAAGATATACAGACAATGGATGTAGTTGTGGCCTTAGAAAAAGTTTATTAATCCTGTCAGTCATTTTACAGACAGTATACTCTATACTATACTCTGCGGGCCACCGTAGATCCTGGGGGCGGAGCTTCATGAACATGCAAATGTCAAACCGTCCTAACTGTAAGAGACCTGATCTTGACAAAAAACCTTATCTTACCTAATGCAGAGCCATGAGCAACATGTAGTGGTGCTGTTGTTTAGGGCTTTAACAGAACACACGACCTTTACTTTGTAAACCCTCAGAGTTTCATTAGCACAGATCTGCGCTGTGTATTGCTTCCTTAAAGCTCTCGAGGTAATTGCAGAGAAAGTGAAGGTAAACAAGCCCTGAGCGCCGTGAGCTCCAGCGTCTCCTCCTCCTCCTCCTCTTCCTCCTCTCCACGTCCTCAGTGTCAATAAAAACACAATCAGCACGGCTCTGCAGGTGCCCACGTCCCACCATTTATTCCTCCAAATTACACTCATTTATTTATCTTCAATTAATAATTTAACACGCAGCACACAGAGGTATGCAAATGAACACTTTAATTTTAATGAGTTTTTAATGACCAAACTAAGAATTAGCAGCCGTTTGCGATGTGCATGTAATTCGTTCTGGTGAAATCGGAGCATGCTGTTACATTTTTAACCAAAAATAAAAATAAAAAAAAAAAGCACAAAAAATTGAGCCTGAGAAGCTGCTTACAGAAAACCACCGCAATTCCTCAACAAAATGCCCCGTCAGTCTGAGACAAGCAGAAGGTCAAAGTGCAGAGACACAATATACTGCGCGCTCCACGTAAAATATCTTCACACATTACAACACGAGACAACAGAGAAATTCATCCCGAGAGAGAGAGAGAGAGAGAGAGAGAGAGAGAGAGAGAGAGAGAGAGAG
>CM040985.1:312880-320380 GCA_022985145.1 Pangasius djambal | reverse complement strand
GATGATTTTAATGGTTTAATATCTTCAGCACTTGGTAAATGAGCAAGAGTTTGTGTGGGAAATGAATTCGCCTCTTCTCCAGGCAGATTGGACCCAGAATTGGAAAGTACTTTCTTTTACAGATAAAAATGGATGACCTAAAGCAAATACAAGCCTGTCAAAGCTAACGTAACATACCATTCCGAGTTAAGAGAGTCTTCTTACTATATTTTCTATTCTAACTATAATTACTGTGTGCTTCTCGATAGAGTGTCGCGGCTCTTGTCAGATGATCACAATCCTCTTACCGCAGTAATAAAGGTCAGCGTTTATTAAACCAGAACGCAGAACGTCTGCTGACGGTTGCTATTTAAGTTGCTATTAAGCTCCTGGGTTGTTTTTGTCAGCGATCAGAGCCGAAGCCGCCGTTAGTTCTGTTTCTGAATCACAGCCAGCGAACTTCTAATTTAACACATAAGCAGACTGACTGCTGAGGCTCGAATGGCACAAAATAAACGAGTACAGGAAATCAATCGCAGCATTACAGGATGAACATACAATCCAGGCTGGAGCAGGAGATCGTTTATACCCTCACGCTCCTGAAAGAACTTCTTCTTTCGTCAGTTTTTAACTTTCAAGATGAAGATGTTGGATAAACATGCAGTTACAGCGCTGTTTAATTCCACTCAGACACACCGAGCCTCAGTCATCACTCATCACGCTGTAGACAAACAGATTTATTAGCAAATCATTCTCAGGAACGTTTACAAAATAAACATGTTGTGTATGAAATCCAGTTACTGCGTATCCTACGTTTCTCTCCTGAGTTCGTGTGAATCACGCAGATAAGGAGACTCGCTATCGTGAACCTCGACTGATCGCCTTCAGATCGTATATCGTCCGTGAGTATTTCACTTACACACCAGTTTAAGACAAATACATTAAGACAATAAGACTAGCCGTTCAGTCAGAACAAAAGTAATGGCGCCCTATTAAAGGAGGAGGAGTTAGTGTGTGTCTATGGTAGTTGATGCGCTGCAGTGGCTGAGCTGCGTTACTGGAAGATTTGGCGCATGTCGCACTTAGGAGGCGCTCTTTCACCGTATAGCCACAATATTTTTTCTTCTTGCTCTCTGTGAGCTTTGCCTTTTATGGAGATTTTTGGGTGTGGCTAAATGTATATAAACTTTCCCATGAATGCATTTGATAATTTACAGAGTTTAAGTATTATGATTGACGTTTATTAATGTACACACGTGAGTACAAAGAAAATCTGAAACTTTTGTAAATCTGGCGGGAATTTTTTTACATAAAAATATTTACACACAAATTTAATAAAAGACGATAAATGAGGCCCGTTGAGAGCAGATCTACAGTCTGAGAAGAACAAAGTGCAGAAATCTGAATCTGCTAATCTGAATCTGCTAATCAAGCAAACTACGATGATGATGATGATGATGATGATGATGATGATGATCCTCGTCTTCCTCCTCACTGCTGCTCAAACTCATGGAGAACGTCTCACAGCAGCTCTGAGATTAATTAAAAGTAAACTTTATTTTACACTTGAAATTAGCCTCCATGCGGAACAACACACACTTTAGAGCAAACAGCAGAACATCTGAGTGACAAAGATCTCGTCTATTTTCAGCTTCTTAAAGAAAAGTAATCACTTCAGAGACGATTAGACACGTGTTGTTGGACAGCAGCCTTGGACCCACTCACAAATCAGCCTCAAGCCTGAACACACGGCCAGAGAGAGCGAAAGACAGCACTCTGGTGTTTTTAATGTGTGTGTGTGTGTGTGTGTGTGTGTGTGTGTGAGAGAGAGAGAGAGAGAGAGAGAGAGAGAGAAAGAAAGAGAGGAAGCATTGCTTTCATAATGTTTGGTAAAAGGTTAAGCAATACAGCACGTTATCCTTTATAATTATCAGCAAAAACAAAAAACCAAAAAAACAGTTACTTTAAGGAAAAAAATGTGATTCACCATCAAATTGTTTTTTTTTTTTATGTTTTTAAAACACATCAGAAAAAAATGATATTAACAGTAATCTCACTCACCTTATCACCTGCTATAGAAGAAAAATGCGTCTGTCATGTCAAGGCTGGAATCGGTGTCGGACTCCATTTCCCAAAGTGCACTGCAGGATTCAAAAATGGCCGCCAAGATCTCCATTTCCCAGCTCACTGTCACGTTCAAGCTTCTTGGACACAGTAGACAGTATAAAAGCAGTTATAAAACACACTGCGAAGTATCTCTCAGCGCCGATCCGTTCCCCTGACAGACCGAGCCTTGCTTTTCCCCGAGGGTTTTTAGATCTTGCTTTTTGTGCTCAAGGGCCGCTGTTTTTGTGGTTTTGATTCTGGTTTTTGTCTGATAGCTGTTTGTTAGTTGATGGCTGGAGGCTACGTCTTTTGATTTGGATTTGTTTGACTGCTCTTTTAAAACATCTCCGCTTTCAGACAGTGTTGTGATTTCTGTGCATTTAAGCAGAACACTTTATGACTTCTTTCTGACTTTATGACTAGACAGCGGGGTCACGGTTTATTCGCACAGCGCCACCTACTGTACAGACATCCAGAGCGCCATTTTAATACAATCAGTCAGTCAGTCATTAAAATGAAATAGACATCAGACACACTCAGAGGTCTGACTAAAATAAAACCCTCTTAGAGAAGGACTTGTGTACCATTTAAAGATGCATTATTAAAAATACTTTTCGTGCACTTTGCTGCGCTCATACCATATAATCCAGCTATGTTATAGAATTGTATTGAATAACTGTCAAATGAATTTTGCTTAATGCAGATTCAAAGTGCTTTCTGTCAGGTGTAATTGCCCACTTGCCAGCTGTTTGTCAGCCTCGCTTTTTGTTGCGTCACAGCGAGAGCGATCCAGGCCTTAAATTGCTGCTTTGCGCGCCATTTGTCCATGAAATATTTTCTGACAGAGCGCCATGCTGTGAAGTGTTGCTTTCTTTTTGAAAAAAAAGAGCACTGCTTTCTTTAGAGTGTTATACGGCTTTAAGGATTTGTATACCGTTTCTGATTTTATTTTGGTGGCGCGATGTCACTTCACATCCTCAGGATGCTCTGGTTTAGGGTTTAATTTACATTCTCTAAAGACTCACACTGAGGTGAACGGCGAGGCTGCTGTCTGCATATTCAGCCCCTAATGTACAGATCAGGGTCGATTAAAAATGCATGAGCTCTGTGACTGCTGCAGATAGGACCTTCCCTCTTAACAGGCCACTATTGGTCATTAGATAATAAGGATTGATAAAAGTTACAGGGCACAATGTTAAAAATGCTCTGATCGATTGGAGAGCACCTTAATAATGAAAGCGTGGGCCTGAGGGACACCAGCCATGGATCATTTTGACAAAGGGGCCTCCGATGGCGGACGAGACAGAGCAGGGACAATTAATCCCTCAGAGCTTCAGCGTGGCAAATAAAGTAGTTGCAGCTCATTACGGAGTGACCTTGCTAAACAGCCGGGAGAGCACCGCTGACCTGCAGGGAGCTGATACGTTTACACCTCCGGCTGAGCGGCTCGCGAGAAAGCAGGAGCTGAGCGTGGACGAGTCTGGAAGAGGTTTGAGATCAGGAAGGTCACGGAGAGTCCAGGCCACTTAACCTCCGTGACAGGATTATGTGACTGACGTGGTTATAACTGACGATCACACCGGCGTCAGCGGCTCCACAGGGTTCCGTCTGTGGTTGTTTCCGTTGCTGAGTGATTCGTACTCTGACTACGCACCTGAGCTGAATCTGATTCACCTTCATGACAGACATCAAGAACAGTGATGTGTGGGTGGAGCTAGAAATAATAATAATAATAATAATAATAATAATTTTATTTATAAAGCACTTTACATTTTAAAGAAAATCTCAAATAGTGCAAACCTCTGACTGCTCGAACACAATGGACCAATCAGAGCTCAGACGTAACGACAGATTTAAGTGTTATTCAGAAGTCACGCACATGGGGGCGGGGTTTGTCTAAAACAGGGGCGTGTCTCAGTTACGCTCGATTCTGATCTTGAGCTTAAGCGCATGTTTCTTGCGTGATTTCGGCTCGAGTGAGGAGCAGCGTTAAGTCCAGCGCCGCCGTCTGACTGTTTAATGTAACCACAACACGTCACGCTGAGATTTATGTTTTGGCTGTAAACAATCACGAACTTCCCAACTTATAAATACGAACTATATATAGACTTATTGCTATTCACACTTCACACTAGATGCTAACTGCATTTCATTGGCTCTGTACTTGTAACTCTGTACAATGACAATAAAGCTGAATCTAATCTAATCTAATCTAATCTAATCTAATCTAAAGCAAAGCCCGTCAGAAAGCAGGTGATTCCCAGGGAGGTGATGGTTTACCCACAGCTCACTCTGAGGACGAAAACACAGCAGCGCGTGCATGTTATGAGCGCTATGAGCACGTTTATAACTCCTCTATAATGCGATAAATCTAATCCACATTAAACTCCGTTCTATTAAACACCGCGTGGAAACTTACATCAAAAACAGAGCACTCTCTATTTAAAAAAAAAATTTTATTAAAAAATGTCAAAATTAAAATGAAACATTTTTTATGTATTTTTATTTAAAGTGGACTCTTTTCAAAGTTGACTTTTTTTTTATATTTGACTCTTTTTAAAATTTGATTCTTTTTTAAAATAGATTTTTTTAAAAATTTTGACTCGTTTTAAAAAATTTGACTGTTTTTAAAGCTGACTTTTATTTCAAATTTGACTGTTTTTAAAAAGTTGACTATTTATTTATTTATTTATTTATTTATTTATTTATTTATTTATTTATTTATTTTTAAATACACCGTTCAAACCTGAATCCAACTTTACCTGATTAACTGATAAACAAACTGCTCCATTAATTCACCGTCTGTTCTTGAAGGTTGTTTTCGGAGCGCTCGGCTCCTCAGTGTTCCTCAGTGTTCCTCGGCATTCCTCAGTGTTCTTTGGTGTTCCTCAGTGTTCCTCGGTGTTCCTCAGTGTTCTTTGGTGTTCCTCAGTGTTCCTCAGTGTTCTTTGGTGTTCCTCAGTGTTCCTCGGTGTTCCTCAGTTTTCCTCGGTGTTCCTCAGTGTTCCTCAGTGTTCCTCAGTGTTCCTCTACGTTCCTCAGCGTTCCTCTATGTTCCTCAGTGTTCCTCAGTGTTCCTTGGCGTTCCTCAGTGTTCCTCAGTGTTCCTCGGCATTCCTCAGTGTTCCTCAGTGTTCTTTGGTGTTCCTCAGTGTTTCTCGGTGTTCCTCAGTGTTCCTCAGTGTTTCTCTGTGTTCCTCGGTGTTCCTCAGTGTTCCTCGGTGTTCCTCAGTGTTCCTCGGCGTTCCTCGGTGTTCCTCGGTGTTCCTCGGCGCTCCTGTCAGGGGTGGCATTTCCTTTTACACATTTTACCCTTCACACCTCAGAGAAATAAACAACATTAACATTAGCAGCAAACTAACATTTAAATGAACATATAGAAAAATTAAATAAGATAGTAAGCATGGCTCCTACAGGAGGTATAATATACGGCTAGCTGTTCCTGGCCACACACAATCACGCTGATGACTCACTGCAGACGTCTATCTTCTCCATTAATCTGAGCACTGAGCTGTGGAGTGGACCGAGAGCTGGGTTGCCAGATCTGTCCCTGTGATCCTCCCTCCATCGTAAACATCTGCTCTGTAAGCCTGTACCTGAACTCTGTGCTAAACCTCACAGTCACTATCTCATCATCGCTCATCATGAGGGTCTCTGCGTTACATCACTGATATTATTTGGACCAGTCGTACTGTGGTGTTTATTTTACAGGTTTTGCTGCAAACTGCTTTTCTGTATAAAAAATTGAAATCATAATAAAAAAAAATATCTCAGAGTCATTCACATCATCTTCAGCTTTTTAAACTGCTAAAATTTATATGAGTAGAATGTAATAGAAAAAAACAAATATTACAACTGAGATAAAGAAGATAAAGAGTGGACATACATGCTATTAGAGAATACGTATATTATATATTATATTTATTATTGCATTTTTTTACTATTAATATCTTCCCATGCACTATTTGATCATTTTTTGTAACCTGTAATAATTCAATTCAGTTTTATTTGTATAGCGCTTTTAACACTGGACATTGTCACAAAGCAGCTTTACAGAAATAAATGGATTCACAAAAAATATATTGTAAATATGTGAATTTATCCCTGTATAATGAAGGAACGTTTATAAAACCCAACAATATCACGTTGCCTAAATCAAGCATCTTTTGTGCTAAGGGTGCACAAATTTTTGCACTCTGCTGTAATGCCTGCAGTTAATGAAACCTGCTGATTAGCATGTGTTAAAACTCTGTGAAGTTCCCCAAAACGCTAAAGGTCATCCTGCTTTTCCAACCTGGAGAGATGAAGCCGCTTGCGTTTTTGGGGAGGGGTTGAATGTCACGATTTGAATTAAGATTGTCAGATTGGCCGTGAGCTCGTATCGCCGGGCGCGGCCGTCGTGTATGACCTTTTGAGGGAATTGTCATTTTCCACCTCTGTGATGCCTCCATGGCTCCGTGGCAGAGAGGAGTCCGTTCCTCACGCTGTGTAATTTGTCCTGTGTGTTAGCGTTCACACGAAGCCAGTCGTCTACATCCTGACGGATCTGCGGCGCAGCGGCCGGCGACTGGACTGTAACGAGAAGAAGAGCTGCTGCTGGAGATAGACTCTGAGAAAGCTCTGTAGAGACCTCGCTAACGTCTCTGACTCTCACTGTGTTCAGTCATGTTAGAAACTCAGACTGCACGACTCGACTCGCCTCGAGATTTCAGATCTTAAACACTGCAGTGCTTGTGACAAGAAACAGGAACGTCATTTATTCAGAGATCTTTTCAAGAAAGACTTTTTTTTGACCAGTTATTGCAACTCAAAATTCAAATTCAAATTCAGTTTTATTTGTATAGCGCTTTTAACAATGGACATTGTCACAAAGCAGGTTTACAGAAATAAATGTATTAACAAAAAATATATTTTTTCATCATCAATTCAAATTCAACATCATTTACGCATTGCCGTTTTGTTTATACATTAGCTAATAATAATAATAATAATAATAATAATAATAATAATAATAATTGCTATTATGATTATTGTTATTATTATTTTAGATTTTTACATATATATATATACACACTGCCCTCCAAAAGTTTGGAAACGCCTGAACAAAATAGGGTTTTTGGGCAATATCAGCATAAATCCTCTTTAGTTAGTGACCATTTTGCATTGATAATAAGGGACAAAACAAACTATGAAAACATATTTTATTAAATAAAAATTTTATGAACATAAACATGAACATAACATAGAAAAATACTCAAATTTTGGATTCATCAAAGAAATCCCCATTAGCAGCTATTACAGCTCTACATACTCTAGGCATCCGAGCCGGTGTCTTGTCTATCATGGAGTGGCTGCCCAATCACCTGACCTTAACCCCATTGAGCTGCTATGGGAGGAACTGGACCGTGATGTCCG
>CM040985.1:311454-312780 GCA_022985145.1 Pangasius djambal | reverse complement strand
ATTGAAGAATATTCCATTTGTTTGCCTTCAAAAAGTCTTGAGTTGCTTTCGCAGTATGTTTAGGGTCGTTATCCACCTGCACTGTGAAGCGGCGTCCTATCAGTTTTGTAGCATTTGGCTGAATGTGAGCAGAGAGTAGAGCCCTAAACACCTCAGAATTCATCCTGCTACTTCTGTCAGCAGTCACATCATCAATAAACACCAGTGAGCCCGTTCCTTTGGCAGCCATACATGCCCATGCCATAACACTGCCTCCACCATGTCTCACACATGATGTGGTATACTTTGGATCATGAGCTGTTCCTTTCTTTCACCAGACTTTTCTCTTCCCATCATTCTGGTACAAGTTAATCTTCGATTCATCAGTCCAAAGAATCTTATTCCAGAACATGGGAGGCTTTTTTAGATGTTTTCTGGTAAAGTCTAATCTGCTTTCCTGTTCTTGAATGTTCCCAGCGGTTTGCTCCTTGTTGTAAACCCTCTGTATTTACATTCATGAAGGCGTCTCTTGATTGTAGATTTTGACAATGATGCGCCTACCTTCTCCAGAGTGTTCTTGACTTCTGTTGATGTTGTGAAGGGGTTTTTCTTCACCAAGGAAAGGATTCTGCGATCATCCACTTTAGTTGTCTTCCGTGGTCTTCCAGGCATTTCGATCACATCTTGATTGTTTTATTTGAAATCCATTGTGGTGGAGAATAAAGGCAAAATCACAAAAACTCTGTCATTGTCCAAATACTTCCGGACCTGACTGTAAATCAGAAATGCTGAAATAAAATTTAATGAAATAGTATTTTACTAAAGTGTGTGTGTGAAATGCAATTACTGTAAAACTGACTTACTGTAATATGCACATGAGCTCGTTTACACGTAGGGTGTTTAATAAACTAATGAACTAATGACTCTTGAGAATAAATATGATAAACACTGAAGTAGTTTAAGAAGTTGTTCAAAAAGGCTGAAACTGAGAAACAGTTTTGGTAATAATGCTATAAATCCTCCCATCGAACATGTAGGGCAGTGTGTGTGTGTGTGTGTGTGTGTGTGTGTGTTGTAATGATTCAACCAAACATGAGTGCATTATTCAGAATGTAGAGATAATGAGTTCTAAACAGATGTGAGGAGTGTGTATATATATTCTCTCTTTCCTTCTCTCTCTCTCAGTTCTCTCTCTCATATATATATATATTCTCTCTCTTTCTTTCTCTCTCTCAGTTCTCTCTCTCTCATATATATATATTCTCTCTCTCTCAGTTCTCTCTCTCTCAGTTCTCTCTCTCATATATATATATATTCTCTCTCTTTCTTTCTCTCTCAGTTCTCTCT
>CM040985.1:301454-306454 GCA_022985145.1 Pangasius djambal | reverse complement strand
ATTTTTATTTATAAAACTCTTTTAACAGTGAACACTGTCACAAAGCAGCTTTACAGAAATATAGATTTAAATTTGTCTGTACTGAAGAAGTCAGAGGTGACGGTGGTGAAGAAAACCTCCCTGAGACGACACGAGGAAGAAACCTTGAGAGGAACCAGACTCAGAATGGAACCCGTGCTCTTCTGCGTGGCACCGGATAGTGCGATTATAAATCATTCCTCTTCTATAACTGTGTACTGTAGAGTCTCGCAGCGCTACGTGTGCTGAAGGATCTTCAGTACGAGCATGAGAGCTGAGGCTTTGGCCGAAGGTTCTTCTCTGTTAGGTTCTCCACGTGCTCCATTTCTGCCATTTCCCATCAATTTAGCAGATATCTGTGTGAGGTCTGAGGGCCAGAGGTGGACCGTAACCATGAAGTGAGAGCACATGCAACGTGTTGTTGCACGAGCTGTGACACAAACCGCAAAAACACTCATGGTGTTATGAAGCCTGGGGAAAGAAAAGACTCTGAAATTCATACAGATCCAATAATAAAGCATTTATTAACTTCATTACAATTAGTGAAGATAATGAAGATAGTGAAGTGCTGGATAAAGTTTACTGATTAATCAGAAACATGTCACTCGTTCTCTTCTCTCTCTCTTTACACTCGGCTTTGGATCTCGCTCTGGGTTTGAGAACGTACCTGCGCTTCTTTATTTAATGTAATTAATTTCATAAGAGAGAAGGATGGAGGAGAAATGAGCTGCTATGAGCTTCTGTCTGACATCTTTATTCATCCAAATCCAACAGAAATATAAAAAACACTACTGCATTAATAATCTGCATCCTTAAATAGTCAGCTTACGTCAACATATTGAACCCTGTGTCATAAGCTTGACATAGCCGTGTTATAAACGTGCCATGCCATGTGTCATACACTGTGATGACTTATGACTGTGCAATGTTAACATTACTGCTGATATTTTGTTAAGCTAACATGATTTATTACAAATTGTATGATACGTTATGACATCATTGCAACTGTCATAAACACTTTATACAGTCTGTTATAGGAAAATAATCAACAGTAACAGTAACGCCGCATCATCACATCATTGCGTCACTCACACACACACACACACACACACACACACACACACACACACACACACACACACACACACACACGCATGGGTTTATTCTATAACTTGCTTATAAACATTGCTAATCAATTAAACATCTCTGTGAAGCATGCTCATCTGAAATCACGGCTCTGCAGAATTCCTTCTTCAAACGGTTTCTGCACTGAACGATTATGAGCCAGTTTTCCAAATGGAGAATGGTGGTTTCATTAGAAAACTCATCACTCATGTTGATAGTGGAGGATAATTAAAGCAGAACCCACATTGCCTTTGCTCTGAGACGGCTGCTGGATTGGGTTTAGGAGGAGGAGAATGTAACGACAGAACGAATGAATATCATGAACAGAATGAATAGAATGATAAAGCATGTTTATTTGGGGAACAGCAGGACACATGGAGAGAACATGGAGAACCCGCACTGGCCATTGATTGAGAACGATGCGCTCCCCTCGCTCAACAAATGTGACGCTGCTTCCTGTTAAATGCCTTCTCTTCCATCTCTGAGAGACTTTGCGGAGGATCTGGAGTCCTCATCCATTTAATATATGCTGCGCGAGCGTCCTGACAAATATAGATTTGAATCGATGCGGTGGTGGAGAGGCTCGTTAAACTTAAATCAGCTTGGAAGTGGTGCATGCCTGCCTCACAGCTGCTATCATTAGCCAGTGGGCTGGGAGATTATTGGAGAAATGTCCTTGTATATGTGTGTATGTGTGTGTGTGTGTGTGTGTGTGTGTGTGTGTGTGTGTGTGTGTGTGTGTGTGATGCCCCAATTACACTGCTCAGATGGTGGAATAGAAACACTGAGAACAGAAATGCCACAGGAAGCCGTTTTAATGGCGTTAAATTTTCCTTTTACAAAATGTCTCGTGTCTTTCATCGTTCTTTGAGGAATGGAGAAGGTTATGCTTTTATTTCTGGGTTTCAAACCACTTTCTCCCAACTTTGCTAAGTGAGGTGGAGCGCTCTGGCTGAGAGGTGTGTAACGGGGAGAAAGCGATCGATCGTATGAAGCTGGTGAGGAGATGTCTGGTGTTTCAGGAAGTTTTCTGCACAGAAATGCAACTACAGATGTGTGTCGTTTACATACAGAGTACAGGAGTTGCTTTTTAATAAAACACTGCATGTTGATTAACTGGAATACTATAAAAGGAAATAAATTGCAGTATATTTCAACAGCAAAACCAACCATGAATACACCATGGGGGCGGAGCTAACCTGCTAGAACAGGTGAGTCTGTGGACCTTCTTTTAAAAACCTCCATCATAAAGGTGGTAAGATTCCAGCACACGTTACACTGGTGTTCTTACGGAGTTCATTCAGGACTAAATTTGCACTGTAGTAGAAAAATAAGATTAATAATAATTTAGAACCCTTAAGGGTTCTTCAGTTGTGCTTCTTTAAGTGGAGAACCTTTACGGTTCTGTGTAGAACCCTTCAACTGTTGAGCGTCTCTTCCTTACAGAGAGAACCATCAATCCCAGAGAGTTTGTGTTAAAAAAGGCAGTAACCCAAACAGGTGAGGGTGCCAATACTTTATTCCTAGAGGAAATAGAGAGAATGTTAAATACATTTTATCCGAGGTAGCGCTTAAAGTTTCCATGTAGAATCCTGCAACGAAGTGTTTTCCGATTCCAAGTAGAACCCATTTTGGACGCTGAGAACCCTTAACTATCCAGAGAACCCTTGAAGAACCCTTTTTTCTAAGAGTGTGTGTATTAACTGGGTAAGTGTGCGGTACAAACTCTAAATTATTGCTCATTCATTTCTTCTTCGTACCTAGAACCTTTCAGGCACTCTTAGAAAAGATTTATTGGATTAATAAGAGTTCCTAACAGGGTTCCTAACAGGGTTCTTCCCTCAAAGGAACCGGCTTTTTTTTTCTAAGAGTGAAGCTCCTCCAAGAAGAAGGCAAATGTTAAACTCCTGACAGGTTCTAGTCTCCCTGGTGGAATCCATAAAGTATTTCCCCTATCTGAAAGAGTTCCACGTAGAGCCTTATTAGAAGGCACTGAGCCCTTAACTATCAAGAGAACCCTTAAAGAACCCTTTGTTATCTAAGGGTGTGTGTACTAACTGGGCATTTAGCCTCTTAGTATTTGGTTCTGCTCTTTGAGAATTCATTGTTGTTGTAGTGTGTTAATCATGAGATCCAAAACTTCATGCTTAACAATAAAAGAAAACAAGTTTCTCTGCACTGAGAAGATTTCTACCAAAATGTAAAAAGTGCCGCTTCTCAGTTTGTGTTCGAAGGCAGGAAGTCATCGAGTCAAGTCCTTTGCTGTCCTTCATTTCCCACAATCCTGCTGTTGAGCAAAATGGCGGCGTAAATAAACACAGAGAAGATTTCCTCTGCAGGTTTTAGGTGTCAGTCAGCGTTACGCAGAGCTTCTGAATACCGACGGATCAGTCGGGAAGGAATGCGTTTCATTTGTTACCGAGGTTTCGACAAAATTTCCATCAGAATCGGTGACGTTTCTTTTTCAGGCTACAATAATGGTGTATTTTAGGATCCTGTTGAAGGGAGATTGCGTGATTTAAAATGGAAAAGTTTTCTTTTATCCACTGCTTTTCTTTATGACCTTGTCACTCTCCTAGTCACATAACACTAAACTGATTTCCTTCTTTACAAATCAGGATTATTAACGATCGGCTTTAATATAATCTTTTAAATAAATGTTTTTGTTTTGTTAGTAAATTGTGTGTGTGTGTGTGTGTGTGTGTGGCAGTGTGAGGGTTAACTCCAGCAGCAGCAGCAGTAATGAGAAAGCACCCAGACGTGTGAGGTAATTAGTCAGCTGCACTCCAATATTTACTCAGTTAATTATTTGTGAGTTTTTCTCTCCTCGTCCTCTCACACTGATGCTGCTGCTGTTTTTTCCACACCATTTATCTCCAGCTCACTCTGTGGAGTTCCGGTTCTCTGTTCCTCTCTCTGTTCTCCTGTATAACTCACTCGGAGGTGGCTTTGAGGTGAACCCTGGTCACTCGTGGTGTTCCAGTGATCTCCAGCGCTCTGTCGGTTCATCGGTTTGTGAAATCTTTAGTGAGTAAAAGCTCCATTTACGTTTTCAGGTTTTGGCCCTGAAGCCTAACTCATTGGGAAAAAAGGTGGCTAATGGAATTTAACTCTCAACTATGACTAGTATTGCTAGTTAGCTAGTTAAATGCATTAATGCAGACTTGTAAAAATGAGCGAATACTCAATTCTTTGTGAAATAGATGACATCATTCTTTTCCTTTCCTGATAATATCTGATGAAGTATATCATGTTTAAACAGCAGCAGGTCTTTGGTTCATATTTTGGCTATGAGCTGTGAATTTCTCTCCAAACATCACACAGAAAAACGTATTCGTGTCTGAGTCTTTATTTCAGCTCGAGCTCTGTGACAGTTTTGTTCTGTATTATTCCATCTTGTCATTGTTTCCAGGAAATACAGTCAGGTTCGGAAGTATTTGGACAGTGACAGAGTTTGTGTGATTTTGCCTTTATACACCACCACAATGGATTTGAAATAAAACAATCAGGATGTGATGGAAGTGCAGACTTTCAGCTTTATTTTAAGGCTCCACAAAAATATGGCATTTACCCTTTAGGAATTACAGCCATTTTCAGAAAAGTGCCTCCATTTTCAGGGCCTCAAAGGTATTTGGACAAAGTGACAATTGTAAATATGACCATAATTTTAATACTTGGATGAAAATCCTTTGCAGTCAATGACGGCCTGAAGTCTGGAGCCCATGTTCTCAAAACTCAAATTCTGAGTTTCCTCCCTGGAGATGCTTTGCCAGGCTTCACTGCAGCCACCTTCAGTTGCTGCTTGTTTGTGGGTCTTTCTGCCTTCAGTCTTGTCTTCAGTAAGTGAAAAGCAGCTC
>CM040985.1:286145-298555 GCA_022985145.1 Pangasius djambal | reverse complement strand
GTGTGTGTGTGTGTGTGTGAGTGTGCGCGTGTGTGTGTATATGTGTGCGCGTTGGCCACTCCACACTGAGATGTGGAACAAGGTTTTGTGGAGGAACCCTGAGGAACTGCATCAGGACTGACCCTGTTCTCTGTGTAGTTTTGCATCACAGACAAACACATGCACTTTGCTGAAAGCCGTAACAGAATATTTTGTTTTTTCTCCATAAAATTCTGTTCAGTTTGTTCCTAACAGACTGCATTACGTACTGCACGAGTCCAACACGCATTAGAGAAATCGCAGTAAAGTAAAGTGAACTGGATTAATGGTGGATTTGGATGTGATGTTTATTTCACTATAAAAGTGAAATTGTGTGTAAATAAAGTTTATTCATCCAGTTTACTAATGTTTTTGTACCTCACAAATCTCTCTCTCTCTCTCTCTCTCTCTCTCTCTCTCTCTGTTCTGATTCCCTTTCTGTCTCACTCTCTGTGTGTCTCTCTTTCTGTCTCTCTCTCTCTCGCTTTCTGTTTCTCCTTCTGTCTCTCTCTCTCTCTTTCAATCTCTCTCTCTCCCTCTGTCTCTCTCTGTCTCCCTCCCTCTCTCTCACTGTCTGTCTCTCTTCTTTTTCTTTCTCTTGCTTACATACACAACTACAAACACACAGAAACACAAGCTGATATTTCACCTCCTGAGTCTTCACTAAAAAAAAAAAAAAACCCAAACAAACAAAAATCTCTACTCCATTAGAGCAGATTAGAGACGGGATCGGAGCTGGTGTCGAGTGAAAGAGAAGAACTCAAAACAGAGTCTTTACTTTCTCCTCCTTGATCCTGATGAATATGGATGCCAGTGTTTATGCTTTTTGGAAAATAATCAAGCTTATTCTTTTTTTTTTTGTAAATACTTCTCTGAAATATTGCTGGCACGGCACATGTTCCCTCTTTTTGTGCAGAAGAATGCAATAATATATTTATTTCAGATATGTAGGCCCCAGATTACGTGTAGCACCTGGGTCTGATTCAAATTTGAAAAGGTGGGAATTTATTTCGTGGTGCAATACACCTCGTACAAATAAGTCCCGCTTCCAATAATCCAATTCCACCAGCACTAGAAGAGGGGAAAGATTAAGTCAAATCTCATTATATTTCCTCCGTCTTGTCGGCTTGTCCCATCGCACATCTCCTGAATCCACTGATTGTTTACTCGCCACTTTTGGATGAATGAATACGTAAGTGAAATGCTTATAGATACTTCATTAATATCCTAACATTGAGGAATAAAAATCATTTCTAGGAATTCATTTATTTGAAATACTCCCTCTATCCACTCCTTTATTCATGGCATCAGGAACAGTGAATTCTGCTGCAGCTGAATATTGTGCTCTGAAATTCGATCGCATTGTGAGACTAATAACTCCTGACGGAATAAAAACACGCACAGCTCGACACAAACTGTTCTCAGAAATTCAGCAGTAGAGCGAAAGTTTGCATCCTCTGGACTTTGAACTGTACGTTCAAGGACACAATAAGGACACCAGAACTAATCTTAAAAAATACAAACACAATGAGAAGTCTTTATGAAAAAAGCAGACGAGTTTATTCAGTACGAGTTCGGGAAGAATAAAAAAAAAAAAAACGCAGATTATTTTTACTGAAGAAATATTTGCTGTATTCTTGTGGTTTTGTCCTTAATACTGACATCACAGGGTTAAAAGCGTGTTCTCTGATACTGAGAAAGCTACGTTTATGAACCTGAATTTATATTATGTTTTATATAAGCAAAGTAATAAACACTGTGTGTGTGTGTGTGTGTGTGTGTGTGTGTGTGTGTGTGTGTGTGTGTGTGTGTTATGGGGTGGTGTGATGAAGCCGAGTTACTGTTAGCTCTCTGAAGTTTATTCATTTATTCATTTATTTTTATCACGTCTCCAAGTGACTTATTTCTGTTACGCCACAGCAATTTGTCAACGATCACAATGTATTTTATTAAAGAACGACATGTCATACTTTTTATCCCTTTATAGTTACATTTAATGTTCATGAAACAAGTCAGTTCCTGTTGTCGCTTACGTTATAGCAGCTATAAACAGTCGTTTCCTCGCCAGCCGCTCTTTATTCTCTCTCTTCAAGTTAATAAGAATGAATAAATAAAATAAAATAAAGAATAGAATAAAATAAACGCAGCTTGTTACCGAGAAACCGCAAAGAAGCGTAAACTCCTCTGTCCTGAAGACGTCGGAAAACTTCAAGTTACAGCTTCACCTTTTAGAATTATTATAAAGCTGTGATTAGCAGCTGCACTACTGTCAGAGCTGCTGGTATAGAAAACTAATCAACACCTTCTGACCAATCAGAGTCCAGAACTCAGCAGCGCTTTGGTGTAAAGTATATTAAAGTACAGAAAGACTGTACTTTCTTGCTTTGTGCGTATCTTTATCTGTATTGAGCTCTAACGTTAATGATTAAATATAAAATGGGTAAATTGTTTAATAGGCCTGCTGTCGTTTGGGAGAAGAAAGCGCATTTAAACCTTTTGGGGGATTTTGGAAGACAGATCAGTGATCAGAGGGCTGATTCATGGTAATGAATGGATGTTGGCTGTTTAATGGCTGTTAAAATGGTGAAATCAGACACATCAGTAGGTCAGTGTTACTCCTGGGTGGTACGATGCTGCTCTCTACCGCAGCCTGTAAACTCCGTCTGATTAAAAATAATTGGGTGTCTTAAGACTCACATCAAAACGCTTAAGATTTTGCGATCGATGTTGCCCAAGTCCACCGGGCCGACAGATCCCATTATGTTTAAAAACCATTCACACTGATTGATCCAGCGGCTGTTGTGGTATTGATAAATAATTAAAAAGCTCTCTGTTTAATTTGGGGGTAGAGGAGTGCGAGAGAACCCCCGTTCTGAGTAATGAGGCTCCCGCGCCTGCTGGGAGACGAGTCGGACCCTAACGTCTCTCCCCGGCGTGTCCCAGAGGACGCTGCCAGCTGGACGCGTCTGTCGTCCTCGCAGGAATCAATGCAACCCGCTCTGAAAGAAAATCAATACACTACGTCCATTTATGCCTCCATGCCGAGGAGAGGAACCTTCAGGAGGCCGAGCATCGCAAACAAACACTTTTTCATGTTAACAACAAATTGATGTATTCACTCGAGTTTTCCTTCTGCTGTGGTTTTTTTTTATTGCTTTTGGTTTTTTCTTTTTTTTTTTTCTTCTTTTTTTCTGAAAGTTAGTTTCTTGAGCCCTGTTGTTTAGGAGAGAGAATAGAAACGGTCTTAAAGGCAACGTTGTTGTGTTAGAATGCATTCTACTGAAAGATCCATGACTTCTTTTCTTCTACAAACTGTTTCCCTGAGACTTCACCAGGCTTCATAAATTATATGTTTATTATTTATCATATATAATACGGTATTAGCATCAGCCTTAGGTCTCATCTGATCACATTCTTAGAGACTAAGGTTCTGTTTAGCACCGTTTGTCCAACACAGAGTTTTCCTTTCAGAAGAACCCTTAGAGAATCTTTTTTCCTAATAGGACTCTAGAGCTCAAAGGATTTCGAGAATTACAGCACAAATAAATAAATCCGTTCTTTTCTAGCTCTCTAAAAGGGAATCAGTGCTGATTTGAACACCTCACAGGAATAACCACAGTCCAGCACCAACCAGCACATTTTCACCTCAATCACAAATACTTTAATATTTCATTAACAGTGTATGAAATGTCTTTCAGGGTGGCGTTTAACTGCTTCCTTTAAGCTTCTAATTAAACACAGTAAACACATCTCAGTAATACCCGATGATAATCAAGCTATGGGTGTTTACTTTCCACTGCGGGAACCTCTGTAGGAACTCATTAACTTTGGTTTAGGAACTGGTGCTGATTTTAGTTCCTGAGCTGTAGTTCAGGAACTATTTTCAGTTCCAGATTACTATTAGAACCCTTAGGGAGCCATATTTTCTGATCTTCACTGATTTAACTATATTTTGATATTAATCCATCCTCTAGCATTTTGAGATGAATCTTAACACCAGTGTGAATGTAAACAAATCTTCTCCAGTACCTCTTGTGGCCACGTGTCCTAATTAACACCGCCGTACGAAGCTGACATCGTTTTGTAAAAACGATGGCTCAGTGTATGGATCAGTTATTTCAGTGTGTCCCTAAGCTCAGAGTGTTGAGATGAGGGTTAATCAGTTTGGACGATGTGAATGGTTTGGGTCACGGCCCGCCCTGTCCAGCTCTGTGTGTGTGACATGAGAGTGCTGAGCGTGCACACACTCTGTAATAATGTGTTATAACACTCATAGTCTCACACGTCCTGCTGAGAAAAGGCGAGAGGTGAGAAGGACAGAGAAGGTCGTCCTTGAAAGCATCAGGTGCAACTATGCAAAGACGACACTGACTTTATCTCAAGAATAACACGAGTTCTTTGTGTTGGTTTTTGTCCGGACGAAGAGGAAATATTGCACGGCGTCACACTTTTTAAATGTTGATCCAGCGTCTAATTGATGACTTTGTGTCACATTAATCCATGATGCATAATTTAGCATGGATCAGCTGACACATTAACATAATCGCTCATCGGATATTCTGCTCAGTATGACACTTCGGTGAGCGGCAGAGACTCGACGATGATGGATAGAGAGATGGAGAGAGAGAACTAACACGTCATGTCATGTCACCTCTCACAGGCTCCTTCTACAACGTGTCTGATGTTAAGACGTTAAGATGTTAAGATGTCACCTCCAAATTCACTTAAAACTGCAGTCAGCAGTGTGTACACACTTTTTTTCTGTAGCGAGTTGGCCTTCTCAAATGCTGCCGTTTGCAGTCGCTAAGCAGCTTTAGTGTCTCCTACTGCAGCCCTGATTTAAAATTCATAAATGCTAATCCTTCATAATTTACAGTTTAAAAAGCAGCGCTGCACACAGGCCCCATGGCCATGGCTCAGTCAGAGTAATTACACCGAGGAGCCAGGAACGGACGACTCCACACTCTCAACAGTCAAGAAAATCCCCTTCGCTGGCAGACGACCCAATTTCTTTTAAATAACTAAACAGATTAGCAACTCATTTTGCTGCGTAGGTTTGGACGTACGGGCCGAGTCGCAGCCCGGCACACAGACAGGTGCATAAACGCTGTTAAAGTCCGGTTCTTTTTAAGCACAATATCTGCTGAGTCATTTCACTTCATCTGATTGTATTATACAGAGCTAACAGATTCCCATGATGATGTCACCGGGTTCTATGTATGACATCATCAGTAGGAGCCATGTGTGATTGCTCAAGCTGACAAACTATTTGTCTTTAAAAACATTATTTAGCTATTAGCGGTAGATTGCAGCTTGCGTTCTGTAAAGACCTGCTTTTAGACCCTCAGTACACGTTATTAACTTCACAATAAACTCTAAACTTCAGCATTAACAGACCTTACACCACACTGCTGCTGAATTCTGGAGGTGTTGATTAGTTTTCTATACCAGCAGCTCTGACAGTAGTGCAGCTGCAAATCACAGTTTATTTATAATTAATGTGCTCGTTCTAATACATTATCGTTTCCATAGTAACAGCTCATTCACAGGGATGTGTACAGCGAACGCTTCATTAATAATAAGCAGATTTAAAAATCAATGATATGGTGAAGTTTTCTGTGAGGAGAAATGTGTGTATGTAACATGTATGGAAGGAGTCTCCAGTGTCAGCGCTTTGTAACAGTCAGAGGTGAAGCTGTAACTTTATGTTTTCTGACGTCTTCAGGACAGAGGAGTTTACGCTTCTTTGCGGTTTCTCAGTGACATGCGTAACAAGCTGCGTTTATTTTTCTTATTAACTTGGAAAGAGAGAATAAAGATAGTGAGGGAACGAGTGTTTATAGCTGCTATAACGTAAGTGACAACAGGAACTAACTCGTTTCATGAACGTTAAATGTAACTATAAATAAATGTGTCATTGATTAATTCAATTCAATTCAGTTTTATTTGTATAGCACTTTTAATAATGGTCATTGTCACAAAACAGCTTTACAGAAATAAATGTAAATATATTTTATTATATGTGAATTTATCCCTAATGAGGAAGCCAGAGGTGACGGTGGTGAGGAAAAACTCCCTGAGATGATATGAGGAAGAAACCTTGAGAGGAACCAGGCTCAAAAGGGAACCCATCCTCATCTGGGTGCAACAGATGGTGCGATTATAAATGAATCCCTTCTATTATTGTGCGCTATAAGGACAAATAGTGCAAATGTGCAACCAACAAATTCATCACAGTTTCCACAAGAAGTCCAGTTGGTTAAAATCTATCCACTGTCCACTGATGGAGTCCTGAGTACGAAGCTGCTCGTGGCAACTGCAGCCCCAAAGCCACTACAGCAATCGCAGTCCCGAGCCATTACAGTACAGCTCCCCATATGTGATCCCCAAACCATCATTTAAAAACTTGTAATTGTTGGTAAATTGCTGTGGCATAAGAGGAATAAAACACTGTTATCAGTAACAGTAGTGATGCTGCTTGTGACAGTAACTCCTCCCTTTCACTGATTATTTTACTATAACACACACACACACACACACACACACAGAAAAGTATTAGCTGATGTTCGTGAGATGCTCAGTGCAGAATGTCACAGAAATCAGAAATGTGGATCTCTTATATAGTTTATAGATCTAAAAATAAATATAGTTTAGTGGTAATCTGGTTAAACAATTCCAGATATAGTCTGGGATAGTCTAAATGCCGCTCTGAAATTTTAAAACACGCATCTAGTTACATGAAGCTTGGATCAAGAGTCTAGTTTGAAGAGAATTTTCCTGTTTATTTCCTGTTTTCAGCTCCTCCTGCCTTCTTTATGCTGTGTTTTATCTCCAGTGCGTTTGTACCTTCAGTCCTGTTAGTTCTCCACGTGTTCTCATCATGTTTGTTGTCCAGTGGCTGTATTTTGAGGCTGTGATATAAAATCTGCCGGTTTTACATCTCACCACTGGCTCACTAACCCCTGCTGTGGATTAGGATAATGCTGTAAACATCATGACGTATATTTTTGTAGATTTTGCACATTCCTTGTTTAGAAGGTTTTCTGTGCATGGTGCGGGCATGAATTAGCTGGTGAGTAAAATAACAGCGATGAGTAAAATTCACTTTTACTTTATGATGGATTTATCCAGATGAACCTTAACCTGTATTCATGAATCACACACGTCTGAGCTAACAAAAAACAAGAGGATGAAGCTGTGTTGTGTTTTTACCTGAATACAAATAAAAAAATGTATGTATTAAATATCCACCACACTAATTAATAAATTCCCCCTACACTTTCTCCAAAATCACATCAACATGACTGCAGGTCAGCTTCTAATCGTCTGATTATTGATCCGTTCCTGAAAAGGACAGTGTGATACACCTCCAATCTGATGCTTCCACATTCGTGATCATTTCCACCAAAGCCAGAGGCGTACTCTCCACAAACCGAGATGAAATTCCTTCTTTAAAGCACCAGATCTGCTGTGATGTTGCTGTGAAGCGAGGTTCTCTCTCCCCCACACCACCACGCCGTGGACGCGCGGAACGTAATGCAATTATGAGAAATGAAAATCAAAATTAAAGCAATAACTTACAGCATTATACCCTGCTGTCAGACTCGGGATTCTGATTTGAGGAATAGTTCCATGCTAAGACTTTCTTTGGAAAGCAGCAGCAGTGCAAAGTTCATATCTTTTCCTAACACTCAACACTGTTTAAGGCCTGAAGGGCTAAAGTAAGATTTATGGGCCAGCTGTGAGGATTATATTGTCTGTGGGTTGCCAGAGAAAATAGCAGAGAGATGTTAGTGTTTGAAACACAGCGAGGAATCGGATTTCTTACAGTTCGGGTCACCGGCTGGTGCGAATACATTCATCAGATCTAAACGACCGCAGAAAGAGAGCTGGAGATCACGACGCTGTCTGCACGCGTAATAATAATAAGACATACAGTGTGATTTTAACACATGCAGACCTTTATAATGCCTGTGGAACAACATGTGGCACCGCAGGAGTGACGAGTTCTCCCAGGGTTCCTCGCTCATTGTTCAGTGTGTGTGTTTGGAATGTAAGTGGAGTTGTATATAAAGCCTGAGGAGAATCCACTGTGAAGTGATGAAGGCTACGCAGGGCGATTTGGAGCGGGACACGCCCACGGCAGCCGTATGAAGTGTCCAAGCTGAAGTGATGAAAACATGGACTGCAAAGAGGACAGCTGATGGACTCTTCACTCCTGATGCTCTTTATGCTGTTATTACGCTAAATCATCAAGAGGCAAGTTAGACTTCAAGTTACAGCTTCACCTCTGACTGTTACAAAGCGCTGACACTGGAGACTCCTTACATCACCGTTAAATAAACACATTTCTCCTTACAGAAAACTTCATCATATCATTTATCGATTAGACGCATTTTTCTTTTTAATCCGTTTATGTGGCTCGTCCTCTGTACGAGTCCCTGTGAATGAGCTGTTGCTATAGAAACGATAACATATTAATATGAGCGCATTAATTATAATAAACCTGTGATTTGCAGCTGCACTACTGTCAGAGTTGCTGGTATAGAAAACTAATCAACACCTTCTGACCAATCAGAGTCCAGAACTCAGCCCCTACAGAGGAAACCTTACTCAGTGTTAAGAGTGTCACCTTCAGACATGATCTCTACAGAATGATAACAGGGGCATGAGTGCTGTGGCTGAGTGAGGCATTGTGGGTAATGAAGATGGAGATGAGGCAATGAGACGCTCACCAGCTCTCCGTCTCGTTTAACTGCTCGTCTGTGTGACGCTTTAATGCACACTTCACTATTAGAAAAGGAGGAAATTGAGATGCATTTCAATACAAGTGATTGGTTCTTGTTGTGTAGACAATGCAGGCCTACACACACACACACACACACACACACACACACACACACACACACACACACACACACAGAGTTCTCACCTCCTCAGCTGCATGCAGTTGAATGTAATTACTGAGTATGAAGCCCACTCCATTTCTCCGCCTGTCTCTTTTCCTGTCCGGATTATTATTTTCTGTCAGCGTTATCAGTGAGGGATGTGCGCTGCCTCGGCCCGACAATTCAGCCGCCGATATTCACCTGACGTTCTCTAAAGTCCCGGGTACCTGCTGCATGGCTCACAGTGAGCTTCGAGCTAAAAGACGTGCTGCTTAACATTGCACCTGAGCGAGCGGTCAGTCGGCCAGTGGAGACGACTGAACCTGGACTTCCTGGTGTGTGACGATGAACAGCAGGAAGAGTTGCTTATTTTATCGGGCCGATCGCTTTTCAGTGAGAGCCGCGTTACTGCGTCTCCAGCTGTTCCACCTCTCTGCTCTAAAGTACAGCGTCTTCAATGATAAGAGAGTGAGAGGGAAAAACAGGGATATTGGTCCATGGTGGTCAGTGTGATGCGAACTGAGCCAGAATTGGTTTAATTGGTTTAATTGGATAACAGGACACGGTGTCATGAGAAACATATTACAGAAAGTCTCCCACAATGTTTTCTGTCACATGGATTACTTTAATTTTTACTAACAGTCAACTCATGGGAGCAATAAATAACCTCAAATTAACCTAGTTACATCTCTACACCTTTATCCTCATTAAAAATGCCAGGATCTATAAATATACATGAATATGCAAATGTAGAAATTTCCTCCTGCCATCCGTAATCCTCGAACATCGAGCTAATATATGAACTAGTGAGCTAACTGCTAGTAAACTAACACACATTAGTCACACAGTGAGATTTCTGTCTCAGAATCTCAGAATTTACCTCCTCAGTTTCTCACTGATTTATTTAAACCTGTCCGAATATATTTCAATGTTACCATGACAACCACCAACCTTTCAAGTTAGCTAGCTTAGCAAATAGACTCTGGAGGCTAAAAGATTCCAAGTATCATATTGTCATCCTTTAATAATTTGTATTTCAGACCTGATTGGTACAAATTCGCAGAATTTATTTAGTGACATCACAACATGAGATATTATGTAGCTCTGCCCCCAGAATCAGTTTAATACAGAAGTACTGAGAACGTCTCTGTTTTAAATAATATCGTAAATTTACCCCCAAATCTGTAGAATGAGAATCAGAGTCCAGGAGGAGTTTAAACATTTCAGAGAAACGGTAACTACTCTGTGTTATACTGTATACGCTTGCACAAGTTTAGTTCAAATATCCAGTATAGTTAATAAAATATCTGTATATTATTATTAATTGAACTTAGTTTTGTGAGGTCACTGTCCTCGTCAGAGAGCCATAACCCCACACAGATGGAGACTTTCCTCAGCTGCGCACGTTCTAACAGGCTGAAATGAACTCACTCCAGCGTCAGGGTTTAAAATGAATGTGCAATGAAGCGCTGTGTAAAATTAAAATGCTGCTTTGTGTGAGGCGCTAATCAGTTAAAAACATGAGGCATGATGATGGTGGGAGTGTGTGCAGCGTTCATTCCTGTAACTAATCATTTACACTTTCCCAACGCAGCCGGTGCCAAAGGCAGAGCCGAATAAACTAGCAGATTTATAAATGATTAATTAAGAGGAGTCTCACAGGAGAAGCAGCTGCTATAAGCAAAAATATTAATTAGCAGAGATGAGAGTTAAACTTACAAGAAAACACGTGGTGTCTGAGGCACGAGAGCAGACGGGTCTGATTCTGATGGACCACGTCAGGAAAAAGCGAGAGGAGTGTGAGATCTGAGATGTTAGTGCTGTCATTTTAAAGAAACCACAGAGAAAGAATGACAAATTAATTGGAATCGTTCGGCCAGAAGAAGGCTAATAACCACCGGATAGTGCTGCGCTCATTATTATGATGTAACAGATATTACTCATTATTAGTGTTTGGGGGATTGTATGAGCTCGAAACCTGACTAACAGCTGAGGGTTTACACGCGCAGGTGAGTTTTTAAGTTGAGTGAAGTTTATTACGCAATACATCCAATAAGCATCCTGTTTGTTCATAAGATTTAAATAAACGAAATAATTTAGAGGTGAATTTGTCTCAGTTTTGCTTGTGACCTGTAAAGCTGATGAGGAAATCATTTTGTACTGTTTGACAAACCGGCGTCTAAAATTGAGGAGGAAAAGCAATAAAACGGTAACGACCCCTAACGCAGTGCAACAAGCACCAAACACAATTATAGAAATATGAATCCACTGGAAAAGGTCAGGCGTCCTTTAGAGCCGGCCGTCAGCGGAAGCGCAGAAATGCTGCCAACTCAAATATTATTGCACTAAATGAGAAATTGGAGCGGGCTGACAGACACGACACACGGGAACATCACACTGCTCTCACTGAACCTCTGAAGCTACTGCTGAGAAAAACAGGAAACCAGTGGACGATAATCGAGTCTGAACCTTCATCATCATCATCATCATCATCATCATCATCATCATCAACTTTTCCTTCCCTCAGTAATCAGGACAAACAGGAAACGTTTCCAGAGCTTTCTCTGTTCTAACAGCTGCACTTAAACTTCGCTGATTAATCATGAGAAATGAGTTCTAAAGGCAGAACTGAAGAAAAACTGGGCTGAAAGAAAAACATCTGCGACCTTCACTGACGCACTGACCAAGTGGAACTGATAATAATAATAATAAGAAGAAGAAGCAGAAGAAGGAGGAGGAGAAGAAGAAAGAGAAAAAGAACAGCAGTAGTTATTTTTAAAAATTAAATGGAAATTAAAAGTTTAAAAAAAGTAAGTAATAAAAATTAAATAAAAAAAATATGAATAGGAAAATAAAAAATTTAATAAAAATATAAATTACCATAAAATGATAAATACACAAATATAGAATAAAATGATACATAAAACAGAAAATAAATTATACACTAAACTAAAATAAAAATATCCCGGCTTTTCGTGTGTTCGTGTATGAGAGAGCGGCACACTGACGGTTTTTCCTGTTGACGGCTTTCTTTTGTAAACTTTTCATCATGGTGGTCAGACACAGACACAGACACAGACACAGACACCGAGAATCAGACGAGATCAGACCATGCTTGACAACAATTAGCGCATGAAGCCGAGGCCGTGATGGACAGCGCACGCTCGGCGTGGCCGTGTCAGAGGAGTGTGTGATGATCTGATCTCCTCACTTCAATAAAAAAGTCTCTCTGCAACACTGCAGGGAAATTTAATCCAGCGCTGTGACAGAATGTGACGATGCTTCACAAAATATTCATGTGTGCACACGAGGAGCGTCAGTTTATAGACGAGTGACTTTATGAGAGCGGAGATGAGAACATGGATCATGAATGTCATCTTGCTCTTATTGTTGTTTCTTCATATGTGGCGTAATAATCTGACCATCATAATCTTTTGTACAATGCAGAAATGTTCAGTATTCAGGGAGAACGCAGTGCTCTCTCTCTCTCCCTCTCTCTCTCTC
>CM040985.1:257447-268697 GCA_022985145.1 Pangasius djambal | reverse complement strand
GGTGAAGAAAACCTCCCTGAGACGACACGAGGAAGAAACCTTGAGAGGAACCAGACTCAGAATGGAACCCGTGCTCTTCTGCGTGGCACCGGATAGTGCGATTATAAATCATTCCTCTTCTATAACTGTGTACTGTAGAGTCTCGCAGCGCTACGTGTGTTAGAGCGTCTTCAGTACGAGAATCAGGGTGATTTTAGATGTCAGTGGAGTTTTAGCTTTAAGTCAGTAATATCCAGGTGAAGTTATTCACTGCTCAATGAATGAGACGTGAGCATAGATTTTAGCGAGTGCAGTCATTAGGCTAATCATGTAAGAACATCCACAATCATCTTCAGAGGATCCGTGTGGTTCCGTCCACAGCAACCTCACGCCAGACCTCAGGCTGTCCATGCAGGCCGTCCTCAGCAGCGAGCGATTCTCCGGTCAAGGACGCTTCAAATTCAGGAAGTACAGCAGCATGCATGACAATTCATATTTTGAATTAACTGCACCACGGTCATGCATGAAGCCACGTTTCATCACTGTACCTGCTAAAGTGCCAATTACAGTCTAATCGTGGCATCAGCTAGTGTGTTTCCTGCTAACATGAAATTTAAAAAAAAAAACGTATTCCAGCTAGATAAGCAGGCCTCACTGCACCCGGCTCATTGAAGGGGAAATATATTTAAATAAAAAAAACTTTCCTGTCACGAAGCAGCAACTTGCATGTTTTCTTATATTTTTCCCTCCATCCTTCTCTCTCTCTCTCTCTCTCTCTCTCTCTCTCTCATATATACACACTCCCTCTCTTTTTTTCCTGAAAGCCACCCAAGAAGAGATTAATCATGAAGGGAAAACTCAACTTCACCCTCTAGCTGCAGGTCACAGTTCTTATTTCGTGTGGAATTGGCTTTCGGAAGGCAGAAGGCCTGCCCAGGGGCCAGAGACCTGATATGAGAGGAATTTGAGAATGAGGCGGAGGGGATTGATTAGCCCACTTCATATCCCCACACTCGCTAAGCACACTCCAGCTGCAATCTAACACACCGCTGAGCTGAATAGACAAGAGAAATTGAATTCCTTCCTAATATTTAACCTTCAAGTCGGCTCTAACAGCTGGTGATGGGTTGCTTTCTCAGGTAGTTACAGAACAGATTTTTTTTTCTTTTCCACTCTGTGTTCAGTGGAAAGAAGAAAAAAGGATAAGAACATTTTTTTCTTAGTTCGGTAACTTATTCAATTACAGTTTTACAAAGATGAACAGTGGTTTAGGTCAGTGCTTAGTGGAGATGATGAATCAAATACACACATATACAAAAATAAAAAAAATAAATATCATAACGCACAAACACAACCTGGTTTTGACTTTCAGTGAGAAGGACTAGTCGCCTTTCAGACGCTCGTGGCATTTTATTGACAGATGTCTGAACAAAGCCTGCTGGAATAACACACCAGCATCCAAACAGGCTTCCGATTTCAATCCGCTGTGAATTATCCCAATCAGCGACGCAATGCCAGTTGGCACAAGCTGGACTCCATTCAGTGCCACACAGGAACTTGCGTATCTCTAAAACACATTTCTATTCACACGCCCCGTCACTGCACAAGCGCCGCTCTTATAGACGTGTTGACGGCGGTGACAGGAAGCAATCACAAGCCTTCATCAACCCATTAACTAAAAAAAAGAAAAAGGAACAGTTCATTGCCTGGAAATGGGTCGCTCATTTGAACTGACTGAATTGCGAACATCTTTATGATAATTTAATGCTTATAACTGCGGAATATTAAATAGGACTCATTAGCAGAGTCACGCGTTTTACATTAACACTTATTTCCTCTCCCTTCCTGCAGTCCGTTGGAAAAAAAATAGGAGTATGTGAAGCAAAATGCATAACACAATTCTTTGGCACCAATTAAAAAAACATTCAATAATGCAGTCTGGCACAAATCTGAGCTTAAATTAGAGCTCAGTGCCTTTCCCTCTCGAGTCCCCAATTAATCACACCAACTTCTTCTGACTTCTCTCATGGAATTTTTTTGGTCCGGTCATTGATTTTTCTCTTGGTGGTGTTTCTCTGTTTCCCGCCACGAGCTTGTTGTTGTTCCCGCAGCTCCTCTTCCGTCGCATCTCGTTACAGGATTCCAGGAATCCAGGAGGCTGAATTTTAGAGGAAACCTTTTGATATCCTGAATCTAGTGTTAAAGATAAATACAGATAAATCCCACAGAATCGATGAGCAGCACAGCGACACGGACTAACATCCAGAATTCCTCCGAATGACCTGCTTCAGATCAAAACCTCTAAACAATGAGACGAAATGTGTGTGTGTGTGTGTGTGTGTGTGTGTGTGTGAGATGGCCATTAATGAATCGCCGAATACATCGTTAGGAGGGAAGTTTGGCATTCTGCAGTTTTTTGTTATAACAGTGAGGTGAAATCCAGCAAACACACAAACATTAAACCACCAGGAACTGATGGTGTGATGAAGCGGAGTTACTGTTACCACACCGAAGTTGATTATTTTCCTACAACTGCAAGTCCCTATGTGTTTTATTCCTCTTATACCACAGTGATTTACCTACAGTTACAATTTTTATTTATTAAAGAACGACATGTCATACTTTTTATCTGTTTATAGTTACATTTAATGTTCATGAAGCAAGTTAGTTCCTGTTGTCACTTACGTTATAGCAGCTATAAACAGTCGTTCCCTCACCAGCCGCTCTTTATTCTCTCTCTTCAAGTTAAGAAGACACGCATGTTACGCACATTACTGAGAAACCGCAAAGAAGTGTAAACTCCTCTGTCCTGAAGACGTCGGAAAACTTAAAGTTACAGCTTCACCTCTGACTGTTACAAAGCGCTGACACTGGAGACTCCTTCCATCAGTGTTACATAAACATCTCCTTACTTTAAGAGAACGTAACAAAACTGTATCAACGATTACACACGTTTTAATTTGTCTATAATCAGTGGAGTGCTCGCTGTACACGTCACTGTGAATGAGCTGTTACTATAGAAACGATAACGTATTATAATAAGTGCATTAATATAAATAAACCTGCGCTACTGTCAGAGCTGCTGTTATAGAGAATTAATCAACACCTTCTGACCAATCACAGTCCAGAATCAAACATGGTGTTTGTTAGCATGATAGTGGACCTGATTGTGAATGTTTGGTATAATGTGAACGTTAGTGTTGATGGTTATGAGGTGTTTATTAGATGTTGGTATAATATTCACACTCGAAACGTCACGTTTATTGTGGCATTAAAACATTTTAATATCAGTTTACCACAGTGCTACATTTTCTTTCTGCAGTCTTTTAAACACGCTCTCTTTTCTTACACTTCTGTCCAGGCCAGTCGTCCTCTATTTATCTGGCAAAATTTCCTCTCTCTCTCTCTCTCTCTCTCTCTCTCTCTCTCTCTCTCTCTCTCTCTCTTTTAATTTTCTAATTAAATATAATTTTGAAGCCTTTTAAAATCTGTCTTCATCCAAACACACAATCTAATTTTTCATTTGCATTTTTTTTTTTACATGATATAAGACATCAACTCAATATTTTATTAAATTACTTTTCCCATTCATTTCCAGCTATCTATAATTGATCTCTTCAGTTGGAATTTCTGTTGTTCCTTGCAGCTGGTGTGCAGACGGACTGCGTGACACCACAAGCACCCGGCCGAGGAGTGAACGGCGAACACACCCACGCGCCGACACACTCGTGCACACGTCCGGCGCAGCGTGTAGGAGTCGCTCGCTGCTGATCGCTCAGATACCAGGGTTTCTCAGAGGAAGGATGTAAACACCAGAAAAACTCATGAACTCAGTGTGTGTGGATCTTATGATCTTATTTAAACAGACGGTTCACTCTTAAGATGATTTATTAGGAATTTTTGGACTGTTACTACTGTCCAGATATATACGGATATTTCTGAAAAATAGTTTTTAGCCATGTTTCAATAAAAGTCCCGTCCACACAAGCAGCGTTTTCTGAAGTATTTCAATCTGCATGAAAATGTCACATGATCACACCAGCGCAGTGTCAGTACGTCATAAACTGTTACGTCAAACGCCTCAAGAATAACTTTAAGAGAAGAAGAAATGGCTGAGAGTTCACACGAGGATTCATGTGTGTGTTATGATGACGAGGTGGAACTGCTGCTTAACATTCCACTGAGCCACAGCGCGCTCTCCCGGGTCTGATCCTAAATCTGCCCTCGGTACGGTTTGTAGCGCCGGAGAGGTGGATTCAGGAGCAGTGCAACACACATCAGATTCTGTCTCTTACACATGAGGTGCTAAAAATAACGCCAAGTGCAAATAAACTGCAAACAGACATGCGTCATCAAATAAGAAATAACAGAGCACAAAGTAACGACCTGATCAGCAGCCGTGATAAACCGAGTCCTTGTGCATTCATAACACACGCTAAACACTCGCAGCGATAACACTCAGGTTCACGCTGTGACGTTTTCAAAAACAAGTTCACAGAAAAACAGAGAAAACGCTGTTTTAAAATTTCTCCAGCTTGGAGGATGTTTTTAAAAAGCTTCATATTCAGCTGACAATAAAACACATATTCAATTCTATTCTTTTCTATTCAACACTAAATGTCTGAAGAGTTTTAAAATGATGCATAATTCATACACAGGTCTCATGAGCCGAAGAACCGTGAGTGTGTATTGTGTGAAAATGTTGAAAAAAATGAAAAAGGGGCTTTTCTGTCCTGTCGAACTGAGACCGTGAGGATTTCAGTGTATACAGTGTACAGTACAGATATAAACTACACTGCGAATGAAGCTCAGTGTAAATGTCTTCAGAGATAAAGAGAGAATCTTAAAACAGTTTTCTTTTTTATGCTCGTGTGTATAAGAATGAGAGAGAGAGAAAGAGAGAGAGAATAAAAACAGCGAAAGAAGCGAACACTCTTTACATCGGTGCATAACTGCGATTGTTTACTAAATTTCCACGCTTAGCTCATTTTGAAATCGAGTGCCTCTTTAAGGCAAGTTTCCTTTCTTTAATTACAATTTCCTGTCTGCTTTGACATTTACAATGCAATCTTCTGCGAGGACACGACTGTGATTTATGACTCTACGAGTGTCAGTCTGCAGAAATGAGTTTATAAAATAAGAGCTCAAATGATGATGGCCTTTGACCAATAAAGCCGGCTCTTTATCGCAGGCTGCAGAAAAGATTAACGTTTCTGACAAACCAATAGAAAGAGATGTGCAGGGAGGAAAAGAGAATGTTTCAATTTTCTATCAAATAAAGCACTTTTATAGGTAAAAAAAAAACAAGAAGGAAAAAGAAAAGATCTTCCTGCCGTGATCTGAGGAACTCAGAGGCAGACACAGAGGTTTGCAGGGGTTCCAGACTTTTCCTTTTCCACCGCAGGCTTTGCAGTGAGTCCTGTAACGTAGCCATGTTTACTGAATACCGATGTTCTTCATGGTCCTGAATCATCTGAACACTGATAAAGGTGAATTTAAAACCTAGAATCAATATCATATGTTCTCATCAATGTTCTCATCAATGTTCTCATACAGATCTGTCTTAATCACTTTAAAGACAAAATTCTTCTTTGTCCATAAACTTCCTCTTAAGTTCAGTGAATTTTTCACAGCCTCAGATTTTAAAATTAACCATGTCGTGTTTCATGTCGTGTTTCACCCGGATATCTTCGGACAGAAAGCATGACTCCAGTCGCAGAGATACCGACTAGCGAGAAGCGACGCCCCCACGGCCGGCGCGAGCCGTCCTTCAGCCCTGTCTGCAGGCTAGCGTCTCGATCTGACGCATGTAGCATTTCTAACAAGCCGCGTAAATGCTGATGGATAAAACCAAAATCCTGTTTATGTCACAGCTTCTCCGCTAGCACCTTTCCTCTTACGACTAAGATTGTCCTCACTGCAGTCTGGACCAGTCGGGTCTTTCTGCTTTAATATCACTCTGTGTTCTGGGACTTCCAATACGAATTCCAAAATATAATATCAGTTATTCAAGAAGGAGCATCTCAGTGTAAGATATTCCCCCATCATTTCATAATCACTGCCGTTAATCCATCTCACGCCGCTACAAATGAAGAGGAAGTCGAGCGCTCGTGAGGTTCTGAGCTGCGATACCTGCTTCGTCAATGGATCATGTTTTAACACCACTCTCAGTCCATCACTGCGCTAAGAGTCGTATCAATACTCGCCCATTTTCCCATTTGTGAGGAGATGAGTAGATCAATTCATTTAAAGCGAGTCTGCAGCAGACATCTGTTTGAGAGATTAGAACGTATATTGTGCGCTTGTCTGATGGAAGGCAGAGGGTTCATTAAGTCAATGGAATCCTTAATCAATGAGCAAAGTCGCTTTTTCCGTGCTACTAAATGTCTGTGCATTCGGCAGAGCGAGCAGCGACGCCTTACACAAAGCTCCCAGCCGAATTGCGTCCTTGGCGTGGATGTAATGGATTATTAGCTTTGAAGACTTGGAGCTCAGTCACTAAATCACTATTTGCTCATGAGCATGCTATTCACTCCTCAACATGATGAGAGGTTTGAAATGAAATCACACCTTTAGTAACAGTAGAAGAGACGATAGGAATTCGCTCGCTGCTTTTCGTTTTGATTGCAGTGCTTTGTTTTTAAAGCCTGTTTAAATCGACGGGAAGACGTGAGGACAGCTGCCAGTCTGAAAGACAAGCTCATGGCACAATCACACCGCAGCCGAGCGTCTGAAGGTCATTCTCTCAAAAATAAATAAATAAATAAATACATACATACATAAATATCTATCAAAACAACAGATCAACCTTCACATCTCTGAGAAAGATCTTATTATAAATAATGAGCATGAATCACCAAACTGTGTGTGAATAACACGATGGTGCTCGATTCCTCCATCACTCGAGCACCTCTCTCTCTGCATCCTCTCCTCAGATAGATAGTGTGTGTGTGTGTGTGTGTGTGTGTGTGTGTGTGTAAGACGGGTTCTGTATGCAGTGGGGGAAATGGGCCTGCCTCTCAGCTGATTGATCGTTAAGTGTTGTCCAGAAGCCCATCACGAAGCTCCCACTTAAGAGCCTCGACTGCAGAAAGCAATCAGTGCCTGTTACCGAGAGTCCCATGGGGAGCGTGATCGATCTGCAGCGCACATCTCCAGAAGGACAGGACACGGGATGAGTCCAGCTCCGTCCAGAGGTCTCGAATCTCCATGAGCTTCTGTAAACATTGTGCTGCCTGTGGAAATCCTACTTCACTGATCCAGGACCATCTGTAGCGTGTAAGAGTCCCTGTGTTTGTTTCCCATCACAAAACAGCAGCCGTGAACCGCGGAGGAGTTTCTCTGGAAGCTACGGACTGAAGATCAGTGAAATACCTTAAACATCTTAATTATTTACAAATTGAATTTCTTTTCGAAATAAAAAAAAAACATGCATGTAGCTTATTTTACGTCTGATCCTGAGACACGGAGAGTTTTTTAATGAAGGACAGTGATTCAGAAGAAGCATACGGTGCCAATACTTTAGTCTCTGCGCTGAATGTTAAACTGTATTCGCAAATCAAGAATGCAAATTAAGATTAAAACTTTTCTTTTAACTCTTATAACTAAATCTATGTGACTAATGTAATATTTTTGTTTTATCCTATTGTTTTTTTTTTTTTACTTTCACATTTTAATTTTATTTTATTTACTTTTACAAAGTATTTTCCTCACTGAATTAGTGCTTCATGTTTTACTCTTTCACTTGTAATATTTTCTGTTTCATTTCTGTAAAGCTGTATAAACTTCTGTACAGACAATTATTATTATTATTATTATTATTATTAGTGCTAGTAGTATTAGTCGTAGCAGCAGAAACAGTAGTACACTGCAAAAAAATGACATCTTAAAATATTAAATAGTTAAAAGATCTTGAATATAGTCAAAATGATCCACCATTTCCTATTAGAAGATTACAGGACACCAAATGTGAGATTATTAAACCTATTTCTAGACATGTTTACTAACTTCTTGAAAAAGTCTTGTTCTATTGTAGATAATTTTGCTAATTTTAAGTGTTTATTTCTAGAAAGAAGCAAAATTATCTGTCAATAACTGAAGACTTTTAAATAAAATTTAAAGCTTAGAAAAAGTAAAATATGTCTAGAACTAGGCTTAATAACCTTACGTTTGGTTTACTGTAATCTTAGTAGATGAATTTGACAGTATTCGAGGTATTGTCACTTGCTAAGATGTCGTTTTTTGCAGTGTAGTTCATATGTTGTACCGGGATTTTATACTTTATTATAAACTCTGTGTAGTGAGCGAGCACTTCATTAGCATTTCAAAATGGCAGATTTTACACAAAAGTAAGAAATGTGGAATATCAGCAACTGTACTGGGGGAAATAAATAAAAATGAATCTCCTAAAGATTCCAGAAATGAGAATTTAGTTTTATAAAGACTGTTACTGAAACACTCTTCTAGTCACCCTGCCGCAGTGTTCGGTAGAAAAGCCGTTCTAGCGCACTGGTGTGTGTGAATGATGGCGGATGTCCATAACGACGTGATGTTCCACGGTGCTCGCTTCGTTCCTCACAGATCAGGATTATTAGAGAGGAAGAGGACAGCGTGGACTCTCGAGACATTCAGCACATTTTAATTGTAAAGGTCTCACTGGCCATTTAGTTCACCGCATTAGCACAAACTCTCAGCTGAATAAAGGTAGCTTTCTGATTAAATTAGCTAGAAGAACAGTTCAGAATGATGAAGAGTTCTCTGTGATTAAAGTTCTGCTCAGTAAAGCCCTCGCTGCTGACACGCTGTGGGAGAATCTAACGAAGAGGTCTGAGTCTATTTCACATTCAAACTGATTCACAGATACATCCTCGCCTCATAAAATTCCCCATTTTAGGTGGAAAAAACATCAGCACAACATCTCGGATCAGCTATTTTATCTCCTCAGATCTTATTAGTGAAGCCACGATGAGGAATATGGGGTGAAATTGTGGTCAGCGTGGCACCAAGACCACACAGATGGAGTGGCCAGTCCTGAGATAGCACCGAGACAGACGGTTAAAATATTCTGACGAGCTGTTCACCACAACGCACCAAACACTGACTTTCTGTATCACACGTTAATATTTAAACTGCGTCCATTTACAATCACCGCAAATACAATTAAAGCCGGTTTCACTCGGTGTGATTTCAGCGCTGTACGAGATTCTGTCCAATAAACTCTGCTGTGAATTCTGTAACAGTCTGTGTGATTGCGCATCTCTGTGACCGATTATACGATGAAGATCCTCTAACGATAGACCTGCGATTAAACGAAACGATTATGTACGACGCTGCTCACGTCATCCATCGGCTCGTGCAGAAAACGGGTTCACGTAAACACTCAGCGAGCTCGAGGTCATGGAGAGTTTTTCTGTCCATTAGCATGTGTAGTTTTCGCTTCTCCATCGCCGCTACCGTATCTGTAGCTGTCCCGTGAGCTTGCCGTCCTCCTATTGGTGGATTTTCGACGAGTGTCATAGCAATTTCTCACACTGGCACTCTGTCGTCAGCCGTCTTTGGTCGCAGCGGCACAAAATCACGTCATATTAAGTGTTCTAACAACGCCGATCTCGACTCATGACCAAAGAATTCTTTTACAATGTTAGATTTTCATCTACAGCAACATCAGGCTGAAAATCCTACATTATAAAGCTGGATTAAAGCAAACCACCATAAACGGTCCAGATCGTAACTACACTGATCATCATAACGATCACCTGATAAACACGACCATGTTCCTCGCATTAATGTTCCTCTCAGTGCTTCTCCTGGACATCACCAGCTGTTCTGCAGTCTATTGGCCTCCTCTTCATGTAGGAGGGAGCGACCTATATGAGAATTTTGTGCTTCAGTGGCTATTGAAAGATGAGGCAATAAACTGCTAAACTTGAGTAATCACACTCTCCCCGAGGAATGCCTCAAATGGGGATGGTCAAAAACCTTGAAATTCGAGACTGTCACATGCGGCTCGGCCTGGAGCTTTTGATGAGATTCATTATTGTAGGGAGAGCCGAGTACAAGTGTCTCCTGATTACAGCGTCCCTCCATTTAAAAGTTCCCACCAGTGTGCATTTCCATGACCGGAACGTCAATGGGATTAAAATCTCAATTCAGCCCCAGTCAATTCTCCAGTAACAAGATTTCATTAAATGCAGGCAGGGAGGCAAATGGACTCGAAAGCACTGAAACAGCTGGCGTATAAATTATAAAGAACGTGCTCTCTGCTAACGGAACACACCTTCGACTCGCAGACACATTATTATTTAATGTTCAGAGGAGACGAGTTTATGTAAATTGGAGCCTTCTCAGTGCCGGGTACTCTGAAAACCAGACGCGGGGAAAGATTATGCAAAGCAATTAACATATGAAAATAACGTATTAATATATTGTCTGTGAACTGTATCCAATCAGTTCCCTTTCACTGGTGTGTGTACAAAACAATTAAAATTAAATTTATACTGCTTCTTTTTTTTAAATATATTCTGCCTAGCAAATGAAGTCACTGAGCACTGAATGCAAAAAAATAAAAAAAAGTTTTAAAGGACTGCGTCCTCGCTTAAAAGCACACCAGCTTTCCCTGAATATTTACTCAGAGTCATGCTAATAAATTCCTGCCTTTTGTTTGGCCTAATGGTGTTAAAACAAAGCTGTGAAATCCATAGCGGTACGCAGGTAGTAATGAATGGCGTACATTATTCTGGCCGCTAATTAGCACCATTCCATAAATAAACCAGAGGACAATCAATTAGCTGAGAAAGTCGTCTTTGTGAGTCATGGGCAGCGAGCTCCTGCGGGCAGAACCCGAGCTCGATAGCACCGGGGATGAGAGAACTTCAGATAAATAACATTTCGAATGTTGTTACTAAAAGCTCTTCAGGCAATCTGCTTTGACTCGCCAGGATTACGAGTAAATTAATACTGTATGCAATTTTCCATCTGAAATAATAATGCGGTGAGCTGAAACAGCTTTGTGCACAAACAAGTGTGAGACAAAAACCCCCTCACATTATTATTATTATTGTTATTATTACTGCAGCCTTTTAGAGGAGCTCCGCTAAAACCTGCTCTTCTGCTTCTAATTTAAAGCCGCTGAGTCTCTCGTGACGTCTCTGTCGGATGTGCGGCTCTTGATGATGACCAGGCCAGGACGAAGCCGAGTGCATTAACACCAAACCTAAGAGACTCGAAATGAAGGAGTGGGGCATTACGCGTCCAGGAGACCGGCCTCGCTGC
>CM040985.1:244947-252447 GCA_022985145.1 Pangasius djambal | reverse complement strand
AATGTTAACTTCAGTAACCAAAAGGTTAAAACCTATATTTTATTTTTTTATTTTATTATATTTTGTGATTAATATTATTTTAAAAATATTTAAATTCAATAAATAAAATTTTACATAATTTACTTAATATATTAGTAACATATTTTTATTTATTTAAAAATCTATTTATTTTTCTTTTATGTTATATGATTAACATTTTTTAAAAAATATTTAAATTCAATAAATAAATATTTAATATAATAGTAAGATATTTAAATTTATTTTTAAACTTATGATGATGATGATGATGGTGATTATTATTATTATTATTATTATTATTAGTTCTTTGTGGGGACCCAAACATTCCCATAAGGTCAAACCAAATCTGCTTGATTTTCCTGTCCTTGTGGGGACATTTGGTCATCACCAAGATATAAAAACATGCCCACACACACACACACACACACACACACACACACACACACACACACTTTTCCTTCAGCCGTGTGCTTTTGTGTTTTGTCAGAATTAATGAGAAAAGTTCCCTTGCCCTAGGGGTAATTAGTGTCCTTGGAGTTAAATAAGCTAATACTTAGACACCTCTGGCACAAGCAATTATGTTTGTGTATTGAATAATTGATTCAAAGAGGTGGAGGAAAGGCGCGCGCTAATCAGATCTGCGGCATAATGAATTGATTTAATTAACAGGGGAATCCGCGGCGCTTCTCTGGGAAAAAAAAAAAAAGAAAAAGGAAAGCGCGTGCACGCGCACACGGATCGCGCGCGCACGCACACACGCACACGTGCGCATTTGTGCGTGCGCGCGCCTGCGTGCATTTATCCGAGCGAGCGCGTGGAGCACCGAGCGCATAAATTGTGCGCGCGAAAGGGGCAGAGAACGGCAGGCGCGAGCGATGCGTTTCAACCGCTCTGTCATCTCCTACATACAATCGGGATTTCGTTTCTCCCCACCTCCTTTTTCTTTCTTTCCTTCCAGCACCACCGGAGCCGGTTCGGTTCGGTCCGGTTGTGTGTTTTGTTGTTGTTGTTGTTGTTTGTTTGTTTGTTTTTCCCCTTTTTGAAGTTTTACGTCTTGCTCGGATCGGAATGTAGCCGTCACGCGCACGTCTCGGGGTTTTTTTTTTGTTTACACGACTTGTGCGGATGTGTGCACGACCGGAGAACCTCACAGAACCTCCGCGAACCTCACAGAACCTTACAGAACCTCACAGAACCTTACAGAAGCTTACAGAAGCTTACGGAACCGCACAGAACGTGACTGAAACGGAACAGCACGACGCACACATACACACGCGCGCGCACACGCGCGGAGCCTGCAGCAGCACGCGGACCCTTTTTTCTATTATCATTTTCATTATTTTATTTTAAACCGAGAGAGAGAGAGAGAGAGAGAGAGAGAGAGAGAGAGGAGAAGAAGAAGAATAGGAAGAAGAAGAAGAAGAAGAGAACCCTGCTGGATCCGAGAGCGGAGCGTCCTGAGCCGGACTCCTCCTCATTCCTCAGGACCATGGTGTTAGACAAGGAAGAGGGTGAGTACCTTCAGTTCCGTTCGGGTTCGGGTTCGGGTTTTGTACCGCGGAGTGACTCGGTAGCGCGTGCGTTTCATTTGTTTGACTGAACTCAGCAGCGGAGATGTTTCAGGTTTCACCTTTACATTGCGCGCGCGCGCACACACACACACACACACACACACACACACACACACACACACACACTTCCGATACGAGAGAACGCTCGAGCGTCTCAGAGTTTCAGCTTCAAATGAGATCACGCGAACAGGTCACGTGTTAATATCTTATACATTATTATATAATAAAATTACTTCAATCCGAAACGCACATCCTCCTCCTCCTCATCCTCATCATCATCCTCATTATCAACCTCCTCATCTTCATCCTCATCATCTTCATCCTCATCCTCCTCATCATCATAATCATAATCATCCTCCTCATCTTCATCCTCATCATCATCTTCATCATCATAATCATCCTCCTCATCTTCATCCTCATCATCATCGTAATCATTATCAACCTCCTCATCATCATCATCTACATTATCATCATCATCACCACCCCCATTATCTTCATCCTCCTCATCATCATCCTCATCCCCACCACTTTGCTTGTGAAGCACAGGATTGGAGTCGTCGTGGTTCCTGCACTCGGTACCTGAGCAGGCAGAGAGACTGGAACGAGTTAAACTCAGAAAACAACCAAAAAACCCGAAATGACCTGAAATGACCTTTGCACCTGCGTGCAGCCTGCTGATGAATATCCCTCTCTTCCTCTGTGCAGGATCTGTTTATTTATTTCATTACTGTTAATATTTATATCAGAACCTAAAATGTGTTTTGTGTTTAATTTTCCCTCTAAATGTGAAAAGTAGTTCCTGTAATTCGGTGCTCAGGTTAAAACTCCGAGTCGGAACCGCTATAAAAAGCCTCTTTGACCCAAATGTGCTGTTCTCCTGCAGCACTCGCTCAGGGCCTCCTTTATTATTTATTTTTAGTAATGTAATGTAGTAATGGCCTTCACTTCAGACCCATTATTTATGTTTTGAAAATGGATATTTCATATCACATCCTTTCACTCAGTCATCTGAAAACCAATAAAAGAGGCATAAATTTGTCCGGTCTCGGTGAATACGTGTTGCGCGCTAATGTACCCGGATTAACTCAACTGTAAATTGTCTGGTCTGGACGGCCGTCTCGCTAAAAGTTCCCCCTCGTATGATTCATGGCTCAGGATTGCTTTTAACTGCCATCGGCGAAGCAATATGGGGAAATGTACAAGGTGATGCAAATGGCATTAGCGGGAGAGGATGCACAGGAGCATGTAATGCAGTCAATACTACATTAACTACTGAAGCCCAATTACAGCAGCGCAGCAGCAGAGTGGCTTTTAGGAGCATTAGGACTTACAGAGGAGGAGAAAAAAAAGCTTAGATCACCTGCTGCTCATTGCCTAAAAGCTTCACCCTTTACATGCTGGGGCCAACCAACTGCGCTGGCATTTCCACACACACACACACACACACACACACACACACACACGCATGCGCACACACACACACACACACGCACGCACACACACACACCTGGATACTAAAACATCACCTCACTCACAGCTCAACACAGTGTAATTGGTGTGTGTTGTTGTCCCGTTGTGTGTGTGTGTGTGTGTGTGTGTGTGTGTGTGTGTGTGTGTGTGAGAGCAACAGGATGAGTGTCAGCGTGAAATCATCAGCATGATCGTGTTTTACACGGCTTTCCATCTCAACACAAACACAAACACAAACATGATCAACGCTCCCACTAACTAAACGCTCAAAGAAACGTCGTCTCTCCGTCACACACGAGTTTGTATTTTGAGTTTGATGAGAGGTTATTCTGTCACGGAGAGAAAAAAAAGCTCATCGCAACTAAATTGTCCTACGTATCGAGACGTCTGTATTTATACACACGTGCACTTCACTTTTACGCGTCCGTACATTAACGTTTCCTCTTATGATTTAACGCTGGAGGAGTTTTCTGATCAGGTCAAAGCAGTAAGGGTGACAAAATCGCACAAAATATTATTGTAATATTGTTTTACATACAAAGAGCTGTAAAAACACAGTACAGTCGGATGGAGGGATACGGAAGGATGAATTGTTAAAAAATGCTCTTGTTTTTCTTTTGTCATCATCATCATCATCATGGATTCATGATGTCCCGACCCAAAGCGTATCCACACCTGTTGTTCACTTCAACCTGCCTGCTGTCACGTGGACGTTTCGGCTCATTTCCTGTTTCTCAGTGCAAACTCTTTTAGATTTTATTACACGCCCGCTGCTTTCACACCCGATCGACGCTACTGGATCGAGTCTTTGTCATAACATCACAGCATTTCTGATTCACATCGTCACTACTGATGAAGTGATTGACTTGGTGCGTGACACCACATCAGGCTAATCTGTGCTGCAACTGAGGAAATTCATGATAACACAAAGTGTACTCCGATTTCTCTCCTGCTCTGAAAAGAGCGCTTCAGAATGACCAAGAAACGCATTCAGCCATTTTTATTCCTTGAGAGAATAACTTTCTTCTCATTTTAGACGTGTATTTGGTCATGTGATCAAGACCCTGAGGATAGAAAAAGAAAGAAAGAAATGTATTTTAATTTCTGACCCTACACACCGTCTGTCCAATCAGATTCGTCCGTTCACAAAGCATGTGATTGAAAAGCGACGTTTCGGACGAACGCATGGCGGAAACTGTAATAAAACTCGCCTGCGCTTCAGGCTCTGATTTTTATTTTGAAATAATAAGAATTGCTTCATGCTTTACTAGCGTTACCATGGTAATTCTGTCTCATAGCAATGTTATATTGATTTAGGAAGTGGACAGTAATATTTCTTTTGTTATTTTCCTCCTTTCTCTGAGTTGATTTCTAATTTCCACTCGGAGATTGCTTTCATACATTCCTTAAGTCTTTTTTTTCCCTCTCCTTGCAATGTAATTTTCTCTCCTGGTATTTGCTGTTTTCTAAGATTATTGGCTTGGTTTTATTCTAAATTAAACTTTGCCAATTTCAAATATTGAAATTACATCTATGTTTTTTTCTCGCCTCAGGTCTCGCGCAATATTACGCCTGCATTCAGGACTTAATACTCGTGTTCCCTGAGTTATATTGCATCATCCTGAAAAAGCCTACAAAACAGTTTCCATAGTGTGTGTGTGTGTGTGTGTATGTGTGTGTGTGAGACACAGAAAGAGATTCTGTCTATCTCAAGACACCAGATCTCTATCAGTCCCGTGCCGTCTCACATCAGTGGCTGTAGATGCAGATCATTTCCATCATTTCACTTCTCCTCAAACAGAGAGAGATAAAGAGTGTGTACTTGGTCTCTAAAGGAACCGGCCACTCGGACCCGGGTTTCAAAATGAAGAAGTGCGCACACACACACACACACACACACACACACACACACACACGTTCGCTCTGTTGTCGTTAGTGAGGCAGCGGTGAAACGAGACGTCATTTTTGGGCTCCATTTTTAAATCACGATCACCTCCAGGCCCTGACATGTGACCGCTGAGCGCTAAACATCGTCTTAAAACGATCAAACCCTTCATAAGAGCAGGGAATTCTGGGAGAAGTGACGTGTCATCCCGGTGGATGTGCTGTGAGTAATAGTACACATGCTGAGTGTGAAGCGAGCGATACGGCTCCATACTGATGATTTTACAGTAGCTGGTTTTTAATTTACTTTCCTTTGCTCTTTAGACCTCGTGTTATTCCCGCGAGTGTCCAAGCTGCGGCTCTCGCTGCCACGTTCTCACTGCAGGGTTCAGTCGCCTCCGCTACGGCCGCGCGTGTTTATTTATTTATTTGTTTGTTTGTTTGTTTTTTTCATTGTTTTCTATTTTTACCTTCCTTTTTCATTCCGTTTTGATTGTAAAATTCTGGATCCTGATTGGTCAGAAGGTGTTGATTAGTTCTCTATAACAGCAGCTCTGACAGTAGTGCAGCTGCTAATCACAGGTTTATATTAATGCGCTATCATTTCCTATAGCAACAGCTCATTCACAGGGACTCATACAGCAGACACTCTGTTTAATATTTTAACAGATGTTTATGTAACATTGATGGAAGGAGTCTCCAGTGTCAGCGCTTTGTAACAGTCAGAGGTGAAGCTGTAACTTTAAATTTTCCGACATCTTCAGGACAGAGGAGTTTACGCTTCTTTGCGGTTTCTCGGTAACATGTCTTTTTTTTTGTCTTATTAACTTCAAGACAGTGAAACACAGAGACAGAGAGACAGAAAGACACAGAGACAAAGACAGGGACAGTGAGACAGACAGACACAGAGACTATTAGACAGTGAGAAACAGAGACAGCGAGACACAGAGACAATGAGACAGTGAGACACAGACAGTGAGACACAGAGACAATTAGACAGTGAGACACAGAGACAATGAGACACAGAGACAGCGAGACACAGACAGTGAGGCACAGAGACAATTAGACAGTGAGACACAGAGACAATGAGACACAGAGACAGTGAGACAGCGAGACACAGACAGTGAGACACAGAGACAGCGAGACACAGAGACAGTGAGACAGCGAGACACAGAGACAGTGAGACAGCGAGACACAGAGACAGCGAGACACAGAGACACAGAGACAGTGAGACACAGAGACAGTGAGACAGAGAGGCAGTGAGACACAGAGACAGTGAGACACAGAGACAGCGGGACAGTGAGACAGCGAGACACAGAGACAGAGAGACAGCGAGACAGCGAGACACAGAGACAGTGAGACAGAGAGGCCGGGTTTCGTCTCTTAGTGAAGTTTGGAAGCTCGGTGCTGTCGTTGTCTCACACAGGATGAGACGTCAGAAGTGGTGTGTGAGAGATGTTTAGATCTACAGAAGCAGAGTGAAGTTTTTTTGCTGCATGTTTGAGTGAGTGATTGTGTTATGAATCATTAATGTGGAAATGTGTTAGTGTGTGTATCATCACTCTGTGTGTGTGTGTGTGTGTGTGTGTGTGTGTGTGTTTATGCGCACGACTTTCCATCTTGTTACGGACTGATGTGCGGTTCCGCCTGTTAGCTGTTAAAAGGGCTATGTTTAATCCCACCTGAAACACTCCCCAGACACACACACACACACACACACACACACACACACACACTGCTTACTGGCTATCACTGCTGAGTTCGCAAATGTGTGTGTTTAAAAGTGTATATAAAAAGATCAATTCATGTAGTGTACTTTCTCTCTCTCTCCCTCTGTGTGTGTGTGTTGTAGAAGTCAGAACCCGTTGTGCTGCTGATTTGTGTGTTTTTTCAGGAGAGCTGTTAGGGATTAGTGAAGGCAGGAAAGTGCGACTGAATTATGAGACAGGAAGTGCCTTTCTGCCCAGGATGTGATTTTAATTTAACGTCGCAGGAGAGATGAAACTCAAACACGTTCTTCAAAAGGTTCCTTAATATTCCTGCAGATGCAGTGTTCGGATGCAGCGACTCTGTACACACACACACACCGCCGCTAAAATACCACCTCACTGTACGTGTGATACCTGTGATAGAAACCTTTCATGTGTGTGTGTGTGTGTGTGTGTGTGTCTATGATTTATGCAGTAATAATAAATTAAAGTATAAATGCTTCAAAACAGTACAATTTTTAAATATAATAAATACCTTCATGCAGTAAAATATACAAATGTGTTTGTTGTAACTGTAACATGAAAAGAGTAAAAAATCCCCAGTCTGTTCTTTATACATATTGCAGTCGAAAAACAAACAACAAACAAAAACAGTTAAAGAACTCAATTCTAAATAAAGCAGTGTTTCTTTACCAAAGCGCATGATAAAAAACCCCAAACTTTGGATGTGTTCCAAATATTGTAAATATTACAGTTCTACAATACAAAAATATACTAACGAGCAGGTAACACTGTAACACTCACACTACACTACACTACACTACACTCACACTACACCACACTACACT
>CM040985.1:218941-229296 GCA_022985145.1 Pangasius djambal | reverse complement strand
GACTGTGTGTGTGTGTGTGTGTGTGTGTGTGTGTGTGACTGTGTGTGACTGTGTGTGTGAGTGTGTGTGTGTGTGTGTGAGTGTGTGTGAGTGTGTGTGTGTGTCCTGCTTTCTAACCATCTGCTCGCTAAATTAAACATGATTATTTCCTGGGCGTTGTGTCTCAGTCCCTCGAGGTCTCACATGGAGATGCAGCCGTTTATGGTGGAGCTGCTGCTCTCGAGGGACACGACGGTGTTGACGGAGGGGCCAGTGCCGGGGCAGGACGGTTTCTGCCCCCCCACCCCCTTCTGCCTCCACCCTCCATCTCACTCCACCCTCCATCTCACTCCACTCGCTCTTAATGTGGTCAGGACTCAGTGAGCAGGACCTGATCTCTGACCTGCAGAGTGAAGACCCGAATGTTCTGTATATGATGAATCTATTAAACATTTGGAGGAGAGTAATGAAAGAATGCGGCGCTGAGCAGTGAGACGATGTTATCGATATCGCAATACATTAATATCATGATACACTAGTCTGAGTATCGTTGAGATCATCAGGTAAAAAAAAAAGAGTAAAAAAAAAAAAATAAATAAATAAATAAACAAACATTTTTGTGGAGATTATTGTTAACGATTAGCGTGTTATAGCCGTTTCTATCACAAATGATGTTTTTGTAAAATTCCCTTTACTGAGACTAGTTTTCATAATACAGTTAGCAAAACCTAAAAGCTAATTACAGATATTGAAAACATTATTACTGAAACATCATTATACTCATCTGTTTATCCTCTTACACTGGCTTTAAAGCTTTACTGCTTACAGAGATGCTTTCTATTTAAAAAAAAAGAAACCGATGTCTTGATTTGTGCCAAACAGTTTACAAAATATAAAATAACATAAAATACTGTACATTACACACTGACAGTTAGCGTAACATTAACTGACTAGCTAAGGTCGTTCAGCGCCGTGACTTAGCGCTATTTAGCGACGTGTTATTATGTGATGTGTCTAAGACTTGCATGTTAACTTGTTTTATAGTAAAGAAAAAAAACGTAGTGTTGGGAAGAGCTTCAGTTTTCAAAATGACTTCATATCGTAGTATCACTGTATGATATTTGTGTCACATCGTCACCTCTGGAGGAAAACGAGTGCACGGAAATGTGAGAGAGGAAGTGAGATGAGAAAGAAGTGAGACAGGCGTGACTTCATAATGAAGCTCCGCCCACTGATCTTCTCAGCTCGAGATGAATGTGAGGCTCTTCATAGCTGCTGATGCTGGAGATGAATTCTGTTATAGAACAAATTAAAAACTGTCACCACTAGACAAAAGAGAGGCAGCGCTCTATCTCTCTCTCTCACACACACACACACACACACACACACACACACACACACACACACACACACACAGCTCATCTTCTGTAATGAAGTCACATGCCGATGCTGAATTATCCTCACACACTGAGACGCTCTTCATTAAACACTGATGTTTGGATCAAACTCACTCCCGTTATATTCCGCTGTTTTGGAGACGAGCCACGCGTTAATTACGATCCCGACTCTGACTCTTCGAGGAGCACCACTGACTCAGAGCACGACTGACGCTCACTTCACTCGAGAACTGCTGCTTTTATTAGAGCAAATTGGCGACAGTCGTTCATTAGCGCTCGGCACAATACAATCATTAAGCGATTTATTTATAGCAGCGAGAATGCAGCCTCAACCGACCGACTGAAACACTCTCAGCTCTTTACATCAAATACTAATATACACACTGTTTTAACTGAAGCGCTGCTGAGTTCTGGACTCTGATTGGTCGTCAGGTGTTGATTAGTTTTCTATACCAGCATCTCTGACTGTAGTGCAGCTGCTAATCACAGGTTTATTATAATTAATGCGCTCGTTCTAATACGTTACCGTTTCTATAGCAACAGCTCATTCACAGGGACTCGTACAGCAGACGCTCTGTTTAATATTTTAACAGATGTTTATGTAACACTGATGGAAGGAGACTCCAGTGTCAGCGCTTTGTAACAGTCAGAGGTGAAGCTGTAACTTTAAGTTTCCAGACGTCTTCAGGACAGAGGAGTTTACGCTTCCTTGCGGTTTCTCAGTAACGTGCGGAACAAGCTGCGTTTTTTTTATCTTACTAACTTCAGTAGTGAGAGAATAAAGAGGCTGGTGAGGGAACGACTGTTTATAGCTGCTATAACGTAAGCGACAACAGGAACTCACTTGTTTCGCCAGCGTTTTACAGCATTAAATGTAACTATAAACAGATATAAAGTATTCTTATATAGAGTTCTTTAATAAATAAAAATTGGTAAGTTGCTGTGGTGTAAGAGGAATAAAACACTTGGGGACTGTTATAGGAAAATAATCAAATTCAGGGTGGTAACAGTAACTCCGCTTCATCACTCAGTATTTTACTGTAGCGCACACACACACACACACACACACACACACACACACACACACACACACACACAGCTAACTAATCACACTGGTGTATGCTGATTAGTAAATCCTGATTAGTTAGTTGCTATTTATTTCCCTAATGCACGGTTGCTTGCAATGTGTGTCCTGTTTTAGTACTTATTGTACTGGTTTAGTTATTGTACTGGTTTAGTTATTGTACTGGTTTAGTAGTTATTGTACTGGTTTGGTAGTTATTGTACTGGTTTAGTTATTGTACTGGTTTAGTACTTATTGTACTGGTTTAGTTATTGTACTGGTTTAGTTATTGTACTGGTTTAGTAGTTATTGTACTGGTTTGGTAGTTATTGTACTGGTTTGGTAGTTATTGTACTGGTTTAGTTATTGTACTGGTTTAGTACTTATTGTACTGGTTTAGTTATTGTACTGGTTTGGTAGTTATTGTACTGGTTTAGTACTTATTGTACTGGTTTGGTAGTTATTGTACTGGTTTAGTTATTGTACTGGTTTAGTACTTATTGTACTGGTTTAGTTATTGTACTGGTTTAGTACTTATTGTACTGGTTTAGTACTTATTGTACTGGTTTAGTTATTGTACTGGTTTAGTAGTTATTGTACTGGTTTAGTTATTGTACTGGTTTAGTACTTATTGTACTGGTTTAGTAGTTATTGTACTGGTTTAGTTATTGTACTGGTTTAGTAGTTATTGTACTGGTTTAGTTATTGTACTGGTTTAGTAGTTATTGTACTGGTTTGGTAGTTATTGTACTGTCTTGTGATGTTTGCACGTGCACTTTATGGAGAAATGTGTAGTCTCTGTAGTTGTGTGCTGTTTGATGTAGCACCATGGACCTGGAGGAGCGTTGTTAGCTGTATACGTTTGAAATGACAATAAAGCCACTTGTCTTGACTTGAAGTGTGACCCTTGGGCCGATCAGGAACCCAGAACTTTAACCACCGCACTAAAGTTTGTTGAGACAAATCTACACATTTGTGTTAAATCTCACAGCTTTGTAACGAAAATCCTGCTTCCGAGCGTTTGCTTTGTGTTGTCAGTGTCACATAAACAAGTTTTTCCATCCCATTTGAACAAAACCTCTCTCTAACTCCTCACCTATCTCCTCTAACTCTTCCTCTCGCTCTGTCGTTTCCTCTCTCCGCTCTAATTAAACGCAGCTCTGCTGGAATAGACGCTGTGCGTGACACGAGGGCGAGCACTAGAGAGAAACTAATATGGAGGCTCTGGAGCAACTTCACGTTCAGCTTTCTCTCTGCTCCTTGTCTGAGCTTGCGGCTTTATCGTGCAGTCAGAGCAGCAATCCATCGCCGTCTGATCCGTCTGTCCTCGTTTTTGCATTGCATCATGGCTCAGTGGAATATAAAAGTGTATCTGTGCTTCTGGATCTCCAAATTAAACACGGAGACATGGGCTCGGAAAATGAAAATGTAAATCTGGTGGAGAGTGGAGGCGTCAGAGAGAGAGAGAGAGAGAGAGAGAGAGGACGAGAACGACGGAGAGATCTGCCCCGCTGCCTCCTGTTCCGTTTGTGACCTTCACTGCACTGTTTCAGCCTCATGTTCTAATAAACTTAAACAAACAGCTGAGAAATTTCAGCTTGGTCTCATTTTTTGTGCACCACTGAACATCTACTTACATCCCTAAAGTTCCGCGTCTCTCTTTTCTCTCGGCTTTCTGTTCACTTGGTCTAAAACTAGTCAGGATCCTTACAGCGAGAACCTTTTAAACTTTTACTCTTCTGACTGCATTATAGACTTTAGGCTCTTGTGTGAAATCCAGTTCACTTTTTCTCAGAGTAAATTCTCATTAACTGTTCTGGATTTGAGAGAAAGTTTTCTGCAGTTCAGTCACTCGTCTCCGACTTGTTTTCATCATCGCTCGTGCATCGTGCTCGCTGTAGAAGTCTTTGAAGAAGTGGATTAGGACCATGTGATCATTTTAATTAGATCATTAGCCAAGAATCAACATATAGGTTTGGAACCTGATTTTTTGGCCAGAACATCAAGTGATCTGTCCAGGTCAGATCGGAGGCTTACATTAGACATCTGCAGCGTTTGGGTTCATTAGGGGTCCAAGCACTGAGTGCACTAAGTGCAACGCTGCGGATTTGGGGCTTTTATGGTCTTAATATTTTCCTGATGTTACACTCAGAAACCATAAGTCCTACAAACACCATATTTGGCAGAAAAGTGCAGAATTTCCTCCAAAACTCATCACATCAGCGACATGATTGTGGCACTATAGTGCAGTTTTGGCCCTGAGCTTCGTGTAGCTTTAACACAGTCTCGTTATTGTCATTTAAACCCATACATTTGTGGACCATTTAGCACCAGGTTAGATTTGAAGCTATTTTGTATAATATGTAAAATCCGTTTTTTGCGAACGCCTCCTCATCGAGTTCTCGTGAGATTTGTTCTGTATTACCTGCAGCCTGTTCTGATCAAATGATGTTTAAGGAACTTTGATGTGATTTAAAGACCGAAATGCAGCATTGTGTCCAATAACAACCACATTTGTGCAGGTTTCTTTACTATATGCATCCTAAATTTCCCATCATTTAAAACCAGGGTTTTTGTAAAGCTCAGTGTAAACGGATCACGTTGCTTCTTTGTGCTAGCGTACATACGGCCACCGTCAGCCAATCAGCTTTTAGCCGATTAATTGAAACTTAATTGGCTAAAACACAAGGATTTAAGCATCTGGATTGTGAAAAATATTTGTATTATATGAAGATGACAAATTTAGTTAAAACTGACTCCTGGGTTTAAATATAAAATTCAGAAACATTCATGTTTTTTCTCAGACAGGAACGTCTCGGGATTTTTCACCAAGAGAGTTTATTATTTCTACATTACACAGAAGATGGCTTTATATTTACTTTTATATCTATTTTGGCCTTTGAATCTGGGTTGAATCTGGGTGCTGTAACACTAACTGCACCCTGAAGACTGTTTATAAAGTAACGATGTGCAAAAGTCTTGGCACCCTAGGGTTAGGGTTTTTTTTTTTCATAAAAACAAATTTAATCTTAGATATTTATTTTATATCTTCTGCTGGATTGTGTCTGTAGAAAAAAGGGCAAATTTCCAAATGTTCCTTTTCTAAAAAGTGTTTAAATAAAGTAAGATTATCGGTAATGGAGCACTTTTAAACCCAGAATGGAGGCTTTTCTGGTTTTACTGCAGAAACAGAAGAACAGTGTCAGGTTCTCCAACATGCAACAAAAACTTACCGCTGATTTCTTTATAAAACTACGGCAGAGAACCTGAGAGAACCGATGCAGCTTTAAAGACTTCAACATTCACAGAAACACTGACCTGCTGTACTTTATTACCGTTTACCGTTTAGGTGTCTGTGTTTTACAGAATGTGTAGAAGAGATTTGCACAGCACTATGTGTATATAAATTTATATATAAATATTTCCTCACTTTGCCCTGTACACGTTCTTGGCTCCGCTCCGTGTCTTTGTTGGAGCGGCTGCTGTATTGCATCAGGGCTACAGGAGAGGAGAAATGTGTAAATGCGTTGTGTTTTTACTCTTCCAGGCTCTTCGGGACGACGGGGAACTGTGCAGCCTGCAGTAAACTGATCCCCGCGTTTGAAATGGTGATGAGGGCCAGAGATAATGTTTACCATTTGGACTGTTTTGCCTGTCAGCTTTGTAACCAGAGGTGAGCGAATGAGATGTCTCCTTTCTTACAAATCTACACTCAGAACAGCATCACGTCCTGTTTCTGTACGAGTCGTATCACGCCATCATTTTGTCATCATTAATACACTTTATTACTTTTTTTGGACAATATCGAGGTATTTAGTTTTTGGTGTTAGTGAGCAGATGCAGGATTTCATCCTCGACAAGAGTAAAATTATATATTATACGCTGGATATTAAGCTAGATTTAATGATAAAAATGTATTAAAGGGTCATTGGGACTGAAAGCCACAGGGCAGCATGCGTCTCGGCCTGTTTTGGAAATTAAATCCTCAGAAGAAAGACTTCTTTTCCTCCAAACATTCCTGAGGAGCAGAGGAGAGTGACGCTGATTTAGATGCTGCAGACTGTGACGTTCTTCTAAACACTGACTTTACACAGAGTTATTCCTGAAACCCGGCAGTGAAGGAAACCCAGTGAGAGAAAAAAATCTGCAGATTGTGTTTTCAGGACTGTTAGAGTATCAGAACACACACAGGAGAGGAGTTTTATTCAGTAATGTGTGTGAGCTTCTGCACCTAGAAACATTCATGATACACAAACACAGAAATAATCCCAACGTTCTCGAAGTCAGGTTCATGAAACACAACTCAGAGATCCGAGATTTTATTACACTTATTCTGCCTATAATTAACACCAACCACAAGCTAAAGACAAATTCAATAAAAGTGGGTTCTCTGTTTTACAAACTCCAATAAAGTTCCAAAATATTGAAAAATAAAAAATAAAAAACAGAAATGTGCACACAGATGCCCAGTTTCCATAAAACAGACTGAATTAGAGACTTTATCAAAAGCGTGAAGTGGATTATGAAGGAAAGTTTAAAATTCAATACCGTGTTTTAAACATTTGGGTTTTTCTGATACTGTTTTGAAATCTATAACTCTTTAAATTTAGCACAGCACTCAAATCACCACAATTTGCCTCAGCATGGGGGCTGAAATAAACACAGAACCCTGGTCTCAGCGCGCTGTAGCGTTTGCTGATGGCAGGAACCCGACTCGTGCTGTGCCGCTCTCGGCCTCGGTGCCAACCCGGTAAATTAGCGTGGCACTGATTGATAAGCGCTGATGCCACAGGCTGGGGTCTTATCACGCCTCGCGCTGCCATCTGTGTAGCTTTTATATGCAAACATCAGTGAGGGAAAAGCAGCGTGTACACCAGAGGAAGGTTTTAGGATGCTTTTTAATTGCTGGACAATTTCAGGGGAAAAAAATTGGGAGAGATTTGTGTTCTGTCTTGGCGCAGATTGACACCGAGGCAGGATTTCGCTTTTGCTTTTGCTAGTCACGGTTGTGCGAGTTTCATTATGCGCCAGTCCTGTTGGATAAAAACCGCCTGCATTTGAAGTTACACCTTCATGCCACATCACAGGGATTGTGAACAAGCAGCTAAACACAAAAGTGACGCAAGCAAACAGCAGAACACTCAGAACCGAAATGTGTTCAGTGCAATGAGTCAGAGAGAATGTAGGACACACAGCACTCACCGAGCGATAGGAAAATAGACTTTAATGCAATCTCTCAGCACAGAAACGCCAAAAGCAGTCCTGAACTCTGCACTACACTCGGGTCAGACGTGGTTTACTCACTGCTGCGATGGTTTATTCTCGTTTTTTTCCCCAGGTTCTGCGTAGGTGACAAGTTTTTCCTAAAGAACAACATGATCCTGTGTCAGATGGACTATGAGGAGGGCCAGCTCAACGGCAGCTTCGAGACGCAGGTCCAATAACGCCAACCTGGCGGAGGCAGAAGCGCACACACACACACACACACACACACACACACACACACACACATACACACACACGGGGAGGAGCGTCTGTCTGCTTGCCTGCAATACTTTTTACAGTAAAAGAAGCCCTCGTTGGTCCTTTAGGACTCTGGTGTAAATGTTCTACTTTTTGGCCTTTTCCTCGACTCGAGCATTTATAAGTTCTAATGTACAGTCGTGCCTGCGTCGCTGAGCACCGTATCGCCTGTATGGGTTTTTGTGATGTTTTTTCTTTTATTCCTCATTCCTCACAGTTAGGATGGTAAGATGGAGGGTGATGTACAGTCTGTTTTTTCTGTATATATATATAAACTGGAACATTTATTTTATGAAATTGTAATGCAATTTTATTACTAGTGTGAATTAAAGAACAAAACACGATTCTTAAATGTTCAAACGTGTTTTTTTGAGTTTATTGTGCAGAAGCTGGTCCATGGCTGCGTGTCCATGTTCTGTAATTATGCATCTCGCTTTAAAATAAAGCTTCAAAATTTTTGAGAGAGTTTATAAAAAATAAAACTAGGTTTGAAAAAAAAATCAGACCCGGAGCAGATATGGAGTGCAGACAGAGAGACGTGCTTTAAGATGAATTAAACAGGGTTTTATGTTGGAATAAAGTAATGACTTCACATCTTCAGCTGATCTTGTGCTAATAAGAGCAGCAGTTAAAGAAGCAGCGACGCTCTGCGCTTGTGGAGAAGTCACACGTCACTCGACTCGCCATCTGACTGCGAGCGTGATTTGGCTCCAACATCAGCCAGTTTCAGATCTGAGTCTGTGTGCGGGTTTGTGTAAAGCGCTGATTAATTCGTTTGCATTTAAACCGCACACAGTACTCATGACATAAAATGACAAAAATATGTTTTAATATTGATTATAGTGTCAAATTTTCCTGACAAAAAACATTATTAACAGGAGCCACGTGTTAGAAAAGTTTCATGTACAAAAGACGTGTAATTAAAAGATTGAGACGGAGGTGACACAATCTTTCATCACATTACGTTTTGTTTTTATCTTGTTTCTGTGTTCCAGGAACCGCAGGAGAGCTGCTTTACCGAGCCTCCGCCATTTAAACAAATTAGTTTCATTCATAATGGTGAGAGAATCAGTCGGGGGCCTTCAGCGTATTGAAATTTCATTTACAGACGTCCGATATTTAGTTAAAGAACACAAAATAACGCCAAACTCCGCTCCATAGTGTCACTAAATGGAGGCTTTCATGCTATTCATAGAGAAGTTTCTTTTTTCTTTCAAAGCTTTCAAAGCTGTTTCAGACTTAAAAGGACATCAAATAATAAAAAAAAAGAGCAAACACAATCTTCAAGACCAAGTTTTCTTTCTTGTCTTTCCTCAGGAAGCTGCTCTTAAAGTTAGAAAGTAAAAGAAAAAGAGACGACGTGCTCATGTTGTACTTTTACTGGGTTTTATATTCGGTGTCAAGGCAAAAATTTTACTTTGCATACACATACACGTGACTTTATCCACTCAGTCTAACACACAGGTCACGCTGTAGGTGTACAATTACTGACTGTGGTCCATCTGCTCCTCTGCCTAAAGTATTGGCACCCCTCTATCCTCTCCGTCAATGCAGCACCACTAAGCAGATATTATTATTATTACTATTATTATTGTTTGGTTGGTGGATTATTCTCAGTACAGCAGTAACACATGTGTGTGCGTGTGTGTGTGTGTGTGTGTGTGTGTGGATTATGAGTGGATCAGCTACAGCAGTGTCACTGTTGTACTGAGAATGAACCTCCACCCAAATAATAATAATAATAATAAGTGCTCAGTGGTGGTCCCTTGTCATTGATGAATGAGGTAGAGGGGTGCCAATATTTTATATAACTACAAACTGACAAACACCATGAATTAAGTGAACTTGACCTTTGACCTGTAATTGTGCAATTAAGCCAACATTATTAAGTGCAGAGCAAATCACCGTAAACTTTTAAACCTGAATCTTACAAGTGCACATGGCCAACACATGCAAGCTGACCTTTTGCTGTTCAGCACAGGTTTTACACACACACACACACACACACACACACACACACACACACACACACAGTGTCTAATTTCCTTCCTAAAATTACAGGGAGTGCAGCAGCAGCACTGTGGGCGAGACGTGACATTCAGCGAGCGGCGTTTTCTCCAGCAGGAAGTGGACCAGCCACATCATTTGCTAACAAATAAATCAAGTGTACAATGTGCATTAATTAGAAATTCATTAAAAATTCCGACTCACAGGCAGGTGTGCAAATAAAGGATTAGCGAGACAGCAATTACACCACATAAGAGTACATTTTAATTACATCTCCTGGATTGATTTATAGAGAGAGACAATCAGGCTGCATGCAAGACGGCTGATTGCTCATTTTCTGGAAGAAATAATGAGGAAAAGACTTCAACAGACACACACTCTCTCAC
>CM040985.1:203085-210010 GCA_022985145.1 Pangasius djambal | reverse complement strand
CAAAATCACAAAAACTTTGTCACTGTCCAAATACTTCTGGACCTGACTGTATATATAGTGTTAGCATCCGGTAGATGCTAAACGGCATTATGTTACTGAGTACCCATACTGTGCAATAACAATAAACTTCTATCTATCAGTCACACTTTCATTCATATCTAGGGGCAATTTACTGTCTCCAGTCCACCCACCTGCATGTTTCTGGGACGTGGGAGGAAACAGGAGGGCAACAGATACAGTACCTATAAATAAAAACTCTGTTAATCTGTATAAAGGAAAACAACCAGCTCTGTAAGAGAGTCTCGACTGTAATCCTCATTACACTGCCTCAGTTATAAGTAACGTGTTTTCAGTATATATTGTGTAACATATAGTAAGTAGTTCAGTGGGTGCAGAGGTTAGCATTGCTGCTTCACAGCTCCAGGGTTCCCAGTTTTGAGTCTGGGTTACAGTCTGTGTGGAACCTCAGGGTTCTCCGGTTTTGCGGTGTGCAGAATCATACCAGTAGGCGGTCTGGTGACTCTAAATTGGTGTGAATGTCTGTGTAGTGTCCTGTAATGAACTGGTGTCCCATCCAGGACGTTTTCCCGCCTCACACCCAGTGGTCTCGGGATACACTCCAGACCCAACGTGCTCCTGATCAGGATAAAGCCCTTACTGAAACTGAATAAATGAATGTATAATTACTGGAGAAATCTCACCATGTTGGGTGTTAAACTCTATGTTTGGAGGACAAAAGCAGGATGCAGATCGTAATTGATTGTTCCTTAAGATCGCCTTTCTAACGCAGGTGTGTGGTGATTGTTGAATCCTGTTTGACTGCCGGAGTTGGGGAAAAAGTGTCGTTTTCAGCATCGCGTGTCCCCGCTGACACACAGCTCGCCAAAACAATTACACCACTTTTGTTGCTTTGTCTCCAAACCCCTGCTAACCCAGCTCAGGCTTCAGTAGTCCCTCTTTGACACGTTAAATACGTGCTCCTCCTGCAAGCTGGGGCAATTACGACTGCATCTATTGACACCTCCTTCATGGGATCTCGCATGACTAGCAGATGCATTGCTCTCCGAACCTCCCTCCTTCCTTCTTTACTAAGAACTCTGACAAACTGTCAAGAAGCCAGCAGCTTGCTCCATGGAAATGAAGCAATTAAAATAATGCCACATTTACAGTTCCCATTGAAGCCTGGCATCTGTTTTCAAGCTCAGGGCTGCATGCACGTGCACAGCGTTGTTGAGCTCGCGTGAATAATGAACGCTGTTCTTTCAGAGTTTAAGCTGAAAAAACATACCAAAAATCTCCTGGAAATGTGCTGTTAAGTGCGAAACGCACTCAGACAGATGTGTTTTACATGATGCAATATCTATCTTTTTTTCATAAAGTCATCCAGACATTTCTATATTTCATTTCACTCTGAGGATTTTTTTAATTAGATAATAACTTGCATGATTTCTTAATTTCTGTCCAAAAATACCATATAGACTAAACAAAAAACCCAAAACAAAAAACATAAAAAAAGCACATAACCCTGCAGAAAATTGCTTTCTGTAAGCAGCCGGAACAAGCCTGATGCATTGTGGGCTCCTCTCTGTGGGAGATATATGAACCCGTGTGGCTGTGGGCGCCGAAACTTTCCAACCTTTCCGGTGACAGGTTTTATAAGCCTAATGCAGTTTGTGATGTATAGCATAATAACCCACTGTATGACTGTAGGGCCTTGCTCTTAATATCGAGTGGCTTGTGTATCAGGCAAAATTATTGTAATGAGACCCAATTTCCATACAACAGCAAAATGAGTTCATTATTCTGCGTTATATTGGTGGAGTAGCCCGAGTAGAAATGGATGATTCTCTTAGGGAGGAATTGGATTCTGGACATAAATAGAATTAGGTAAAGTTGCAGATAGGAAGAAAAAATAATAATGCAATAATAATTACATTGCAGTTATCAGAAGGTTATCATCACTTGACGATTCTTTATTTAATCTTTCAAGCACATGTGCGTACGTCTTATCTAAATTTACTGATTATGCGAATAGCTCCTGGTCAGGTGTGATTTAAATTGATTAATTAACATTACATAAAATTAGAGGATAAAAGGAGTGGGTAAAAATTGAAATGTTTCATCATTTATCAAAACATCAAAAGATCACAACAGCATGACATCTGAATTATAAGTGATCTTTTTTTCAGCTTAAAGCACCATCTAGTCCCCGATAAACGTCTCAGTGATAATCGTACGGTTACGACTTCACCACTCGAACACTGCAGTACACTACTCGACTGTAGATCCCAGAAAGCAGCCTCCTAATTGCGTTTATTCCTTTCAAGGTAACCTTTCTCAGCGTCGCAGCTTCTCCGGTACTCGCAGCACTCGCACTCACGCTGCCCATTGAGAGTTCTGCTCCATTGTGTCCTCTTCATCAGGTGATTATACTATCTATCAGCTGCAGCTGTCACTACTCATTTAAAGCCTGCGCAGGCCCTCGCAGTGACGCAGCCGACTGTAACCTCGCTCATTACTGTTTTGTAATCCAACACCTCACCCCATGCGCTTGTGTTTGTGTGTGTGTGTGTGTGTGTGTGTATGATGGAAATCAGAGGCCTTTAAAAATGAAATGTGCACGTCTCTACTCATCACGATGGACAGAGAAAAATCCTAATTACTAACACATTGGCATAAAAAAATCCACTTTTGTTGTTGTGGGAAAAAGGGAAAAAGAACCACAAGAGAAGGGAAGAAGAAGAAAAAGAAAAAAAAAAGCACAAGCAAAATTCTTTTCCTTGTTTGCCAAGGATGCTTGCAGCTACAAAGATTCAATTATACAAAGTGCAAAAAATAATTAGAAAAAATAATAGCACTTGAAAAAAAAGATATAATAGTCCCCTCCAGAAATTGCATAGAACAATAAATCTGTTAATTAGCTCATTAATATTCAATTGGGGTCAGTGGACTTAATGGAACCTTTTTCACGGGTTGAGGAAATGTTTAACACCGGCTTTTTCCTCCACCGACGCTGATTATCGAGTATGCACAGACGAGTCTTATCAGCGCTCCAGATGGTGGAGAACAATGCCACGCCATTATCGCCTGGCTGCAGCGTGTGTGTGCGGTGTAACCGGTGTGTGTCTGAGACGCTGAAGTACACACACCAAGGCATTTAGTGTAATTGATATGTGGAATATATCGTATTGTTTAGGCCATTTGTTTGCTCTTGCTCGTATTTCAAGTTGAAGAAGAAGAGAGAAGAAGCGAAGGCTGATTCTGAGCTCCGCTGTTTTAAGGAGCGTCACAGCTGAAACATCACGGCTAAAAACTCGACAGCGCTTTTAGCAAACGGACAGTCAAATTTTTATTTTATTCATTTTATTTTTCTCTCTGTAGGACCTGCGCACTGCAGCCTTCCACAAGCGATGTTTTATTTACCGTGAGTGTTGTCCAGTGCAGAAGGAGCTCCTCGGCTCTAGTTAAGTGTTATATAAGGAGCAATAGGAGCTGAGAGCCAGCCAATCAAATTCCAGATGGGCTGATCATTCAGCCAATCAAATTCCAGATGAAAATCGAAAGGTCAGGGGATAATAATATATCAGCTCTGATGTGAAGGAGATTCAGAAGAAGGTCTAACAGTAGAGTATGACTGAAATCTCCTGTCTGATACGCAGCGGCGTGGCGTGAACGAAACAGCAGGATATTTCACACAGCAATTTCTCATGCACACTTTTTTTTTTTTTTTAAAGGGATCTTTGGAGGATTGTTAAGGGTTCTGAGATTCTTAAAGAGGTTCTGCTTGGAAAATATAGGTTCTATATAGACTCTTAGATTTTAACCAACCGGACTTCCTGTGAATGAATGAATTTGTTGGTTGCACATTTGCACTATTTGTCCTTATAGCGCACAATAATAGAAGGGATTTATTTATAATCGCACTATCCGTTGCACCCAGATGAGGATGGGTTCCCTTTTGAGTCTGGTTCCTCTCAAGGTTTCTTCCTCATATCATCTCAGGGAGTTTTTCCTCACCACCATCACCTCTGACTCACTCATTAGGGATAAATTCACATATTTACAATATATTTCTTTTGAATCCATTTATTTCTGTAAAGCTGCTTTGTGACAATGTCCAGTGTTAAAAGCGCTATACAAATAAAATTGAATTGACTTAAGGGTTCCTCAGGAGGCACGTACTGAGAAACCCCTAAGAACGAGAGGACGGAAATGCAGTAATGAATCGCTCGCAGGTCATTTATTTACTCATCTTCAGGTGGTGGATCCAGAGTCTATCCCGGGAACACTGGGGGTGAGGTGGGAATACACCCTGGGCGGAAGTCCAGTACACTGCAGGACTCCATTCACACACATTCTCACATTATCTTCACTAATCCACATGCAGGAATATTTTTGGGAGGTGGAAAGAATCCAGAGACCCCGAAGGAACATGTGACATGCGCAGAACATGTGAAACTCCACACAGACAGGAACCTGAGCTCAGGATCGAACGTGGAACTGTGAGAAGGGAACGGGAGCCTCTGCACGATCGCACTGCCCGTGTACATCCTGTATACACACTCAAGAAAAGATCAAATCTGGAACCCTTAAGAGTTCTTTGGTTGTCCTTCTGGGAGAACCCTTACATGTTCCACAAAGAAGAAAGTTCTAAATTAGGAACTAAGAACCCTTACTTATACAAAAAACTTTTTGAAGAATGCTTAAAGAACCTTTTTTTCCAAAGAGTAAAGGAAAAATAATTTGATGTAATATTAAATCTAATACGCTGAGTATTTCTAGACAAATTAACAGGAGGAAATAATTGGGCTAATTATGATCATTTTCACCGTTTCTGCCCTCTAACCACAGTGTGATAGCTCCACTATTCTCTAATGATTCATCTTTTATTTGGAAAGGTGATCCGACAGCTTATTAAAGAGAAATCAGAATGAAACCATGACTGATTAATTCCAACATTTGAATGGCGTTCCATCTTTAGGATGTGGACCGAGGGGCTGTTTGTAGGCGTGTAATAACTTTGGGGTTGCATTAGTTAATTAGAGTAAAACTACAGTTAAATAAATACGCTACCCATCATGTGTGTGTTTATCTGCTCTAAATTAGATATTTATAACTTTACGCATGTGTATAGCACACTGGCCTGGTTATTATATTAGTTTTGTAGAATCCCTGGAATCAGATAAACCTTTTTAATTCATAAAGCATCCTGAAGACTGAATTTCAGAGATATTTCTCCAGCGTGTTCTGCTATAAAATATCAGAAGCATCTGAAAACACTGTGAAGAAAAATATGTTTTTTTCTACAAAGCTATTCTGTGCAATTTTTTACCTTAGGAAAGAAACAACTGCTACAAAACATCATTTTACCATGAAAAAAGAATAAATAAAAAAAAACAGATAAATAAATAACTGCTCCGTGTGTCTCTTTCCTCAGATTACTGTTGCAATGATAAAGTTCTCCGTGAGATCAGACATCATGATCATTTCCCATTACACCTGCCTTTATATCTTCTAAAATATCTCCAAAGTAAACATTATTCTTAAGAGGAAGCGTCTCGGCACGTCAGAAAGGGTCTCGGCTTTTCGTGTATGAAAATCTCAGAGCATAAAAGCGACTCGGCTCTGTGCTCGAAGGAAAGATATTACGGTTTTTTTGCCAAGATAAAAGCAGGAGCATTTTATTCTAAACATTCTTGTTTATTGACACCGTTCACCGCGCGACAGAAGATTATTTCAAACTGCATTATCTTTTTTTTTTTGGCTGCTTGTAAAAATTCAATTTTTCCGTGCTTTATCGGGACGGAGAGCATCTCGGCTGTGTGGAAGGGCGAGGGACTTAGAGGAGATTTCTGTTCGACCTCACGCTCAGACGGCTTAGTGAAATGAAATAAGAAAAACAACGACGGGGAGCCGTTTGGCACCGCAGTGACCAGTGAAGTCACCGCCGCTGTGCTGGAATTGAAATGGCCTGCTACGGCTTCAGAAATGAGATATGGGAGAAACAGATCTGTCTCAAACTCCATGTGTTTATTCTTCAGTTCACCACCAGAGAACAGCAGCGAAGAACATATTTATACAGCGGATTCACAGCGGCGAGGAAAAACAGCGTTCCACAGCAGAGCCATCAAAAAAATAAAGAAAATCTTTTCAGGTTGCGGTGATGACGCACAAATCCATCATAGTGATAACATTAACTAATAAGTTACAGTCTTAGATGATTTAGAAGAGTTAAGAGTTCTTCCTGTCAGAAATGGTTCCAAATAAGAAACTAAGAACTCTTCATTATCTAACGAAGCCCTAACGAAGCCTTAACGAAGCCTCGAGGAACTGTTTTTTTTCTAAACCATTATTTCTGCTTTATTGCACCACAACACTGTTGAGTTCTGCACTCTGATTGGTCAGAAGGCGTTGATTAGTTTCCTATCCCAGCAGCTCTGACAGTAGTGCAGCTGCAAATCACAGGTTTATTTATAATTAATGCATTCATTCTAATACGTTATTGTTTCTATAGCAACAGCTCATGCACAGGGACGTGTACAGAGGACGCTCCACATAAACAAAGCTAATAATAATTTTAAAACTCCTTTATAAATCTTCAACAGTTATCATGAACTCATCCCTTGAGGAAACTGGATGTGGAGCTTAAAGCTCAGACACACGCCTCGCTTAAGAGCTCTTTTAGTTTTGGTGCATAAAGCAGACAGATGATGTGGGAAACGGGTGACGAGGGCCTTGTGGACGATCCACTCAGCAGCGTCCCGTCATTTCAGGGTTTAACGTCATTGTCAATGCTAAGAGCCGTGAACATGATTATACCACACGTCCAAACCTGTTAAGATACTCTCACATCGTCTTTCAGTTCGCATCACATCCTCGTCATGTCCCTCACCGAACACAGGGCTTCCACCATCACCTGACTGCT
>CM040985.1:188085-198085 GCA_022985145.1 Pangasius djambal | reverse complement strand
GAGAGTGAAGGAGAGAGAGATAGAGATAAGAGAAAACGAGTGTGCGATGTAAACCGGCTCGAGCACTGCTGCATAAGGTGACATTGCACAACAAATCATTCACATGAATATAGAGAAAGCAAAACAATTGCTATTTCTGAAAGCAATTTTGCTCGGCCGAGGTGTGTTGATTGCCGTGTATGTCAGTCCATCGCTCTACGAGACACAAAAGAGGGCACGACGTTTCATATGAGTTAATGCCATATTTTATCATCAGCATAACAATATGAGGACCGTCTGGAACAAAACACTTTCTGAGGTAGTAAAAGAAAGTGTGTGAGGTTAAAAAAAACGTCTGTGGCGGTGCATCTGTCGTGTTTTAATTGAGCCTAATGAAGAATAATTAAGTAATTAAAAGTGTGATAACACACAGGTTCAGTAAAGAGATAAAGAGAAAGCTGGAGCAGCAGCACTGCAGACTGCACTATACATATACACTACAGCATCACTACAGCGTCACTACAGCGTCACTATAGAGTCAGTACATTGCTACATCGTCACTACACCAATACATCACTATATCTTCATTACAGAATCATTAAATCTTTACTACAGCATTAATACATCATCACTATATCACCACTACACCATCAATATGTCATCACTACAGCGTCACTACATCCTCAATACATCACCACTATATAGTCACAAGTGTTACTACATCCTCAATACATCACCACTATATCGTCATTATAGAGTCATTACATTACTACATCGCCACTACACCAATACATCACTGTATGTTCAATACATCATCACTACATCATTACATCACTACATCATCAATACATCACCACTATATAGTCACAACAGTGTTACTACATCATTACTACATCCTCAATACATCAATACATCACCACTATATCGTCATTATAGAGTCATTACATTACTACATCGCCACTACACCAATACATCACTGTATGTTCAATACATCATCACTACATCATTACATCACTACATCATCAATACATCACCACTATATAGTCACAACAGTGTTACTACATCATTACTACATCCTCAATACATCATTACATCACTACATCATCACTATATCATCACTATAGAGTCGTTACATTGCTACATCGTCACTACACCAATACATCACTACAACATCATTAAATCTTTACTACAGCATCATTACATCATCACTACATTGTCAGGACATCACTATATCATAGTGACATCATCACTACAACATCACTACAGCATCACTACATCATTTTACTCTTCAATTTTATATTTTTATAACATCGCAGCACTCTTTCCACATGACTTTTGCCCAGTGCTGAAATGTAGCACTTCCCCGTCGGATTTTCTTTCTCTGTGCACAAGCTGCTATTTTTCACTGGTCTCCATTAGCAAGGCATATTTCCTAAGCAAATACAACATGATATGGGTTTTTAAGTTTCCATGAGAACCGAGCGCTTATTTTAACAACGCTGTAATTACTATTTCCGAATATAGAAATAGCACTTCGACCAATTTACATTCGAGCTGACAAGACTAATAGGAAAATTAAAAGCTGAAATTATATTTTCTATCTTCAAAAAAGCAGAGAAAAAGAAAGTTGAAAGTCAGAGGAACAATAAATTAAATCCTTAATATCCCTGTATTTAAAAGTTTTTAAAACTTTAAGTTAAAAACTTCCATTAACTAAAAATAAAAAATATATAACTGCTGTTAAAAAAAGAGCAACATGACACTAGATTCAGTTCGATGCGTCTGTAGGTTTGCTGAAGTCTCTGCTAAAATAATGTTGTCCTGATAAATCGGTCCATAAGCCACGTCTCTGCTGATGGCGGTTTCAGAGGATTTAGAGATTATAATTGGGAACATGGAGAAAAAACTGGGTTTATGCCAAAGAACATTATTTATAACACACTGAGGCCTGCGGAGGATGACGGCGGAATGAGGGGAATATACCTCAGGACTTACGTCCTAACGTGTAAAAATATACGTGATGTTAGAGGTCAGTCTCTGAGCACAGCTAAAATATGATCTTAGATTTTCTAAGTGTCAAATGTGAAGAAGGGAAAAAAAACCAAACAGCAACACTGTGCATCAGCCGGGCTCGTTTCCCCGAGCTCCTTCAGATCATTTTCATCTCTGCATTCCTGAAGACAACTTCTCACAGTCGTCGTGGATTATAGGCAAGGATTAATCACGTGCATTACTCTTTTATTTATTCTAGTTTTGTGTTTGCGTAACTGTGTGTGAGTGTTATATTACAGCCATGTTGTTTTTACTGACAGTGACAGGTTGTTATTGAAAAAATCTTTAAAATAAAATGATCATTAGCAGATTCTTTATCATCGCAGTATCACTGAAGAGATTTTTATCAGTTTTTAAATGTAGATATGTGCAGCAGGTTTCAGGGATTTTTGTTCTAACCTCAGCAGGATCAGGAGACACAAGCTTGAAGACTCCAGAGCTGCAAAAACACTGACAGCAGCGCCATCTGGTGGACACACACACTCCCTGCAACCATTAATACACAAATATTACCAATAATAATAATAATAATAATAATAATAATAATAATAATAATAATAATAATAATTACATTTTATAATAATAATAATAACTTTATCCCAATACATCTCCGCTCTTTGGCTGTGGATGATGGATTAATGCCAGAGTGGAGAGATATTTTTACGTGGTGACGTCACTATAAATCCGGGTTTAATCTCAGAACTCAGTCATTTATCTAAAATGTTGGCTTCAGGGATTCAGAGGATCACTTTGCTCTCTTGCCTCGGCCTCTCCATGGCTCTGTTTTTGCCCAGATTGTTTTTATCTGCAGGGGAGGAGAAGCTGGTTCTTCAGTCAGAGGGTAAGATCACTGAAAAACCCCAAATCCTAAATCCTTTCTGTTTCCCCTCTCAGTTTCTCTAAACCTACATTCCCTTCATTTTCCTCTCAATTTGTGCCTCACACTTTACTTGCTGAGGAAAAATACTAGAAGGGAACCGGCTTGATTTCCTCTTTAATCCTCACTGCTGGAGTCCCATTTAGGATTAAATCCCATTTTATGAATTTTAAGTGTATTACAGTGTCATTAAGGATTTTGCCCTACAACAGGATTCAAAACGATCAGTTCTAGAAATTCAGAATGGAAAACAGAGATCATATCGATAGGTCGGTCAGCACTGTGTCATTTTACTCATTTGATTCTTTAGGAGAATCGTTTAAATGAATCGGTACAGTGAACTGAATCCCACTGAGCCCTGACCCCGCCCCCTGTGTCTTAGCTCCTCCCCCTGCCTCTTGTATACATGCATTCTATACCAGTGTATAATGTGGTGTATATTACACACACTTCTTTACAGTGATGTGTAAGATGTGAAATACAGATGTCATGTGAATGCTTGTTAAATTCCCTTCTGGACTCAGAATATAAACATAAATAATATTTAATTACATGTTGGATCAAAACTGACATAAAGAGAAAAACATTAATACAAACACCATAAAGTCTAAAACCCATAATGAATAATTAGCTATTTTTATTTTCTGTACAAAGTATTTAACCATCAAAGCTTTTTAAGAAACTTTCGGGGAAAATATTACTATTAATGTAACTATTAGCATATTCTCCAAAGTAAATGGCAGAAGAGTTTTATGGTAATAGATTTATTCAGAACACAAAGTACACAAAAGTAAACATGAAATAATAAAATATATCTGTGCAGAATTTGCGTGTGTACACAGAAGAGCCCTCGGACACGCGCTGGAAAATTTCATCCGAGTGTTTCAGAAAGTTGGAGGATTTTATGTGAACAATTTTTTTCCAGAAACTGATTTATATTACTGATTTTTTTTAATTTCTTGCCTCAAGCAAATTTAATTTAATAAATCAGGTATTTCCTGGAGACACATTTTACAGCTTTGATTAAGCGTTATAGTCATTTCGTGTTGCAGTAAAACGTCAGGATCAGGACTGAAGCTTAAAGTGGAAAGAAATGGAGCTGATCAGTTTTATAGGTTTTTGGTGCAGAGAGAAGTTCAGCTGTGAAGCAGCTGTGTGTGTTTCAGCAGTTGGCCCTGGAAGTCTTCCCGCTGTGAGATACGGCCATGGTGCTTCATCAGGAGAAGATGATCAGTGGACACCTCAATCACTTTATACACGTCAGAACCCCGAGACCTTTTCCCAGACGAAGACTCTTCGGAAATCCACACTCCTCGCTCAAGTCACTCCTATTTACGGCTTTGGAATTTTCCTCTACATCATCTACATATTCTACAAGGTGAATATTTATATAAAAAACTCAAGATTTTGGTAACGAGGGTCACTGAGTGATGTGCTGATGTTCAGAGAGCTGATTTTACAATAATCCTTTTTTTTTTTTTAGTTTTTGTGAATTTTAGATGTGGCTTCCTTTTAAACAAAACTTTGCTTTATTTCCTCGACAGCTTTCACAGAAAGACAGAGCTACAAAACAACGATGCAGCTTCTCCATCATGACACCTGAACACACAGCACGGGAAAGGCGTGAGTTTAACTGTGTATTAACAAATGTACTGCTAAATGAAATAAAAGTGAAATCCAGAAACACTGGCTTGGGCAAAAACCATCTACTCAAAGAATCTGAGAAACTGCTTACCTTTAATCTAACAGTATATTATTCCCATAAACATGGTGGACTGACAGCAAGACACACACACACACACACACACAGAGCTGAACAAGTGCCACTGACCACATGGCACCAAACACACAACACAGCAGTCAGAACACAGCTGAGTGGGATTACAAGAGCATGTGACAGGGTCATGTGACTTCTTGTAGTCTGATGGGGTTTATGGGTAATGAAGTCCAGGGCAACCATTTCTCAGCCAAACCAACATTGATATCACACACACACGCAAAAGTAAACCATTTTGACCTTTTAGATTTATACAGTTTGATGAAACAAATCACTGTGATTTGAAATTTTAGATTAAGAATTCAGCTATCCAAGAAAAAAATGTAAAAAAAATTCAAAACATAAAATTCATCACCAATATAAATTCAGATCATTATGAAAATTAATGTTGTGGAAAATATGGACTGTACAGTTGCTGAATTTTTACATTCTTAAATAATATTTAAAATAACCTCAGACAAACTGTAATCCTTAATAAGTTCTTTTGGTTCCTAGAAACTGTGTTTTTGACCCAATAATCAGTTGTAAAATTTCTCCATCATCCAGCGAACAGCCGCCTGCACGAGTCACGCAATGAATTTCACCAGTGAGCTCGTCTTCAGCGTCCTGCAGTACTGTTTTTATTTTTACTTCTTCATTAACCTCCTGATGCTGTGGTTATTGCACATGATGAGGTTGATTAAGATCTTGTTGCAGCCTCGAGGGAGTTTTATTCTGTTGTTAAACCCAGATTATAAAACGCGAGCAGCTCAGCAGACTCTGAGACCAATTAACTGCAGGTCTTTAGGATAAGAACTGAGCTCCATTCAGCAGATGCACAAAATGGAGAAGATGTGTTGTTTTTCCTCACAGTGGTCTGTAGAGCTCTGTGTACAGCAGGAGCTCAGCGTCAGTAGTTCATGCCTGCGGAACCTCAGTACGTCTGTAAACACTGGTGTAACTGTTGATTACAGCTGAAGATGAGATGTCTCAGCTACAGACCAGATTAAAACAGATGGATGGACAGAGCGAGAGGAGAACGTCAAAATCTGCCCAAAATCCTGCAAGGTAAAGAACCAACATTTCTCACCTGAACGTTCTCAGAGCTCACAGAGGAACGGCTTCAGGGTGAGGGAAGAGGGAAGTGTTAAGGTGTTTGAGAAACGCTGTATGTGTGCATACTGTCCATCTCAGGAGGTTGCTCTGATCTTCATGTATTGTCCTGGTCACAGGTGTTGTAAGTACAGAAGTGGACGTGAGGAGAGAAAACTCCAGCACCTGACGAAGATCACACACATGCTGGTGGAGGGACGGCCGCTGGAAGACGTCACCCCTGAGGTGGAAGCTGAGGAAACTCCGTATTCTGCAGACTGGGAGGGTAAAACATCACATACTGACCTGTTTAAGCTCCTAATGTCATTTTGTCTGTGAGGGTTTTTATTCCGAATCCAGGATCACTGAATGATCACAGCTCAGCGTGACTGCACTAGTACAAGCCTATAGACACACTGCCACTTATCTGAGGAGCTTCCATTACTCACGTAGCGTAGATCTCAAATGATTTGAAAGACATGTTCATGAGTGTGAGATTTTGTTCCTCAGGTTATCCAGAAGAGACCTTTCCTCAGTATGAGTTGCCGCTTTGCAGGCGTCGATATCCAAGTGTCATCCTGGAGGAGCCATACAGAGATGTTCCTACACCTGAGGAACTGGCTGAAAGAATGGAGAGAGAAGATGAGGAGGATGAAAAGACTGAAGAAGAGATGGAAGAAGTGAAGGATGAGTACAGTGAAGATGAAGGGATGAAGGGTGATGGTGAACTCAAACAGGCACAACTCGAAAAAGGAGAAGAAACAGATGATAATGAAGATGATGCTGATGAAGAAGATTATAAACAGGATGAAGAGGAAGAGGAGGACGTTGGAGAACCTTGTCTGGCTCATAATTCTACTGATGAAGAGGAGACGCCAAATTCACCAGGAAATCAGAAGGAAGGAGAAACATCCAGCAGGAGAAAACAGATAACGTTCAGTAATCACAGGCACGTCTTCCACTATCCAAAAGGAGGTGCTGTTGGCTGCAGTTATGAAGATGAGGAGGTGGAGGAAGATGCTCCTGAAGATGCTACTGATGATGATGATGATGATGTGGAGGAGGATAAGCAGGATGAAGATTATGATCTAAAGGAGACAGAGATGGAGAGGGAGGAGGACGACCCACTGATGGAGGCTGAGCGTCTGGGCTTCAGCACTCAGTTCACATGTGATCCTGAAGAACAGGAAGTTGATCTGATCGACTTCCTTCTCACATATAAACCTGAAGCTGTGATTAACTCCGACCAATCAGGAGCAGCCGAAGCTCCAGCGCTCAGGATGCGCTACAAGAACCAGAAAAAGGAAAACTGAGCTGATCAGTCAACACTGTCCAGAGTAAATCTATCTAAATTTAATACCTGCCCTTCAGTTGTGTTAATCATAACTTAATTAATATTCATAAAAGAATGTGTTTGCTTTGACTCCGCCCACTATTTAGGTAGAAACATTCCAAATCACATATTTATTAAAGCAAATGCACGAATTGTTTTGTTTTGCTCATGTGAAAAACACAATCCTTCATATATCCCATTAAATACACTTTTAATGTGTGTTTCTGTTTTTACTCTAAAATCTTTCGAGCCTGTAATAAATCACGGCTTTTGTGTCTCACTGTGTGTTTGTGAGATTCTGGATTAATGAGCAGCAGCTGAAATGATGCATCCTGTCTGTCACGCGCGAACTCACAGCGTCGTGTGTGTTCTAATCTTTAACATGCGACAATCTGTTCTGCTTTTTTTATAAAACATGTTCTTCTCTGAGCTCTGACAGCGTGACTTCAGGAAAGATTTCGTCTGGATTCCTTTCTGTTCTATTCGAAAATAACCTCGAGGTGTTTTTTAGATCTTCCGTGACGACATCTGCTCTCAGCTTCCTCGGTTTCTTCACATAGTCACAGTTTGATCATCACAGCTTCGAAGTCCAGTTTGATCAGATGTTTCTTGCTGTTGAATAAAACACAGCCTTGTGTTTGATAAATTCCAGCACTAATCCTCAACATGGAGTGAAATCAGAGACGCCGATGGTGGAATTTAATGAAAGCACAAAACAGCTGAGGAACATTAGAGGTTTGGGAAATAAATGTGTGTTCTTTAAACATCATTAGTTTTATTGTTTAGATTGAATTTAGTCTAATGTTCTGTCAGGTTCTAAACATTATTACCTAGATAAACTGTTTTAAATCTGATTTTCTCGGACCATACGTGTGTGTTGCGGTGAGTGAGGTGAGACGGGAGTCAGCTGTAAATCACACAGTGACATTTAAGACGCAAATTGAATCCATGACCTGAACACAGCTTCTGATTAAAACAGCGATTTACAGGGAATGTTTGCATATTTCAGTAATTGCTGTTCCTTTTTTTCTTTATCCGTGCCTTTGATTTCGGTGAAAGAGGGATTGGTATTGAGGAGTGATGGACTTGTGATGGACAGAATAATTTCTCTAAAGCACATCTGTGAGCCACTTGTGTCCTGACTGCTGATTTTATTTAATAAATGTGTCCTGTTGATTTTCTCGTTCTCTTCCTGCATAACATTATCACGGAGAATACAAACGTGTTTAATGTTATTTAATATTTGGGTTTAATATTAGACAGCAGTAACACTGTTTTTCACGCTAACACGGTTGGTGGTTTATGCAGTTTGAGTCTCGGCCTCAGACGCTTCACCTACAGCTTACAGAGAATCCAATATCTTTTATACACTTTTCTGGCCACAAGATTCAGAATCTGACTCACGTTTCTGTGCAAAAACACATTTTTGAACACTCTGATTAGCACACTTTTCAGGTGAAGGTATAGTCACGTGATTGGCTGTTGAAAATGTCAGTCAAACTGCCTTTTACTGTGACAGAGTGAGACCAGTGTAGTTCATACTGTACGTAATATTGCGATGTTAGCTAGCTAGTGGCTTGGTTTGGACAACGGAAATTTAAATATGATTATCATGAGACACTACATTTACATATTTATCTATCTATCTATCTATGTTTATATAGATAGATAGATAGATAGATGCCTGTCACGGAATGGAGATGGAGGCGGATGTGTGAGTGAAGATAATTTATTGTGTAAAATACAAACAAAAAAAACAAAACCATGAAAACAAGCACCGTAAACATGAACTGTGGATACGAGGCGAGAAACATACAGACTGTAAGCGATACTGTGACACACGACAACTACAACAAAAGCTTGACGCTGAGACGCTGAAAAACTAGAACTTAAGTAGTGGATATAACGAGACACAGGTGAGTGACATGGAGGGGCTGATGGGTGATGTAGTTCTGCACCCTTCGACGTTACCATGACAATGCCAGGAATGTGACTTCTGTTTCCAATCAATCAATGAATGAATAAATGTTTATTTGTTTAAATGTGTGTTTGTTTGTTTATTTATTTACTTGTTTATTTATTTGTTTATTTTGCCATACCGACTGCTATTTAAACCAATTAAAGGCAACAAGTTTCATGATTTATTCAGTAAATTTATTTTCTGTTTGATGTAATTTAATCTTTCACGGAGAAACACACTGACGAGAACTGAGAACTCTCTCTCTCTCTCTCACACACACACACACACACACACACACACACACACACACACTACAGCAACACTCAGGATAAAGTGCACTGTTCAGGCCGTTCCCTCAATCACGAGTCATGTGTCTGTTTGATTACGTTTACACACTTTAAATGTCATTAAACACTGATTCTGTCTTCATGTAGTTTTCAGTGTTGAGTGTTGAGTGCTGAGTGTTTAGTGTTGATTGTTGAGTACTGAGTGTTTAGTGTTGATTGCTGAGTACTGAGTGTTGAGTGCTGAGTGTTGAGTACTGAGTGCTGAGTACTGAGTATTTAGTGTTTAGTGCTGAGTGCTGAGTGTTGAGTACTGAGTGTTGAGTACTGAGTGCTGAGTGTTGAGTGCTGAGTACTGAGTGTTGAGTGCTGAGTACTTAGTGTTGAGTGCTGAGTGCTGAGTGTTTAGTACTGAGTGTTGAGTACTGAGTGCTGAGTACTGAGTGTTGAGTGCTGAGTGTTGAGTGCTGAATGCTGAGTACTGAGTGTTGAGTGCTGAGTACTGAGTGTTTAGTGTTTAGTGTTGAGTACTGAGTGTTTAGTGTTGAGTGTTTAGTGTTGAGTGCTGAGTGTTTAGTGTTGAGTGCTGAGTGCTGAGTGTTGAGTGTTGAGTACTGAGTGTTTAGTGTTGAGTGCTGAGTGTTTAGTGTTGAGTGCTGAGTGTTGA
>CM040985.1:169754-185445 GCA_022985145.1 Pangasius djambal | reverse complement strand
CACACACACACACACACACACACACACACACACACACACACACACACACACACACCAGGCAGTTAAATTTCATCATATATTTTGAGTAGCAGAATTAATTATAATTTAGTTATCATTTAGTTTTCATCATGAGAAAGAGCCTCATTGAGGAACATTTTTGGTTTAATTTTTCTCAACACAGACCTGAACAGCTTTGGCCCAGCTGGGGGTGGAGCTAATCTCTGGGTGGAGCTAATCTCTGGGTGGAGCTAATCTCTGGGTGGGGCTAATCTCTGGGTGGAGCTAATCTCTGGGTGGAGCTAATTATTCTGTTCCATTGCACGGTCGTTATTAATCCCTGTTTCTCCACCGTGTCTTTAAGGTTAAATTATTCTCAGAAGTTTTTAAACAGCAGCTCTAAGTTTAACAGCCTTGTGTTCTAACCCTGAAGACACTTTAAGAGCTTCATCAGTTCTTCTGGAAGGCGAGAATCTTCCGGTATTTAGGTGTCAGCGTGTGCTTCCAACCTGTGACATCATTAAACCTGACGAGGTGAAGTGAGAGACGCTGAAGTGTAAATGTAAAAGTTCATCTTCGTCTCAGTGTTAACGGTTAAAGAACTCAAAGCTCCTGAATGGAACTGTTAGTTGGAAGACTTTTCAGAACTCACGGTCGTTGTCATGAATGATCTGGAAATTCTTCACCGAGGCCTGAGTGACCCTGCCGTGGAAGTTCAGCACGTACGACTGAGTGTCGTCGTTCCACACCGGCGTCTTGTTGTGGAGCTCGATCACGCTCTCTGTGCTCTTGTTCTGCCAGCGAGCCAGCAGCGTCTCATGCTCCTGCAGTAAACAGGACAAACGTGAGACACATGTGAGACAGGTGTGAGAAAGACATGAGACAGATGTGAGACAGATGTGAGAAATGTGTGAGACAGATATGAGACAGATGTGAGACAGACATGAGACAGATGCGAGAAATGTGTAAGACAGACATGAGACAGATGTGAGACAGACATGAGAGATGTGAGACAGATGTGAGACAGACATGAGACAGATGTGAGACAGATGCGAGAAATGTGTGAGACAGACATGAGAGAGATGTGAGACAGATGTGAGAAATGTGTGAGACAGACATGAGACAGATGTGAGAAAGATATGAGACAGACGTGTAACTCCCTATAAATCTGTACCTTTTATTAAAAATAAGGAGACACTCACATTTCGTGGTCTAATGCAGACTCTCTCGTGATCCATGTTCATTCCCGGGATAATGACGCTCATCTTCCGAGGACCTTTAAACCCCAACACGTTGGTCTCCTGAGGAAAGAGAGGGAAATGGATCAGCCTCGTGACACTTCACTTTCTCCTGTTTAAAGGATTGTGATATCAGGAGTCGCCTCCAGGGGTCTCACTGCTTCACCACTCTGCCTTTACTCTCGCCGTGTGTGTGCCAGTCACTACAGACCAAAATTATTGGCGCCCTTCAGGAAATTAAGCAAAAATGATACCTAAATATGAATAAAATAAAATGCAATGAGTGATATTTGGAGCTTAAATATGACACATAGGGATGCTGTAGTTTCACTTTAACACAATAATTTAATAATTCCAGCACCGAGTCTCTTCCTGTAACGAGGTTGGAGACACCTGTATGTTTTATATCCGTTACCTGACTTGTGCAAGTCAACAATCATCTGTACATTTTGTATAAAAAAGCTTTTATTTTCCACACAGTGATGGTGAAGGGATTTTACAGGTGTGCAGCCTTGTATTTAGCTCGAGGAAACAGGAAGTAAAACCAGGGTTCTCTCAGACTCTAGAACGCTATAAAAATAGAGATTTTTTTCCCCAAGAAGAACAATTTGTTTGCATGTATTTTAGGTTTTTGACAAAAAAAAAACTAAACAAAAGGGTTTTATGGGACTGACTTTTGTTCGAGTAAAAGCAGAGTAAAGTGTAAACATAGTTTCTCTAATTGTTTGAAAGGAAATAAAATCACTTTCTTTGAAGCATACTGTGAATTATCACATTACATTGTGTAAGTGAAGTTCACTCACGTAGCAGATAGCTGCTAGCTCCTGACGCAGGTTGCTGGCCTCTAAGCTGGACGTGCTCTTCACCGGGTTCGTCCCGCTGTCGTAAACCGTAAACTTGGTGCCCATGAGGTTCGACCTGAGGATCAGATGGAGAACAGAACATCGACTCTTCAATTCTCCATGATTTTAACCTCATTTCTCCTTCAGAAAAAAACCCTAATGGAGCAGAAAATGACTGTTCTAATTAGGCTACTCTTAAAAATAACACACTTTTCTTAGAGTTGTGAATAATTAATAAGAGCAGCGTGATGATGAATGTTTCATTCCCGTATAAAACACTGTGGCTGGAAATGAAACATGTCTCCTCTAAACCTCATCCCAGAAATAGTAAGTGTCCTGTAATAAAGATCAGCGTGTCTGAAAGAGAAATCACCTGAACACCACGTTACATTCACCCAGAGCTCCGGCCCAAATCCATCCCATAATAGCCCTGAAGCAGACGCCGCTGACTTTTAAACAGCTGCTGAACTTTAAGAAGATTTTATTCTGCTCTGGTTCTTTTATAAAACTAACACCATGAGCTCTCGCGTCTGTTCACACTTTGAAGTCCTGCTAAACTTCTCCTTTTAAACTAATAAACTAATTTGCATAAAATAATAAAATGTTTCATGTTTTAAATACTCGATAAACGACTAAAACAGCACCGAGAACATCTCTACACCTTTATTAAAATACCAGAAACCATGAATATGCATGAAATATGCAAATATACATGTGTCTTTGGTGCTACTATCTATCTATCTATCTATCTATCTATCTATCTACATAGATAATAACGGTATGAAAGCTGACTCTTTGTATTCAAGAGAATTTCAGTTCCCCTGAATATTTCATTTTAAATCATTAAAAAATATCCTGTGCAGAAAGATTAATTATTTAATATTTTTCTTTAACGCCCAAGAATGACTAAAAAGTTTTAGAAACATTTCTACACCTTTACCCTCATTAATATACCAGAGATATGAATAGAACACGCCTCACATGAATTATGCCGATTTAAAAAGCCTAATATCGCTAATGTTGTTGTTTTTTTGTTTTTTTCACATCAAATTTAAGTTAGCTAGCTTAGCATGGAGGTGCTGCGACAAATATTTTCCAGGTCATCATTCTCTACGTGACTTTAAATTTGACCCAAATACCAAATTTTATAGACTCAGATTCAGCATCCAGAGGTTTTAACATTCAAACACCAGGCTCCATACTTCAGAATGAATTAAAAAAACAAAACCTGATTAAATTTCTATAGGAAGAGTTCTTCAGCTTTAACGCTCACCAGTCGCACACGGCTCCTCCGACTGTATTACTGTAAGTGTAATAATCAGTTTAATCTGTGTTGCAGTGATAGATTTATTTATTTATTTATTTATTTATTTATTTATTTATTAATTATCAGGATGGAGGCTGAATGTGATTCAATGAGTTGCTTAAGGAAGTTGGATTAAAAAGGACACAGTAAAGGTCATCAGGGCCGTAATGGAGGTGTGTGAGGATGAGGAGCGACAGGGTGAAGGTCAACTGTCCATCTTAATCCACAGCCTCGATCACTCGATCACTCGATCACTCAATCACTCGATCACTCAGAGCAGGAGAGGTGAGAGACCAGAGAAGAGAGAACGGTTTAAACAGTTTCGTAGTTTAGGATCTGCGGCAGGAAGAAACGGCTGCATGTGCAGGTTGATTTTATTGCAGCAGGTAAAATAATCCAAATCTAAAGGATTAATCAGGGTCCAGATTCGAGGGTCAGAAAATCCTCAGAGTATCAAAGACAAAAACCAGAATCGAAAAACCAGGAAACAGAACAAGTTCAAAAACTCTAAACATGCAAAATTCAGTGGCTTGATATCAAACTCAGAGCAAGACTTCACACACAGCGTATGTTATTTGTGTGTGTGTGTGTGTGTGTGTGTGTGTGTGTGTGTGTGTGTGTGTGTGTGTGTGTGTGTGTGTGTGATGGGAAATGGACTCTGTGTCAGCCATGTTGTGATGCTGTGGTGGATTCTGGGAAACGAGGTCCATGGCGCTGACATGAACACACTCTTACAGCGTGAAGGGTCGAGCTGAAGGATTCAGGTTTGTAGTTTTCTAACAGAACTGTAATTTTAATTAATTCATTAATGGATTATATTTTTTACTACGAATCTCTTGGGAAAAGATCATCTGCAAAAACCTTTACACAAACGCAGTGTGACGAGGAGGAGTACTCTGAACTCGTGTTTAAATAATCTACACACAGGTATTTATAAGATATTAATGATCAGAAGCATTGACTACGGGTAGATTAAAGTAATATTTATCCTTAGATACACTTTAATCACAGTTTAACACTCTGAACATTCGCATTCCCACTGAATGGCCGTGTCACATGATTGACAGTGGCGTCTCCGTGGCAACGCCGACAGCGTTAGTGCTAAAAGAAGCTAGGAATGAGAGCTCCTGCAGGACGAGTAGTGAGTCAGCAGCATCGCAGGCTGTGCTGGAGGTTTTGGACGTATGTCTTGCGGCGGTGACTCACAAAAAACAGACGGAAAATAAAGTCTAACTGCTGCGGCGCCTCATCGCGCTAGTTTAACGAGCTACACTGATTAGCATGATATCACACTGCAGCTGAGAATAAGTGCTGAACTTCAAGTGTCTGGTTTAAAGCGTAACTTTATTCTCCTCATATTCACCGCATTCTGTTACAGTGATGTAGAGTTAAAGACACGCCCACATTTCCATATATGGGCCTAGTCATACACTCAGTCAGAGCTGTTTTCATTTCCATGAAATTCACTGGTTCCACTTTACCTTCTGAAGTTCTAATCCTGCTCCAAACGTTAGGAAGGTTCATCGTTATCAGCAGTTCAGATCGTTCCCTCTGGTCCTAGTTTCCATTATTTAGTGTGTTTTAGTGTGTTCTGGTTTTGCTTTGTGTTGATCTGCTTGTGTTTTTACTCCTGATAAAGACAAAGCCTGAAGACAAGCCTGGTGTCTCACCCTGAGGTTCATCGCCTCTCAGCAGAGGAACTTGCCTGAGTTTCCCGATGAAGCTCTCGCCGCCTCTCGACAGGTCAGTGGGGTCGATGGAGATCAGGTAGTTGGATGTTTTGCTCTTCTTTCTCTTTCTCCCAGCTAAAAGGAACATCTACAACAAGGGATGATTTAATGAACCACTGAACAACATCAAATACATAAAAAATATAAAAATACCAAAATATCAAGCAGCTCTGGAGATGAGTGACAGGATCGATGGTGTAAAACACTTTTTGGGTTGATGGTACAGAAGTTTCATCATCATCACACCTAAACATGTGGGAGATTTTACTATGTGAGGCATTGCTCTATCCCAGACTAAACACTACACTACAATAGTTAAGTACTAAATATCGTAAGTAGAAGTAGAGATGTTAGTGCGCTATTCACACACTGCTGTAGAGGATATAATAACACATTCTGTCTGCAAAGAGCCAAATAAACCCCTTCGTTTATACTTCAAACACAAAACTCTCTGTAACATCTAGGTGACGTTTTCAGTCAACTAATGAATATTAATGAACATTAGGAATCTGCTTCATGAATATTAATGACATTGGCGCATCTCAGTGAAAACAAGCTGTGAGTTGGAAATAATTTTCAGAATAAAATAATCACTTGACGTGTTTCATAGAAACTCTGGAATTAATTTTTAAAAATAAAAGTGGAAAAAAGTTTTGGCACATGAATGTTTTCCACTTTCTGATGAATGAAAATGGCTCATTTTTCATTTTTTGAAGCAAAATCATTTATCAAGACCAGTTTGATCTCGTGGCTGGTAACCAACGTCTCTGACTCTTGATCTAAAATGAGAAATGAAGTGTTTCTATTTCTGTCCAGACGTGTAATTACAGGAACACAGCAGCGCTGTAGGCCTTCAAACCAAATAAATCCAAAGCTCTTTGATCAAATGCAGAATTAAGACAAGTGGACGACTTTACTGACCTTCTTGCCATCTTCTCTTTCGAGATGGAGGTAGTAGGTGGGGTACATGCCCCGGTCCATTCCTTTTTTATCCCGCGTGATCCTGCATTTGATGGTCACGCCCTGCGGCGCCGGCCTCAAGGTGAACTCCTCCAGATCGCCCACATCGATGGACGGCTCGTTGGTCACCGGAGTCGAAGCTGAAGCTGCTTCCTGACAGATTGGAATACAGACAGTTTTATACACATTTATATTTTTATATACGATACAAACAGCTTCATTCAATCCAAAGCCGGTGCAGGAGGCAGAGGAGAACACAGCTGTGCTCAGTGTGACATTTTTAGCCACAAATCTGAATCCAGGGCAGATTTTCAGCATGAGAGGAAGTGCTGCGTCCCTAAAGACAGAAATGTCGTGACTAAAAGAAGGAGCAGTGACGTCTGTAGTGGACTGGAGAGGATCAGTGTGTCATCTAATGCACTAATACACTAATACACACACACACACACACACACAGGGTGGTCCCTTAATCCTTTAAAATGTAAAAGCTGAACTTCTTACTTCTTACTCTAAACACATTTCCGTCTGTGACTCATTACTACTCAAGTGAGTGGGTCTGTGGTCTGCTGTACCTTGCTGGACTTCTTGCTGGTGGCCGAGCCCGGTCTGGTGTTGCTGTTGAGTTGAGAAGAACTGGAGCTCACTTCATCATCATCATCATCTTCTTCCTCATCAAAATTCATGCTGCTGGAGATTCCTGTAGAACGATCGAGACTTTCTCGTGTCATAATCACTGAACATCAACTTCACAAACAGACCAACCTGCAAACTTCACACCGGATAATCTGACATTCTCAACAAACAACAATCTGCTTCTTCTCTGCTTCTGCTTGACAAGACGAGAAGAAACCACCGCTAACACGCTGTTCATCTGACTCCACAAGAATGAAGGAGAACTTCTACAGTAACTTCACCGCATGTTCAGTTGCCTGTGACGTGGTGTTAATGTGAGATGTTCATGATGGTTAGCTTATTAGCAGTCTTTTTATACTTTTAACCTTTAGCGATACCTAGCATAAACTTTGTTGTATTTTTTAAATTTTTTTTAGAATTTTAGGATTTTTTTTAGTTCATGGCCCTTTTTATCAAAACGATCTGTTCCTCAAGAGGAACTTCTGCATCATTTCTCTCACTGATCTTAAATTCCTACGCTGATGTTTAGCCTCTACAGGTTTCTCAGAGTGTAAGCACGTGGTCAGTCTTGTACCTTTCTTCAGCATTGTGACCCGCAGGTCCTGCTTGCTCTGAGCCTGAGACGCGGCTTTGCCCTGGACCTCGGTGTCGCTGTCTTGTCCAGCGGAATGTCCCACTGTGAGAATCTGGATTTGGCTGCTCAGGTCCTGGGCCTCGTCCTGGAACGCCGCTGGTCCATGAGTTCCTGCGATACGACCACAACACGGACGCACGACCGGCTGATGGTCAGCCTCGGGGCCTGATCCACTCTGGGTTCTCATGTAGAACACACACATGCTGAGACAAACGCATACGTACGCACGCATGTTTTCATGCAGTGTCACATGCTGAGACACGGAGACGCATGCAAAAAAAAGTGTGTTCAGAGATTCACAAAGTCCAAAGAACACAACACTGATTACTGCTGTGCATCTCTGACCTCCACACTTATCTTTCTCTCCGCATCCTGGCGGTTTCAGATGCTAATGCGCTCTCAGCTAATCGCTTATCGTGTTCTTTCGTGAGGTTCTGGTGTCAGCAGGGATTTTATGTTTCTCTCACACTCTGTCCCTAATGTTCCTGTCCAGCGGTTGCACAGTCACTTCAGCCCTCAATTACGCCTCCAATCAAGTCATTACATGTTAAAAGAGCAGGCCTGGTGCAGACGTGCAGGGGCTCGGCCTCGCACGCTACCTGGAGGACATCTTACTTCAGAAGTAGTGATGTGACTGCAGGATAATTGGTGTGGCATTTAGAGAATAATTACCATCAACATGGCTGCTGTTCCTGAGAGAAGATCTAACAGAGACTGAAAAAACGCCTCGATTTAATGAGACACACGACTCGAGTAAAAATTATGATTATGATTAAAAAAAGAAGAAAAAATAAAAAATTGAGAAACAGACGAGTAAAAATTCACGACTAAAAACTGATTTCTGAAAAACAAAAACGTTTCATTTCTCAGATTAAAAACGACATCATGTTGGAACATAAACACACACAATGCATAAACAACTGTCCTAAACAAAATACTCAGTAACAGTCATGAGTAAAAGAAAGTGCACCCTCCTTCAGTTCTAGGATTTTATTTATCAGAGCCTTAATAACAACTGTGTGTCTTCAGCAACAAACACACAACCTCAGATGACAACAACAAACAGAACAGATTTCAATATGTAGTTATTTTTTTCTCTAAAAGTAATCCAGCATTCAGAAACCAGGTGTGGAAAAATAAGTACACCCCGTAATTCACTAACATGAAGAACCACCTTTATCAACAATAACTTGAAGTAAACATTTTCTGTAGGAGTTTTTCAGTCTCTCACGTCCTTCTGGAGAAACTTTAACCCACTCTTTACAGCATCGCTTCAGTTCATTGGTGTTTGAGGGCATTTGTTAATGCACAGCTCTCTGAAGATCCCACCACAGCATCTCAGTGGGGTTGAGGTCTGGACTTTCACTTGGTGATTCCAACACCTTCATGTTTTTCTTCTTCAGCCATGCAGATGTCGAGCTGCTGGTGTGTTTGGGATCATTGTCCTGTTTCATGACCCAGTTTCAGCGCAGCTTAAGCTGCCTCACATTTATCTGTGTTTTTCATCTGAGGTTATTTATTTGTTTGTAGAAGTTGCTGAAGACACACAGATGTTATTAAAGCCCTGATGAATAAAAACCTAGAACGGAAGGAGGGACTTCCTGTTTCTCCTGACTGTATGTATTACATCTCATAGGAACATTTACTATAAAGCATGGAGTTTAAATGTTTAATTAAATTTGGATGTTGATTTGCCAGATTTATAAAACTACATCAGTACTTGTGTATAAAACTGGATTGGGGGTGGAGCTACATATCTGATATGCAAATGATGTGCTACCCTAAAACATTTGGCCATGAAATATACATATGCTAAGCTAAAAAGCTAAAGTAGCTAATGCAAATGATGCACATGTGGTGGTTGTCATGGTAATGATTAAATAAATTAAATAAATTACTGATTAAATAAATTAGTGATTAAAAGAGAAATGAGGAGACTCAGGAACTGAAATCCCACTCGGGTGACTAATGACGTGTTTTTTAGATGATTTTATGAAAGACAAAAAATGACTTAAGTATAAATAAATAAATAAATAAATAAATGCTACATTTTGGTCATGAAAAAGGGTATAATTAAATTAATGCCTTGAATTTATTTCTACGTTTCCATATATCAAAAGTTATTTGAGCTACTTCTAAAAAAAAATTATTTATAATAAAAAAATAAACTAAGTGCCTCTAATGTGCAGGAAACAAGAAGCTGACACTTAAATAAAAGCTTTTGATAAGACAAAATCATTTTAGAGTCTGACTGCGCTAAAGTTTATTCTCTGCATGTCTGTGTGATCACGTGTCGAGTCTGACGCTGATCACGTGTCGAGTCTGACGATGATCACGTGTCGAGTCTGACGATGATCACGCGTCGAGTCTGACGATGATCACGCGTCGAGTCTGACGCTGATCACGCGTCGAGTCTGACGCTGATCACGCGTCGAGTCTGACGATGATCACGTGTCGAGTCTGACGATGATCACGTGTCGAGTCTGACGATGATCACGTGTCGAGTCTGACGCTGATTCAAAATTCAGTATGAACGTAAAATACTAGAGATTAGATTAAAGCTTTTCACAGGGACATTAAACGCTGTTGAGATCAAATTTCATCATAATTCTGAGAAACTTTCTCATTATTAAGACTTATTTTATTTATTCACACACACACACACACACACACACTCAGTCTGTCGTCTGCGATGTGATTGGACGGTGATTTAACACATAATGTTTTAACATATTCGTTGTTTTTCTCTTTTGTTTTAACACATTTATCCTGACATTACACAAATCGTGTTAAAACAAGGCAAAAAGTGTGTGTTGTTAATTAACACCTCATATCTGAGAGTAAAAATAAGAACATCTCAGCTGAAGATGATGAGAGTCTGCAGTAATCTTCCTATAAACATCATCGTACAGCGAGTCCTCTCTGGAATTCTGGACTGATTTTCAGTAAACTCCACCGCTTCCTTTCTTTACAGACACCTCGCTGCCTTCTCCTGCATCCTGAATACTGTGTTTCAGTGAACGATTGAATTCAGCTGGTCAATAATGCAACCAGACGCAGACAATCCATTAAAACTGCTTTTTAAAAGAAATCAAGATACTGAATGTTTGTGAATCCACAAATTTCCCAACACGTGTTTTTCTACGAAGAACGAAAATGTGGCTCTAAAACTTCTTTAAAACTCTAAAGCACTGGTCACGTTAAACAGCGCATGCAGAGCTGGGAATGGCACAAACCTCTACACACACACACACACACACACACACACACACGGCCATGCACATGCGGAGCTTTAATGCCACGGAGGGCCACCAGCTGACCTTTCTGCTTGCCCTTTTTCTCCTTCTTGGCGCTGCCCGTTTGTGGAGTCGACGTGAGCGGCTTGGATTTTTTAGCCGAGCGAGGAACCTGAACCTCCGCTACAGCCTTGTCCTCCTCCTGCTCAGCTTCTTGTACTGCACAGGAAGGACGTGAGGAGCGACGTGGGAGAGACACGAACGCGAGATAAAGTGGAGTCAGTGTGACAATGAAGGTGACGTTAGAGAATGAGCTCTAGAAGATATTCTATTGGTTATCGTATGTTAATAAATCTTTCTGCTTAGTTTCACAAAACAAGTTCCAAATCACACGGCATGCAGATGTGTTTAATTTTTTAACCATGTAAAGAACTGAGCGCTTTTTAATGCTGTGTTCATGTTTGAATGTTTTGCATGTTGCTCGGCTTTTTGAATTATTTATTGAAGAGTGAACTCGGGGAAAACCGCAAACCCTGGATTATAACCCGGATGATTTCAGATGAAGACTAAAGACAAAGAGAGATTAGGAACTGATGTGGCTTCTTCCACCTCTTCCATGAACCTCAACTTGTCCCTAAAATAATAAATCTGCTCTTACACCTCTACTCTGTGCTCTTTGCTCCTCTAGCACTCAGTTAAACATCTCGTATGGTAGCTCTACTTGTATTGTTCTCTGATTGATGTATCACTTTGCTTGTGTTTCCTCATTTGTAAGTCACTTTGGATAAAAGCGTCTGCTAAATGAATAAATGTAAATGTAAAATGGACTCTGTTTTATAGCTGACTACAGGAGCAAATAGTATTTAGTGCTTCAGATTCTTTGGAGTAAGCTTAATGAATGTTGACATCATTATCACTGGGGAACTTAATGAGGTGATTTTTTTCACAAATAAAATCAACAGGAGCTCAAAACATTCTGCATCACTGCAACACTGCAAACAAAGGATCCTCCCGCTCTGTATTTCACACACGTCTGTGCAAATCTGACCATCTTTCAATCAGAGACTGAAATTCAGAGACGTGAGAGGAGGAAACGTGGTGAGAGACGTTACTTCCGTACGCCTTGTAGAAGTTTCATGTTTAGTTTTGACAGTTATGACACTTTACTGCGGAAATATTAAAAATGAATTCTCCCTCATCCGCTCAGCTGCTGTTGTCTTCCTGCCAGTGCATATTTACATTTATTTAAATAAATTTAAATATGTAATGAGTGAAGCAGCATTGTGAACACACATTGTTTAGCAGTGTGTGATTTATTCCTCGGTCTTCACAAAGCCAGCAGCGTGAATCAGTGCTATAAACTCAGACAGAGCAGCCGGGACATGACGCTCTTTCACGCTGATCTGAGAGCAGTTTTCCTGCCTGTTGGGTTTAGAGGGTATGGAGAAGAATCTGATTTGAGTACAGAGGGGAACCTGACAGTTATTTTCCTACCATGGTAGATGGTGCTGCTGTTGCTGCTGAGATAGGACTCGACGAGCGGCGCCTGCTCCTCACACTGCCGGGTTCTGCGGGTCCGAGAGCGGCCGTCCAGGTTCGACTGCACCATCAGGGGCTCCTGACGCTTCTTCTTCTGCTTCTGCTCTAAGAGAGCTCGCTGGAACACATGCAAACATCATGCATAAGCACTACATTACACTGACTTTCAGTAAGCACTTTATCCTGATGCCGGTGGATCCGGAGTCTATCCCGGGAACACTGGGTGTGATGAAGGAACACATCCTGGATGGGATACCAGTACATCTCCAGGCACAACACACACACATTCATACACACATCTACATCTAGGGCTAATTTATCTTAGCCTGTCCACCTACTGACATGTTTTTGGTAGGTGAGAGGAAACTGGAGAACCCAGAAGAAACCCACATGTACACAGCAAGAACATGTGGACCTCCACACACGCACACACACACACACACACACACACACACACACAGTAACCCGAGCTCAGGACTAAACCTGAGACCCTGGAGCTGCATCTGCCACTTCACCACCATTACACAAATCATAAACATCACCATGATCATGATCAGTCCAAAGCTGCTGGGTTTCTAATTGAAAAACTTCGAAACCGAGGGACACTTGACTCTGAATGGACGTAAACCGTCACGGATTACGTGCTTCACTTTTATAGCAACAACAAATAATGAGTAAAGAATCATGGTGGCGTTGCTCTGCTTTTACAGGACGGGGCTGTAATTATTACAGCTATATGCAACTTTTTAAAAGTTTTTTAAGACACTGAGACACATGAGACATGAGGCACGTGAGACACATGAGACACTGAGACACTTGAAACATGAGACACATGAAACACTGAGACACATGAGCCACATGAAACACTGAGACACTTGAAACGTGAGACACTGAGACACAAGAAACATGAGACACATGAGACACAGACACATGAGACACTGAGACACAAGAAACATGAGACACATGAGACACAGACACAAGACACTGAGCCACATGAGACACTGAGACACTAAGACACTTGAAACATGAGACACATGAGACACAGACACATGACACATGAGACACTGAGACACATGAGACACTGAGACTTGAGACACTGATATACTTGAGACAGCTAAATCTGAGAACCTTTGAAAGCGGATGTCCTCAGACTCCCACACTAGGGCTCTATCTGTGGAGCGATCTCACTGCACTGCACTGATACAGAAACGAAGCATTCTGACACAATGAGCATTAAAGCTGGAGAGATACTGTGATGTGGAAAAAACCCATCTGTCCTCTCCTCCAGAACTAAACCCACAATTCAACAGATATTTGCTGTTAGCATAGCGCTCGCCTGCTTCCCATCATGTGGGAGGACGTTTATGGTGGAAAATAATTATTCAGTTTATTGTAGCAACAAAAAAAAGATTAAAGAATCATGGAGCAAAAAGGTCTCTAGAGAACCTAAAATAGTTCTTCTGTGGCGTTGCTCTGCTTTTACAGGACGGGGTTGTAATTATTACAGTTATACACAACTTTTAAAGTTTTAGCTAAAAAACAGAATATTAAGGTTCAGGGAAATTGCATTTACATTTACATGAGAAGCGCTGTTTAAGGAACACACACAAATTACAGTCTGACTTTATTACATGAGACACATGAGACATGAGACACATGAGGCACTGAGACATGAGACACTGAGACATATGAAACATCACAGACATGAGACACATGAGACATTAGACACTGAGACACATGAAACATGAGACACATGAGATATTAGACACTGAGACACATGAGACATGAGACACATGAGATATTAGACACTGAGACACATGAGACACATGAGACATTAGACACAGACACATGAGACACATGAGACATGAGACACATGAGACATTAGACACTGAGACACATGAGACACATGAGATATTAGACACTGAGACACATGAGACATTAGACACAGACACATGAGACACATGAAAACACACAAATTACAGTCTGACTTTATTTTCCACACAATCGCTGTGGCTCTAAAACTTTTTATTGAGTTTCATATGTAAAAACTAAAAGTTTTCAGAAACACTCCACCTGGTCATTGCTTTGTTTCCAGGAAACATGGCTGTCAATCACACACCCACACCGGCTTCTATTTCTAAAATATGCACTTGGTTTATTTTTATTCTGTGACAGAAACCATGCTGAGGTGCAGGTAATGAGGTTCTGTTCACATTCTGTTTGAAGGATTTTTATTATAACTGATGATCAGAGACGTCATAACCAGGTGGTTTCTTGCTTTTTTGTTGGACTCTCATACACACACACACACACACACACACACACACACACACACACAGAGTAATGTGCTGTATGATATGATGCAGTGTCCTCCAGTAGGAGTCACAGAGACAGGTGATCAGGTATGAGCTGAAACCTCACCTGTCTGTCCAGCTTCTGCTGTCGGAGGTTACTGCACTCATCATCCAGGGTGCTGCGGAGACACAGAAAGAAATGAGACATTTTTAAAACAGTATTTTATTTAACAACGCTGAGCTTTCTGTTGTGTTCCTCAGGGAGTGATCCTGAGCTCTTCAGAAGAAGTGTGAAAAGTCTCGACTTTGCCTTGAAGAAGCGACGGAGCTCTAAAGTAAGAGACGTAGCTTATTAAACTGCGTCTGTGTCACGGTTCAGGAACCTCAGTGGCGTGCTGGAGAGAAGATGAAAAGGTTCCTCGTGGCCCTCCTGTATTCATCCCTCATCACAGCCTTGCTTTAATGACACAAAGCTCCTTGTGTTAAAGGCACTGCGGATTCAGCAGCTCTGTAATGAACGTGTGAATCCGTCGGAAGGTTCTCGTTTCATTCACACAGCAGCGAACAGTGAAGTCATGGAGAGGAAAAGGAAAGTGGTGAGTGTAGATATGATGATGTGCTGCTGTGTTAATGATATGAGTCACTGTAAGTTCTCTTTCAGGTCCTGTAGGAGCTACTGATCTTTACACGGCCTTTGAACTGTCACTGGTTCTCATCAGTTTCCTTCTAATCATCTCTGACATCCTGAAACGTTCACTCAGTGCTGCTGAGGAGGAAATGAAGCATGAAGGATTTGACTTTATCTCAGTGTGTGTGTGTGGATCAGACAGGTTAAATATTGTAGTGGTGTTAATTCTGTACCTGGAGGGCTGTCGAGTCCAGTCCTGGAGCGACCGTACATCATGTTAAAGACTTTTCTCACACTAATACAGACACATTTGAATTTATTCCCCGATGTTGTCTTTCCATCCTCGTTGACACACTTCTTTCTGACCACCGGGGGCAGGATTGTTTTTCCATGTCATGATAAAAAGGCATTTACAGAGATATACACTATATTACCAAAAGTATTGGGTCACCCAACCAAATGACCAGAATCAGGTGTCCTAATCACTTGGCCTGGCCACAGGTGTATAAAATCAAGCACTTAGGCATGCAGACTGTTTTTACAAACATTTGTGAAAGAATGGGCCGCTCTCAGGAGCTCAGTGAATTCCAGCGTGGAACTGTCATAGGATGCCACCTGTGCAACAAATCCAGTCGTGAAATTTCCTCGCTCCTA
>CM040985.1:128619-147194 GCA_022985145.1 Pangasius djambal | reverse complement strand
AAACGCAGAACCATTTAGTTTCATTATTTTTGAAGACATCTCTGCTCTACAGCACTGTGCAAAGGTCAGAAACCCTTTTGTTTTCAATTAAACGGTGATTCAGTTCAATATTATAAATAAAATATTTACAGATTTTATAATATGTTTACTGTTGATGTCTTTTGGGGGATTTTCATTATTGTTATTGTTCATAAATCACATAAAGGTCTTCAGCAGTAAGCACCTCCTCTGAAATGTTATTGAACCCATTTTACTGACTTCAGCCTCAATCTCATTAAAGATAAATAGCACTGAGACACTGATCGCTGGGTTTAAATTCCACATCACTGCTTTAAAACGGGACATTTTTATAATCACTGCGTACTTCATTAATAAGTAATGCAATAAAAATACTAATACACATTCCCGACTCTGAATGTAAATCTCATTACAGTTATGAAATAAACTTCATCCTTCATTCAGTATTTTATTAAAACGTGAATAAACAGATGCACGAATTTCAATCCGCCACACGATGGAGCTTCAGCATCACACAAAACTCAACATCCGGCTCCCATTTTAATCCACACAAACGATAAGATAATAAACACACACACACACACACACACACACACACACACACACGTCTGATGAGTAATCTCTCGATTTTAACACGCATCTTCAGGAACAAGCTGAGACATGATGATGATGATGATGATGATGAAGTTAAAACAATTCTTCAGCAGTGAGTGAAATAACGAGCTTGGCCTCCACTACTGGAATTTGTTAAATTTGCATTTTGTCTTAGAAATTGTAATGAAACACCATTTCATTACGTTAATTCATGACGCTCTAATCAGAACTCTAATGATGTAACTGTGGGTCTATAAACTCTGGATATAAGCGACAGTGTTGGTGAGAATGATCTGAATAACACACACCCGCGAGAACCCTGATGACGAGCTGCTCATCTCCAAACCCAGGTCCGGTGCTGCTTTGTTGAAACGCTGTGGAGTGGAGTCTGTTCTGCCTGATCTGTAATTCAGAAAGTGTTCTTAACTAGCCACAGGATGGAGGCTTTTTGTATTCAGGGCCACGTCTTCACCAAGACCACCACGCTCTGATCTGAGTCTGCCTTCTGCCTCTGACGGTGACTCAAACCTCACACTTATGTCAGCGTGTACTTAAACCTGTTAGCACTTAAGCCTGCTATTAATACTGACACAAAGAGAAGCTTCATGCATGTCAATGAGAGAGCAGACGCTTTAATCCCCACAGCTCATATCTAATCTCAGCTCATCGTTCCACTCGACGTTTCGCTGGCAGACTAAAGCATGGCGTTTATAGACCAGTGTGCACCAATACAGCAATAAAATAATAACGATCCAACTGAAAATGCCCTGCGTGTGTCATTAGTGATATAATGACCTGAGTATTACAGCGAATTGTGACCTGATCACCAACACGAGAGCCGACGGTAGCACGCTAACCAGCTAACGCTAGCCATGTCGTGATCTCTGTGTGAAGCTGTACAGGAAGTTTGGGTGTGTCTTTGGCTGTATTATTTTCAGGTGTGATGACGACGACAACGATGACGATGATGATGATGATGATGAGTGTGATGTGTGTGTTGTAAAGCTCCTTCTAACCCACTAGTACAGGATTTCAGCTCAGAAACATGTTTTAGAGGATCTCTACTCCTCTGATTCAGTAATGAGACTTTAAACTCATTTTAACTAAAAAAAAAATATCTTTTACTTCCTGGAATATTATCTATGACTGTCACCGTGCTGTGAGAGGAGTGTTAGACGTGACACAGTGCAACTGCTGCAGAAGCTGAAAGCTGTTCAGTAGAAGCTGCTTGTACAGAACTGAACTGAATTCATGCTGAGGAGACGCAGCTCACTCGCGTTTCTCCTCACTGACGGCTGTAACGTGTCACTGATTTCCAGCGCGGTAATGAACGCAGACGGATCTGAGCCGCACAGTCACACGGTTGAAGGATTGCGTGAAGCGTGAGACTGCTACAGAATGAAAGTGTTGGATTGCGGCTGCTCAGGAACGTGTCCTGTTTACTGAGCAAAACAAACCAATTACTGTCCATGTTCAAACACCGCGTAATGGCCGCCGCGCTGAACCCTGACGCACGACGCTAAAGGGCTGAAGGTACGACTCCGAGCCTCAGCAGCAGCGTGAGGATAAAACAGTTTAATACACTGCTGAACTGCACAACATCTCACACACACACACACACACACACACACATTCATTCTGAAATTTCTTCTTGTTTGAGAAAGCAGTGTTGTCACACTTCATGTTATTGACCTGTTTAAAAGTTATAAGGTGTTGAGTTTGTGACACTCATATCACTAATTCCTTGTTTAAATCCACACGGATCCAGGCCATATTTCAATTCCTTCACAAAGAGTAAGAAAAACACTGCAAAGTAATAATGCTCTGACGTCCAGCATAAACACAGACGAGAGAGAGAGAGAGAGAGAGAGAGAGAGTAAACGAGCATCTCATGAGCAGACGTGTAACCATGGCAACTGACTGAAGCCGTGGAGATTGATGGGGGATTATTGTGTAAAACACATAAAGTATTTCAGTATCGTATTAAAGTATTTCAGTCTTAGATATTTACATCTACGTTTTCTCACTGATTTATTTAAAAGCAACAGGCGAAACCTGTCCAAATATATTTCAGCGTTACCATAACAACCGCCATCTCTTCATCACCAGCACCATGCAGGTTAGCTAGTTAGCTTATCTCATAGGTTCTGTGGCTGTAAGTTTCTGAGTATCACATCATCATCCATTTCATTATACAGAAGTAATGACAACGTTTCTGTTTTAACTTTTTTTTTTTTTTAAACGCGACTTCAAATTTGATCCAAACACTAAATTTTATAGAATCAGAAGCTATCTGTTCAGGCACGTTAATGGGAAGGAAATTACAGACTGAATGTATAGTGTTTATGTTATAATGTTAACGCATATGATCAGCTGTTATTAGGAAGCAGTGAGCTGCGGTTTCGATTGTTTCTGCTCTGTACTCTGAGGAACAGAGTTTTGGTCTCAGCTCCTTAAATGATGTTCAGAATGAATATTATCATCCGTCAGAGAGCACAGTTTTTTGTGGGCAAGTTACTTTTCAACACGTTTTTTCCTGCATCACAGCAACGCTGCGCAGAAGACACAGAATCACTGCATCACACAGCGCTGGAGTGCTGAGACGGGGATCTCTCAGACGACAGGTCTCAGACTTGGTGAAGAACACAAGACCTGGATAAAGCACCAGTGTGTTAAATCTGCCCATGAAATTCTTAAGCTAACCCAAATCTCTCTTTTCACATGCAGCAGTGTTTGATGGAAAATCCCAGGACGCCTCAGTATGATAGAAGTACCGCTGTCTCATCTGCTCCCGAGTCCAACAACATAAAATCCAAAGCAGTAAAAACGGCTCCGAGCTCACAAAGGAAAGAGCAAGGCCTAAAACGCAGACAAAGTGACAATATCACTGTGTTCAATAAAGACAATTACAGCTGTGTAATGTATAAACTCAGTGTATATTCTTATTTACATAAATAAATCTCAAGTCTATATATAAATGACACATGACACAGCGAGGGCTAAGCTTCTTTGTTTTGTTGAGTAAGATTGTGTAACGCCCACTCACACTGCAGCTCACAAAGCAAACTGTAACGTGTGGTGTGTGACGGCAGGACACAAGTGTCACACAACAGCGTATAAACAAACACACTAATCAAGGATTAAACACAGAACAGGTGAACACAATAGAGCAACAAACCAATGACAGGACAGGAGAAGAGACAGGACCAAGTCAGAACTCTCTCTTCCAAACACTCTTTCTCTCTGTTTCTCTTTTCAAAATAATAACATCAAAATAAAGGTTTCCTACAATAATATCCAAAAAGTGATCTGTACAGGAACAATAAGTCCATTTAACAGTGAGTACAGACTGACAGGAGCATTGGATTTGTTTTTAATGGTCGAGGTGTTAGGTCTGTAAACAGGCTGTATAACTCTGGGGCTTTTTCAGATTCTGGATCAGAACACTAAAGAGATGTCACTTGACATTTATTTGTGTAATTAGAGCAGACTGGCATCTTGTTACGACAAATATTTTGTCTGGACCACGAACAATATTGAATAAATCTATTCTTGTCTGTTATTACTGCAGATAAAATGAGATTTAAATGGTAGAAAAGTGTGTAGGCCGTCACATCACATTCGGTCTGCTCTCAGATCTCTGGGAAGATGAGCTTCACAGCAGGAATGAAAAAAGCATCCGTCCGTGAAGATACGAGCCTCTGGCTGTTTTATGAACCATCAGCTTCAGCACAGGAACATTCAGTTACCGTCACACCTGATCTCTCTACAGCACAAAACTGACAACCACGAAGCCATAAATGAAAAACAACAAGATCCTTCTGAGTACAGGAGAGACGGACTGAGGAAAAGAGAAGAGGCGAACGATTTCTCTCTCATTGTCTCTCTCCTCCCTCTCTCTGTCTCTCTCAGTAATTACAAAATAAAATAAAGTCCCCTGTTTTTGACCATGACCTCAAATCCTCAGTTAAACCCTCCAGTTAACTCCAGCATCAGGGTATAAAGCTATACAGGAAGTGATGCTAGCATTGTCCTTATTATACAACATACGGATTATTAACATGAAAGTGATTTCCTTTAAAGCTTTCATCCTTCTCGTGCTGCAGGATTTCATGCCAACTGAGCAGGAGTTACACCTCATTCCACTCGGTTAATCAGTTCAACTTGGTCTCTAATCAGCTATGAACTGTTCCTCCTATTCAGCTACAATCGGGTCCTGCAGCCACACCGGCGCTTTGAAGAGCTGTACTTTGGAGAAAAGAACGTTCCCAAATTAGTGCTAAACAGAAAGCACAAAAGAGTCTCAGAAGGTGCTGGTGTACGATGTGGATTTGTTTGGACACGACTAGAAGCACTAGGCTTAGCCTAAACACAGAGAAGATAACAATGCACACAGGACTTTCAAAAATGTGTTCTTATTCAGTCAGCTTGTTAGATAGAGACTGTGAAGGTTAGACACCTGGTTAAAGTACACATTTCCAGCCCTGCTCCTGGAGCGTTTGTAGTGTTTTCCTGCTCTAACACACCTGAGTCAGCTCAGGAAGCACTGTTAATTAGCTGATTAGTTGAATGAGGTGAGTTAGAGCAGCAAAACAAGGGACAAAGGGTTCTCCAGAAACAGGCTTAGGAAGCTGTGACTTAAATGACCATTCAAACCAAGAAAGCTCAAACACAGAACATTTGCTAATACTTTAGCTTTTCACACACTGGATGGGACGCCAGTACATCACTGGACACCACACACACACTCATTCACACCTGGAGGAAACTGATCTTATCCAATCCACCTACCTGCATGTTTTTGGGAGGTGGGAGTAAACTGGAGAACCCAGAGGAACAGACACACGGAGAACATGTGAAACTCAGCACATACAGGAACCTGAGCTCAGGATTGAACATGGAGCTGTGAGGAGACGGCACCACCCACTGCACCATCCTTACTTTACTCATTCCTGATCTTCACCATCTACCACTCTGCTGCTTCTAGCAACTCCTCTGCTAGTTTCCTGTTCTTCTTTGACTTCCAGTTTGTGTTAATGAAAAAAGCTAGCACAAGTTGTAGCCATATGAACACAATTTCCTGAGATGATGCTCAACACTGACTGTTAAAGGTTTTCCGGGATGGAGTTTGGATTTGGGGGTTTTGGAATTCCTGCGTTCTGGCATTCCTGTAGACGGAAGCGATCAGAAATTCCATGTCTTCTGTGTTTTTCTTGTTAAACCATAAATGATTGTTGCTGTTCCAGCACAGCTTCCCGTCAGTGCACTGAAGGTCAGTGTGAATGTCCAGCAGTAAATCATGGCTCCTGGACTTTTCACTGCTCAGGAGCTTCATCTGTTCTTCATGATTTGAGTTATATCTGCAGGACCTTCACCCAGGTTCCATCCCAACATCTTCACACAGAGAGTGATTCATTACTGCAGAGGGTCAGTGGTGTGAGATTTACAACACTCCAGCTGAGGGTCGGCGTGATGCAGGTGGGTTTGTGTGGATCTCCTGGAGAACTGTTCTTCTGCTCACAATGTTTCCACTCAGTAGTCATCATGATGTCTGAGCTGTCCAACCATCTCTTTCTAATTTTTTTAATGGATGTCTGAACAGTTGATCACGTGCCAGAATGGCTGCATCTTAATTAGATATTTCTGGCTTTCAACAACAGCTAGCTTACAGGTCAGCACTCGCTGATTAGCCACAGTATATTTCCTTCCCAACATATCAATTCTTCAAACATGCTGAGAATCTTACAAAAAGCTGAAATGGGTTCGATCCTGAGTGTGTAGGAAGTTTCACATGTTCTCCTCCGTGTCCCTGGGGGTTAATTCCAGGTTCTCCGGTTTCCTCCCTCCTCCCAAAAACATGCCAGTAGGGGGATTGGGTAAGACAAATCACCCCCTAGGTGTGAATGTGTGTGTGTGTGTGTGTGTGTGTGTGTGTGTGTGTGTGAATGAGTCTGAGTGTGTGAATGAACATGTGAGTGTGTGTGAGTGTGTGTGAGTGTGTGTATGAGTGGAAAAGGAAAAGACTCTGGATCCACCTGCACCCTGACCAGGATAAAGTTCTTACTATAAGTGAGAGAGAGAATGTTTAGCGCCTTCTGCTGTCTGCCAGGTAAATTCAATGGCAATAAAAATATAGTCAAGCCTTTAGCTTTCTCCAGACTGAACAAACCATCTCCACCATCATCATCAACACCATCTCCACCATCATCAACACCATCTCCACCATCACCATCAACACCATCTCCACCATCATCATCAACACCATCTTCACCATCTCCACCATCTCCACCATCACCATCAACACCATCTTCACCAACACCAACTCCGCCATCATCATCAACACCATCTCCACCATCAACACCATCTCTGCCATCATCGTCAACACCATCTCCACCATCATCATCAACACAATCTCCACCATCATTAACACCATCTCCATTGTTAATACAATATCCATCATTTCTGCCATCAACACCATCTCCATCATCAACACCATCTCCAATATCTGCACCATCAGTACCCCCTCTGATGAAATATGTATTCCTCCTGATTTGCTGTTTTAGAAAAAGGGGTGGGGCTGAGCATCTCTTTTCCATCTGGGGGAGGAGTTAATTTCTGGACCAGAAAAATGCAAACAGAAACTCGAAACTAGAGAAAATCCATTGTGTTCCACTGAAAGCTAGGACTCCTTAAAAATGGCCTTTTTTGATGTGCTTTTATTTATTTTGTATTGTTTATTGTAAAAAGGTGTCACTTAAGTGTATCATGTTTCTACAGAATCTCCAGCGTTTATCGAGAGTCCAGATTCCTCTAGAAACAAAACTCAATTCTAATTTCTGTCCCAGTTTTAACACCACAGGACCAGAGTTTCTCTCAGTAAGACTCAAATTTCCTCCTTTTCTAAAGAAGAAGAAGAAATAAATCTTTTGTTCTGTCTGATCTGATTAAATATTCCTCACTTATTTGTGGTATTTGTCGTTTCTGTATCAGCGACAGGAAGAGAGCTTTAAGGTGTAATAACTCTGATAAGTCACTTCACTCTTTCTATTCACATTAAAGCATTAAAGCATTTATTACAGCTGCAACTTCAACACTTTCATTCTCAACTCACAGAGCTTAAACCACACACACACACACACACACACACACACACACACACTACTGTTTACTCTGTTTCAAACCAGACTTCATGTATGTGTGTGTGTGTGTGTGTGTGTGTGTGTTTGTGTGTGTGTGTGTGTGTGTGTTGATGCGCGTTCCTTACCTGTCATAACTCCAGCGGCTGTAGGACATGCTCTTACTGCTGCTCACTCCGTCCATCATCCTCCGAGAAACGCGCTGTCTCTCTCTCTGTCTCTCTCCCTGTCTCTCTTTCTCTCTCCCTGTCTCTCTCTTTCTCTCTCTGTCTCTCTCTTTCTCTCTCTGTCTCTCACTCTGTCTCTCTCTCTCTTTCTCTCTCCCTGTCTCTCACTCTGTCTCTCCCTGTCTCTCTCTCTCTCTCTCACTCTTTCTCTCTCTGTCTCTCACTCTGTCTCTCTCTCTCTCTCTCTCTGTGATATCACTCCTAAATGAAATGACAGCCGGTTATTTTCCTGCGCGTTCCCGATACAGCATCGCGCATTGACGCGCACGCGCCGCACCGCCTGGATCGAAGACCAGCGGACTGTACCACTACAGCAGGATGGCGGGGACAAACAACAAGGGACTCTCAGCAACACTAATGCATCTGATAGGACCATTTCAAACAATAAAGGAATGTACCACTGAAAGAATAATTGGGGGGGGATGGGGGGGGGGGGTATAGTCCACAAGGACAAGTTCACATACATTTCATATACAGGAAACAGACTGACAGACAGAAAGTACCACTGAAGGGGGCCACCTGTTCATCTGCACAGCTCTATAGAGAAGATTCATGAGCATATGATCATATACATTACATATATAGAGACTGTACCACGTGTGTAGGGGGGAAGCATGTGACAAATCATATGCATTCAGAATATGGACTGTACCACTGAGGAGAGGGGGGACACTTATTTATCTGGGGCATATTATTCTCAGAATACTGACTGTACCTGACTCATATACTGTACACACACACACACACACACACACACACACACACACACACACATTATACTTACATACATTTTAGAATATGGACTGTACCACTTGAAGAGGGGGGAAAGGGGGTCGACTGCTCTACAGTCTACTGGAGTCACTTCCCTTAACACTCACAATATTTCTTACACATGTGTGTGTTTACTGATTTCTGTTAAATGACATTAATATTTTATAGTGTATATTATTACATTATATATATTATAGTGTTGTGAGGTTGTGCATATTACAGCCGAAACAGTACAGAAACAATATTCAGGTAGAATAATTCTGATCTTTATTTAGGTTTATTTGTTTTTATAATCTCATACTTACTCATTTCCTTCTATTGGTCTTTAATTCTTTAACTTAAAGCTGCAGTTCAGTACGAGAGCATACAGTAAAGACAGGAACGAGTGTGGAGGTGGATCAGCGCTAACATTCTGACCAGAACATCTCAGAGGTTTCGGGGAATCGCACTGAACAGAGACAGACTCAGTGACGAGTCCAGATCAGAGAGAGACATCGTGTACACGGAGCAGACACTAAACACTGTCCTTAGTCTTCTTTTCTACTTGTTTCTTATTTCGTATTCATTTCTTATTTTACATGCTAAGGAGGCGTAGGCCAGGTTTTCATTGCACTGTAAGTTATATACTGTATATAACTATGTATGTGACAAAGAAAGGAAAAGAAAAGTAGAAAATGCAGTGTTTTTTTTACAGGTTAAGAAAGTGACTCAGCTCTGAATACTAAAAAGCTCCATTATTTACACTGACATTAATGAGGCTCGGTGAATTTCACACTCTGTGGTGCAGAGATAAAAAGTCTATTACAGAGTGTCGGATTAAATCAGAGAGAATAAAGTCAAACTCAGGCTTTAGTGTGAATATTAACTTTGCCGGTTTCTTTGTGCTGTAACGTTAACAGTGGAACACAGAGCTGCTTTCAGTCCTGCTGTTATTTCCATTTAGTTTATAGCTAATGAAAGAGAAGGAGAACAACACCTGAAGGACAACAACAACACAGCAGAAATGACTTTATTAACACAGTCAGACATTAGGGGTTCGATACAGGCTGTGCATGAGGGCCGTCACAATCAGTACATTTGTAAGATTATACCTTGTGAATGAGTACCGCAATTAAAAAAACACACAGTCAGTGCCGAGCTGTAATTAAGACATGAGCAAATTCTGAAAAAAAAGAAGGAAAAACTATAGAGGACATTTATCCAGACGGTATGTTTAAACAGAAACTGATCAACTAAATTTAAAACACTTGAATTTAAAACACACACACACACACACACACACATTCAAATAACAATTGAATGTAACCAGTACACTTACTGGCATGTTTTTAGGAGGAAACCTGAGAACCCATAGTAATCTAGAGAACCCAGAGGAACCCAGAGAACCCACAGGAAGCTGTCTGATTTATCACTTTTTTAGTTCAAATAATTTTCTAATTATGAGGTATTTTATTGTCCTTCTGTTTTTAATAGTGAGAGTGAAATTTAGTTAACCTCTTGGTATTCACCCAAAATAAAACACAGTAAGTTACAGTTTGTATCACATACATCCAGTATTTAATACCCGGTTTGTAGTTAGTTCTTCGAAGTGGAGAAAAAGGCGAACTTCGTCCATGCATGGATATAGAGGATTGAACCTCAGCACAGTAACCCACAGGTCTCCCCTGCCGCTGGTGCTCTCAGCCTTCGAACAACTCGAAAATGCCCGTGTTTTCACCAAGCTGTATTTTCACAGTGCAAACAACCTCATCAGAGTCAGAGAGGGAGATGAGTGGGAAACTCTTCCAGTGCCCGATCAGTGACGCTCCTCAGGACATGCTGGGGAAATTCATCATCGCTTCCATGGATGTTCACGTGAGTCATGTCAAGCAAGTCCTCACCCACCTGCTCCAAAAACCACTTATATGTAAGAGGAGAGAAATGTGAGTTCCATGTGCCGAGGGTTTATTTTCTGGGTTGTGGGATCAGTGCTTATGGACAATAATAAAGTCGGGGACTGGCCACAGCCACCCACAGTCAAAGAATTACAAAGGTTTCTCAGCATCAGCAACATTTATAGAAGGTTCATCGGAGGATTCAGTTCCATCGCTGTTCACCTCACATCCCTCCTTAAAAAGGGCCCCAAGAGACTGAAATGGAAGGACCACATTCACCACAGCGCCCATCTCCAAGCACCCAGATCCTTCAAAGCTCCTCAAGTCTGTGATGTTTGGGTTTCCATCACGTCAACACCAGAATCTCCCAGAATGCACTGCAGCCTTCAAACATGGCCATTGTCATGATCTCTTTCACCTAATTACTGACTGCTTGCACCTGGATTCAATCACACACACACACACACACACACACACGTATGTATGTAAAGCCCTCACAAACAACCCCACCACCGTGCGATCGTCCAGTGTTTCGTACCTGACACACCACACCTTTGTTTACAGTTTGCGATTCCCTGGTTCCTGATCTGGTTTTTGGTTTCCTGGTTTCTCGATTCTGGTTTTGTCATGTTAACTCTGTTTGCTGACCTTCTGTCGGTTTCTTGTTCACGTTTTTTGCTGATGATTTAAATCTGTTTGTCTGTTTTTTCAGTAAAAGCATTGCTTACAGCTGCAGCCGTCTCCGCAGTGATGCAGCAGTAAATGAATCCCAGTGAATTTATTTCCTGACTGGATTAGAATTGTTGATATTTCTTACATTCCTGTCATTTTAATAAACTGTGAACAATTAATTTCATGAATTTTTGTTACTGTATTTATAATGTCTGTGTTACATAATTTGAAGCATTTTAATGAATCTTCTTTGACCGTCACAGATGAGGTTATGGTTCATTCAGTCATGAATTAAAGCCACAGTTTGTATTGTAATGTGCTTTATACATCACTTTTATGGACAACATAATCAGCAGGCTTTCAGAGACACTTCACCCCTGATCTCTTAATGATAATGTTATAGCTCAGCGCCCACACAGAGTGTGTGTGTGTGTGTGTGTGTGTGTGTGTGTGTGTGTGTGTGTTCAAAAGCATACACATGTTCAAAGCGTTTTTAGTGAACGAGTCGATCAGATTCCTCCTGTAGACACAGATGAGGAGCTGAACGTCTGGATTTATTGATTTATAGCTCTGAGTTTAATAAACTGAATCTCCTGAGTAAAAGCTCTTCACTTCCTCTCACTGCTCACTGAAAAGAAATAAACTCCACAGATTTCTTGTTTAAAAGCTTCTGAAAAACAGCACAATTAAACATTAAGATAAAGAAACTTTCACAGGAACAATGGATCACGTAGCACTAAAATAAAAAAGACTCTTCATTATGACACCTCGTTATTTACGTCACAAACATTAGTGTGCTCCATAAATTCATGACAAAAAGCAAAAATAATGTATTCAATTTTTATTCATGCTTAACTGTGAAGACTCCTCTGTGATGAAAATGTATTTTATACTGATGTACACAATGACGTCACAAAAATACTCCTCCATGTTCAGTGCAACAGGCCGATTAAAAAACATACAGAAATCAGAAATAATACGTTTATTTTGTTTTAATAAACTACTGAAGGCTACGAACATTACACGACTTATGGAATATCATTTATTAAACAATTTTGTTAAACTTTATATAGAAGGTATAGAAAAAAAAAACCTTCAGTAATTTTTCAAAACAAAAAAGAAATGTAGAAAGGTAGACTATTTTCATAAACATATTAATATTGTTATCACACTGCAGTCTCTGTCTCGGAGGCTCCGCCCACAAGCCACAGAGCGACGGATATCTTATGTACACTTTTCTGGCCACAAGCTTCAGGATCCTAAACCCTGGGATTTGATTGGCTCAGATCAGCTGATCCAAATGTCTGTGCACTGGATTGCAGTGGAATCTCTAATGAATGCTAGAAGTTTAGCTTCTGGTTTCTTCAGCTTTGTGAGTTTGTGAAAGATCGGCTCACCCACTGCATCCACATCAACATCATAAACATGCGTAAAGGTCAGAAATCACTCAGGGAAGGTCAATCACAGGCCGCTGTTCAGCCTGTGATGGAGTACCTGTAAGTGTTCAGGTTCAGATCCGTACACAGCTTCCAGCTTGTTCACTCGAGTGTGTTAATGGCCTTGGATCAGGTTTATGTTCATTATTTAACTCTGATGATTTCAGTCTGATTGCAGAGGCTCAGTGTGGAGGAGGGAGAGGATGAACAACCACTGACGAGAGCATTTTAAAGATCTGATCTTCAGCTGATTTAGGAGTTTCAGCACTGTGAGACGAGAAGAACACACACACAGTGGGGCAGCTGTATATAATATTACTCTCATTATCATATGAAAGGAAATCTGTGGTTTTGTAATTTCATACTGTATTCCTCACGGCAAAACGGAAATCATTTTTATTCAAACAGAAAATGATTTCTCCTGAGTTCCAGGCAAAGCATTTTATAAGACGCTTGGTTTAATCACAGATTTTATTATTATAGCACCAGGAACTGTACAGGGAGAAGATGGGAGCAAGAACACACATTATGGAGGCACAGAAATTTCTAGAACAAAAAGGGACTGAGTCGTGTACTGGGTTCAACCTTTATCTCCATCTTAAGGTCTTATTCCTGTCACATCACAAAAAATAACCAAACTAGTGGTAGTTGCCTTTTTCTGCTAATCTGAGAGCAGCTTCGACTTCAGCTCTCAAGACTCTACGCCATCACGAGAGGATCAGGCTCATCACCACCAGATGCAGTGCATCATGGGATGTGTTTGAGGATAAAGGTTCAGACTGAACGCTAGCATATCTTCCTGTCTGCACTTAATAATAAACTGCTGCTAATAATATTAACGCCTGTTATAATCTGCTCTATGATATTTATTATAAACTGAGATCATTAAATACTCCTCTTTACAAATACACAGTTGCGCTCTTTCCATGAGAGCAGTCTTCACTTACAAACATATAAAAATACTCATTAACTAGTCCAATAAGAAAATAACGTATAAAAGTATATAGTAAAAACATTTAATCATGTTGTTCAGAGGATCACTTCCATCTTTTTTAATATCTTATATTACAGTGTGAGAAAACAAAAACTAAGAGTTTTATCCCTCGTACAGAAACACGTGAATGCAAATAGGAAGACAACAAAAGTGAAATAAAAACATAGGTGACGGTGGAACAGTGACGCAAACCCTCGACCAGAATAAACAGAGCAGCGTGTGTGAGGATGGATTCAGTCAGAAATCAAACTCTCTGAACTGCCAGAGCACACACTAAATCTGAAAATCTCCTACGGTTAATGTACAGAACTGTGCAAAAGTCCAAAAAGATTCTGTAAAATGAAGATTCCTTCAGAATGAATTCCACAAAAACGAAATATCAAAGACTTTAAACTAAAGCAGGTCAGTATTTAAAGCTGCTTCAGTTCTCTCAGTGTCTTATAGGGTTTATAAGAAAGTCAGCTGTAAGCTTTAGGAGAACCTTCACAGTTCTTCTGCAGATTTCTGTTTGCTCTCTTTGATCATCCGCTGAACTTTATTGTACAAAGTGACCTACAACAATTTTACTGTAACATTTAATCAAACAAATGTCTGGAAATGAGGAAAACGTCTACTTACACACTAACACAGAAGACATAAAGACATGAAGTTTCTGTAAAAATCCAGCGTAAGACTTTTGCACAGCGCTGTAAGTGAAGAATCAGGTTCAGGATTAACAGCAGAACAAAAACACAAAACCACAATTTGATCCTAATAAAAATCAAACATTGTCAGTTAAAATGCAAATGAATGAAGGCCAGAAAAATGACCAGTTTATTGACTTCTGGTTAATAATTTATCAGCGATGGTCCTTGTGGAGGCACCGGGGTGTGCGCTGCTGTCAAGGAACAGTGAGTAAATAAGAAGAGTGTGAAGAGGAGAACCTGAGAGTCAGAACAGAGCGAGAAAAAAACCCAACAACCTCAGAGCTGAAAGCAGGACGCACCGTCCACGTGGAGCAAACACGCTCGCTTATATGACAAAAACTGACACATCAAAATCACATTTTCACCAGAGGGCCGACATGACAGAGTGACAGAGAGAAGGAGAGACAAAATGAAGGAGAGACAGAGTGAAGGAGAGACAGAGAGAAGGAGAGACAGAGAGAAGGAGAGACAGAGTGAAGGAGAGACAGAGAGAAGGAGAGACAGAGAGAAGGAGAGACAAAATGAAGGAGAGACAGAGTGAAGGAGAGACAGAGAGAAGGAGAGACAGAGTGAAGGAGAGACAGAGTGAAGGAGAGACAGAGAGAAGGAGAGACAGAGTGAAGGAGAGACAGAGTGAAGGAGAGACAGAGAGAAGGAGAGACAGAGTGAAGGAGAGACAGAGTGAAGGAGAGACAGAACACTGACTCGAGCAGAACGTCGCTCACAGACTGAGCATGAGCTTAAGGCCTGTCTATATGTACATTACACTCACACACATGTCCACCAGCTTCACTGGGTCTGTGGAGAACGCTGTGTTATTATAAAGACGAGTTTCACTTGTTATCTGATGTACAGTAGTTGATTAGCACAAGAAAGAAGACAAATGCGGCACAAGACACAAAAAAAGCTTCGGAAACACAAAGCTGGCTAAAAGCCTCTTCATCAACATTCCTGTGTTGTCTATTCGTGATGTTTTAGTCACTGTAAGGCAACAAAAACCTTCAAAATACAAAAAGCGTTCGTGTTTAGTAAAAGCGCCGTGTAGTGTTGTGGTGAGACGAGATTATGAGATTATCGGTGTTGTGATGTCAGTACAGTGAAGTGAAGGTGAAATGCTCCATCAGAGCTCCACCACGGTTTGGTTCTTCTAGTCGTGACGTCTCGGAGGACGCCGTGAGCCGGATAACGCCGGAACAGAGAGTTACTGTGTGTGTTTGTTTATTTTCTTTTGAAGACATGCACGTGTGAGAAAGGCAGCGGTTCATCCACACAGGATGTGATGTCAGAAGGCAGGGTGGAGGGGCGGGGGTTTGGTGATAGCAGCTGGATGAGTGGCGATGGTGACGGACCAATCAGACGATCACGCAGTGGCAGCCGCTCTTGTCCTTCTCTTTACGTGTCGGCTCCGGTGAGGGCGGGCACTCCTGCTCCTGGAACTTCCTGTCACAGGAACGAAGCGGGTCACAGATGGTACAAACACACACACACACACACACACACACACACACACACACACACCATTGCAAAAGCATTTTTCCTTAAAAAAAAAAACAGACAGATTCAGATCACATCACTGCAGCAAGGATTCTCACCATCACCTCATTAAAAACCTCTCACAATGCCTCCGGGGTGTGTGTGTGTGTGTGTGTGTGTGTGTGTGTGCCTGTGTGAGAGTGCGAGAGAGAGAGAGAGAGAGAGAGAGAGAGAGAGAGAGTTTACAGATGAGGAGTTCACCTCGGAGGATTAAAACACAATATTATTTTAACTGGTTTTGTCGCCACCTTGTGGTTATTTTAGAGAACAGTACACCAGTTTTGCTGTAGCACATTATTTATAGTTCAGTCGTTTCTTGGTGTTATTGATGTGTCACAGACAAAGTAATTCACTGACATGTTCAACAATAAACATCTGTCTGTGCATTTTTACATTATTATTACATTAATAAGTAATTTCTTTTGCATCAAGCCAACATAATAATAACATACAAACTTTTGATTTATTGAAAATTTTTGCTATCAGTTAATCAGCAACCACACTTTCATTGTGACAGGTGTATTAAATATATATAGAAGGAGAGAGCGAGGGAGCAGGAGAGAGAGAGGAAGGGAGAGAGAGAGAGAGAGAGAGAGAAAGGGAGAGAGAGAGGGAGTGTAAATATATAGACAGGTGTGTATATGATTAAGGACTTTTGTCCAAAATGGTCTGTTTCAATAGGAACATTGTGTACTACACTGAACTTTTATTGACCTCTACCATTTTATACACACACACACACACACACACACACACACACACACCTCTCTGAACGTACTGGAACTGCAAGGCTATAGCCTGAAGACGTTTGGGTTTGAGATCAAAAGCTGAGCATGAGGCAATAAATCAGAATTTCAGTTTTCATTTCCTGATATTTACATGTAGACGTGTTAAACAAGTCAGAACATGGCACCTTTGGTGAGAAAACCATAGGAACAGAGAGTCTTAAAATAAATTAAAGTAAATAACACTTAATATTTGGTTGCATATCTCTTGCTTGCAGTAACCAGCCAGCATCAAGCCAGCAACCCACTGACATCACCAAACTGTTGCATTCTTCTTTTGCGATGCTTTTCCAGGCTTCTCTTAAAACCTTGCACTTTTCCCCTGATGAAGTGCTTTGTTGTGTTTTGGGTCGTTGTCTTGCTGCATGATGAAGTTCCTCCCAATTAGACTGGATGAATTTCTCTGTAAAGTGGCAGACAGAATGTTTCTGTAGACTTTGAGCATCAGACTGTGGTACCTTCACTCCTACCCTCTGGAGCTTGTTGGTGATGTCACTGACTGATGTTTTTGGATTTTTCTTCACACAATGTTTCTGTCATCATCTGCTGTTGTTTCTTTGGCCGACCTGCTCCATGTCTGGTTGTTAGTGCACCAGTGGTTTCTTTCTTTTTCAGGACTTTCCACATTGTTGTATTGGCTATGCCCGATGCTTGTGCAATGGCACTGATGGATTTTCTCTCTTTTCTCAGCTTCCAAATGGCTCACTTTTCTCCCATAGACAGCTCTCTGGTCTTCATGTTGGTTTATCCTTTTTAACAACAAATGCAGTCTTCACAGATGAAACCCGGGGTTCAAACCAAGAGAAGACATTCAGAGCTATTAACTGTTTAAACAATCTAACAGGACTCACCTGGGCAACAAGAAACACCTGTCAGTCACCTGGTCCAGTATTTGTGATCACTTGAAAAATGGTTGAGTTCAAACAAAAGGTGCCATGTTCTGAGTTGTTTAACACGTCTAGGTGTAAATATCAGGAAATTAAATCTGAAATTCTGATCTATTGTGTCATATTCATCTTTTCTTCAGTGTATAGCAAAAAAATAATATATAATAATATATATAAAATGAGAGAGAGAGAGAGAAAAACAAAAGCTAGCAATACACATAAGAGATCATTCTTCCATCGTGGGACGCACCTGATGACGCGGACAAGCTCGTGGAACGCCTGGTCTACATTCATGCGGATTTTAGCTGAAGCCTCCATGTACGTGACTTTGAGCTGCCGAGCGAGTTGCTGACCCTCCTCCTGACTCACCTGCGAAAAACACACACAGGTGTGCCGTGTGTATGAGTGTTCTCATCGTATACCATTAAATTTTATACATCAACTCGTTTTGACTTATTTTCCAGCTTTAATTGGATCTGTGACAGTTTTGCTAATTTCACATTAATAAGAATAAATGTAATATTTACAGTCTGGTCCACATAAAACTATAATCAGAGTCTGTACACCTCCACTTCCATTTAATAATTCCTTCATTTATCACTCTTTCAAAGCTACTTTAAAGGTAACTCCTGATTAACCGAATAATGCTGCTGTCAAATATAAGAACATTATATAAGTAGTGTTTATTTCAAAGCAATAAAATATACAGAACTACAGCATGTTTAATAGAAGTTTTAGATTTACTGAATGTGCTGCAGTGAGGTTTGGAGCAGTTTGTGTGTGTGTGTGTGTGTGTGTGTGTGTGTGTGTGTGTGTGTGTGTGTGTGTGTGAGAGAGAGAGAGAGAGAGAGAGAGAGAGAGAGAGAGAGATGTGAAACTTTTACAAGATTCAATCTAATAACAAAAAAAAGTAAACACACACCATGTGTTGAATAGTGTACAAGCTCTCAAATGTAATGTTG
>CM040985.1:118619-123619 GCA_022985145.1 Pangasius djambal | reverse complement strand
CCTACAAACATGGCTACCAGGGACTACACCTCTCGACACACACACTCCACCTGATTATTGACTGTTTGCACCTGGACTCAATCACACATGCTCAGAAAACACACACACACACACACAAAAAAAACCCAGTCACAAACAGATTAATGATGCAAAGTATTGTCCTGTGTTTCACTGCCAACATATCAAGCCTCGTTATTTTACTTGCATGATGTTCTGTTTTTTTAATCGTTTGTTCTCTGGCTTTTGGAATCTATTTTTGCCTGGCCCTTGCATGTGTTTTGACCCAGCTGCTGTGTCTCATTTTGGATCTGTTTGCCTGCCATTTTTTTAAATAAAGTATTTACCTGCAACTGCAGCCGTCTCTGCCACCTGACAGCATACTTCACCATGGATGCAGCAGGAATGCTCAGTTGGAAGCAGGAATTAGCCGCTCTGGGTCGCTTAATCAAAGAGCAACAACAGCAAGCAGTACTCAACACCAAGCTCACACAGCTTACTAACACACTGGTGCCATCTCTAGCTGCACCGACGGCAACTTCTCCTTCCGCTCTCACACCCATTGCTCGTCCAGACAAGTATTCTGGAGACCCAGCCATGTGTAAAGGTTTTCTGCTGCAATGTTCCCTCTACTTCTCTGGTCAGGAGAACGTTTCGGAGCAACACAAAATCTCTCAGTTCATCCACCTGCTGACAGATAAGGCACCAGCCTGGACCACAGCAGTCTGGTCACAAGGCGGGAAGCACAGCATAAGATCGTCACAGTGTATGACCGCTTCATTGAACTTTTCTCATGAGTCTTTAAGAATTAGAAGAGCAGCTTCTCTCTGACAGGCAAGGGCAATGTAGTGCTGCTGAGTTTGTGCTGGAGTTCAGAAGCCTCGCCGCTGACAGTGGATGCAATGACCGCTCAAAGCAGCCTATTGCCAAGGCTTAAACCAGGACACTCACTGAGCTCACCTGCTGTGATGACAAGGTGTCTTGACTCAATGATTGACCTCTCCATATGCCTAGATAAGCTCCTCAAGGGTCAACATATGATAAAGTGGAGTGCAGTTCAATCTCAGACCCTAGCACCACAGAACCCATGCCGATCAGCCAAGCTAAACTGAGCATTGTGGAACACCACAAACGCCAGAAGGATGGACTATGTTACTACTTCACCAATTCGACACATCAAGTTGCACAAAGTCCATCACAATGTCCATCACAATGTTGCACAATGTCCATCACGCCCAGAACCCAAAGTTCCATGACTCCCCTCTGAGTGAACCACCTCCTCCCCTTGCTTAGTTACGGTGAGTCCATCTCATTTTCTTCTCAGATCTTCTCAGGCATTTTCCATTAAATTCCAGAAATAACACTTAGAAAGTATATCCACTATTACAGCACTGATCAACTCCGAAGCTGCTGGAAACTTCACAGACCAAACCCTTGTTGACACACTTAACCTGAGCACACACCTGCTTTTCACTGTCATACAAAATGTCTCAAAATTCCCCAGCTCCTGGCTGCATCGACTTCTGTAGAAGCCCAGAAAGCTGCTCCAGATATGGAAATTCCACCTGTTTACCATGAACTTAAACAAGTTTTCAGTAAGGCCAAGGTTAGTGTCCTGCCCCCTCACAGAACCTATGATTGAGCCATATGAGCTCATGCCTGGCACCACGCCTGTTCACAACCAAATTGATCCCTTATCCTCCACCAAAAACCAGACCATGGAGGAGTGCACCAAGGAAGCCCTCAAACAGGGATATATCAGGCCCTCCACATCCCCTGCTCAGCTGGGTTTTATTTCATGAAGATGCATCGATTATCAAGGGTTAAACCAGATCACAGTCAAGTATCATTATCCATTGCAACTGGTTCACTAAGCTAGACCTGTAAAACACATAACTTCACAGAATTTCAAAGATTCCTAGAGTGACAGTTGGGCCGTGGTCGGCCTGTGGACGGAGAGGAGGTGGGTTGAACCAGCAGGTAATGGATGATGATTCTCACCTGTGTCTTATTACCGCCAGTCTACTTATTTGTCTCTTTGTGCTTTCAGTGACTCCCGCAACTGGTGAGAGCTAGTTGGTGGAGCTTGCAAGACACACAGAGTCTTCCTCCACACCCTCATACACAGGGTTCTACAATGGTGCCGAAACTTTAGCAGAGCTCCAAGCTCACGTTTATTCATGCCACGCTTTTCGGCACACTTTCAAAAACAAGGACAAATCAGCAGGAAAAGGTCCATAACCTTCGCTCCATCAAGTTCAAGTTCACGCTCCTCTATGTGTGTATCAGTGTGTGTGTGTGTGTGTGTGTGTGTGTGTGTGTGTGTGTGTGTGTGTGTGTGTGTGTGTGAGCTATATCACTCTCTCACCCTGGTTATGGGAGTCACAAAGCACAAAGAGACACAAATAAGTAGACTGGGAATCAGAATCATCACGCATTACCTGCCGGTTCAATCCGCTTCCTCTCCGGCCACAGCCAACGCTCGACCACATGCCCACTGCCACACCTAGGATTGCCAACTTTTACAGATGCTTCATCTGGAGCTTCAGCTCAATCACCTCTCCCCTAATGTCACTGTTACAGAAAGGTCAAAAGAGACTCAAATGGAACATATACTGTGCATGCCTTGAAGTGGCTCAAAGAATTGTTTACCATGGCCCCCATTTTTAAGCAGCCAGACCAACTAAAGCCCTTAATCAAAGAAATAGATGATTCAGAAACAGGGGTTGGTGCCATGCTGTCACAATGCTTTGGGGAGAATCCCAAGCTCCATCCAGTAGCATTCTTTTCTAAGAAGCTTTTTCCAGCCCTAACCCTAACCCTGTCGGCAAACACTCCTCACACCTCATCAACCATGGTCACACCTGGCCATAGACTTTCTCACAGACCTCTCAGTATCCCAGGACAACATCGTCATCATGGTAATCATAGACTGTTTCTTAAGACTCATCCCTCTGCTGAACCCGCCGTCGAGTCATGCCTACCACCATGTCAACGCTGCAACTCCACTTCACAGAATGCACTGTGGCCTGCAAACATGGCCACCACGGCCTACACCTCCCAACACACACACTCCGTGTCACCTGATTATTGACTGTTTGCACCTGGACACAATCACACATGCTCATGCGTGCACACACACGCTAAAAAACCCAGTCATAAACAGACTCACAATGCAAAGTATCGTTTCACTGCTCACATACTAAGTTTTTGGAATCGGTTATGTCTATCCAAGCCTGTTCTTCGCCTGACCATTGCCTGTTTTGTACGGTTTTGGATCTGTTTGCCTGCCATATTTTTTAAATAAAGTATTTATCTGCAACTGCAGCCATCTCTGCCACCTGACAGAGATTGGATGAATGAATAATTAAAGGAGATTAGACGCAGGGTCTCTCTCAGCTGCACATCTGAACTGAAAACAGCACAAACACATGGCACGGTTTATTCAGTGTCTTAAATGGAGTGAAACTTCACTGAGCTGCTGTTCTGTAGCTAAACACACATTTGGTTAAAACACTTGTGAGTCTTGTGTGTATAAATGTTTAGACACTAATGTATTTTTTTTTAAAGATTTTTTTTTTCTTCATGGCTAAATGAAATCAAAAGACAGAATAATTAGCTGCTCTTTAGCTCTGATCCAGTTTCTGGCACAGCGATTTGAACAGGAACGATTTATGCAAAAATAAAATAAAATCTGTTTACAATCGGATTCAAGCCACATTTTTGGATGATATACATAGATTTTTTGTCATCGTTCATCGTGTGTTATTTACCAACATAAAAATTCTTCATCAGGAACACTAACAGTTTTCAATAATGTCTGAACTAAATATTTTCAGAACCACGACCGAACATTACCTTTAGAACAAACACAATCTTTACAAAAAAAAAATCATATGTCCCTGTTAGTGGCATCATTTTGTGTTGTTCCTGTAACAACTGATGTGAATCTGTAGCAAATGTTTAGTGTATTGTGTGTAGAATGCTGCAGAGGTGTTGGAGCTGCAGTGAGAAAAACAGAACAGTTTATATTTCCCTTTCTGTGTTTATGCTGTGATTGAGTTTATTAAGAGCTGAATTTCCACTGAACCTGTGAGGCCGTGGTTTAACACACACACACACACACACACACACACACACACACACACACACACATGCTACAGAGCTGAGAGACGAGGTTACAGAGTTTAATCAATGCCGTCTGAATTTTCATGTCCACAGAGAGCTGCTTTTGGGAAAGAGAAAGAGAGAGATAGAGAGAGAGATTCCAGACACAGCTCCTCCGGAATAATGAATTTTATCCTCTGCATGGCTCAAACACTAACATTCCAACATCAATGTGCTGCTGCGTGTCTTTAATCAAACCTGACATCAACATTCCCAAAATTACATCCACTTTATTTTTAATCGTATCTGCAAAACATGTAGATTAGTGAGGGGCGTGCTGAGTCATTCTGTAGTGGAGTACTCAAACAATAAAAATGAAAATGAGTTAAGTGGCCTGATATACCAAGATAAAAACAGAGACATTTCCTGTTTTATTTTATTTTAATTACTTATTTTCTAGGCTTGCCACCACCACTCCCTCCATCTTCTAAGGACCATTGAGACTTTATTAAAATTATTAGATATTTAATAATCTATGGTCTCTTAAGGAGAGACAGATAACAAATTAACTGTAAGATATATTTTAAGGTTAATGTGGGTGAATGGCGTAGCACATAACAGACATGGCAGTAAACGTAGCACAGATGTGACACACAACAGGATGGTGGGGAGAGTAATACAGGAGAGTATTGGCTGTAATAAAAATTGGAGTAATTATAATCTATACTATCTTTGGCTTCTATGTGTGTGCACGTGTGAGTGTATGGTGATTGTACGTGTATGCGTGTATGGCGCACGTATTTGTCCATTTTATATGTGCGTGTATGTGTGAGTGTACCTGTGTGCATGTATGGTGCATGTATGTGTGTATGTGCACGTGTGTGTGTGTATGTGTG
>CM040985.1:35616-68807 GCA_022985145.1 Pangasius djambal | reverse complement strand
TTTTTTTTTTTTTTTTTTTTTTTTTTTTTTTTTTTTTTTTTTTTTCTCGGTTTGTTTGTTTAGTTGTAAATTGTACCTGTTGTTGAGTTAATGTGTGTCTACAGTCTGGCTTTAGCAGATCTTAATCTCTGTTTAAACTTCACTAATAGTCTTAAGAGTCTTTAGCGCAAACACTAAGCCAGGCTGTGAGGATTTAAACCATTGCAGTGTTAATGTAAATGTGACAAAGCCGTACGAGTGACGTGTTTAGGATACTGAAAATATGCGGCATGAAGCTTTTAAACTCTGAGACAGCTACTTTTTAAATAACAAATGTATTAAGTTTAAATATGTTACTTATTGTCGATTGAATGTTGATTAAGTCTGAGTGCTGTGGCGGTGATTTTGGAGTCGTACGCTGATGACCCTCTGAATTCTTCACGCTGACTGTAAACCTGCAGAATGTTTGGGAAGGAAGTTCAGTTGAACTGGTTGTTGAAGCTGTGTTCAGTGTTTGGAGCGCTTCATGGCCGGAGATTGTGATGGTGGATGTGAGTGATGTTTGAGAGAAACCAGGCTGTTGTGCAGATCTGGAATTCAGCCAACGGCTATTTTCGTTCATTTGTCGTACCTGCCATGAGAGCGGACGTGCTGGATGAGCCGATCTCCTCAGTCACACGATGAGGAACATTTTTATTTTTTCACACTTTTTTGACTTCAGGTTGGAGTCGTGTGAGGACAGGTCAAGATTTAAAGGCCCTTCTCTGTTAAATATTATTTCATACACTTCATTGCTTCTAGTCTTGTAACAGATTATTTATTCTTATTAGAGATGAGAAATTCAAACAAAACTGATATTTAAAAATGCCAAGGCTTTATTTAAATAAAATTCAGATTTTCAATATTCAATTAGAAAGAATGGCAAAAAAAGGTGACAGGCTTTAAAAGTAGGATTATTTTCATATTTTTAATGAAAATAGCAACAAAAAATTATTCTTGAACTTAAGGAATAATCTGATTTTTAATTGAACATGTTTTAAACAGCTGCACTGACTATTAATATATAATAATATAAAAATGTAATATAAATATTAAAGGTTTTTAATGAACTGGCATATCAACAATTTGTTCTGTGGTTTTAGGTGAAGATACACACAGGAGTGTTTTAGCTAATTTCGTTTTGCAAATGTTTGGATAAAATACACAAGACTGAAATAAAAACTATACCTTTAGTGAAAGTGTTTGGTTTAAAGAATCAGCTTCAGCGTTTTAGGATGTGAGGAGTTTGTACGTGTGACGATGAGAATGAACATTCTGCTCAACATGTAGTAATTTAACCACACTGATAATAAACAGTATATTACAATCACATAACACTGTACTGCTCTCATGACATTATAAATAATAAAATACACTATAAATAATCACCTGTAAATACACACACAAACACACACACACACACACAGATCAGTAACAGGTGATACATTAATACCCCGATATGAGACGTATCCCCATACAGACTTCTAGACAATATTGACCCAAAGTATTAAATTTATGACATTTATTTTGTAATGAAAACAAATCAAACCACTGCAATATCAATACATTATGTTGTAAGGAAAGTGGATTTATAATATAAGGTGTAATTTGCCTGTATTATTAACATGTTATTTTAATTATCACAGCCATAAATGTTTTTCATGGCTTTGCTATGAATAGGGAAAGTTTATTTAGTTTGTGCCTATAAATTATTAAATAACTCATTTGTGTTATCGCTGCTCCTGCTGCTGTCTGACCTCCACCTGAACTACACGAGTGCGTCACACTTACCAGTTTAACTGCACAGATCAGGAAAACAATAGTAAGTTTAATTTGTGTATTTCCTCATCTCTCCAAAATTAATTTCTAGTTACGTCACTGCCAACACAACACACAACGTGCTTCTGAATCAGTTTTAGACGTGAGTGTGACTTGCATCAAGCGCAGCACAAGGCTTTGATTTTGATCCGTGTTTCAGTGTGCGTTCAAGCCAGCCGCGGTAGAAACCGGAGTGCACGTATATACGCGGTTTATGGTGTCTACCCTTCGGATGGCTACGCTGCAGATCTGCTGTGAATTGTGGACAGTGTGAAAATGAGCAATTGTGTATTACGGCCGTTTCAGTTTTGTTTTTTCCAAGTTGACGTGGGCCGAATGAAATGAGGCTGCGGGTCTTGCGTTTGATGCACGTGCTATAACGCTTCCTTCGGATTAGCTTAACTATTTGGACTTCTAAGTAAACATGCTTTGAGGCAGTTAGGTTCCCACTCGCTGCTGCCTCTGCTGCTGCCAACTAGTGTGCAAGAAGAGGTACAGCTCGTAATGACGCGTAAATGGAAATATCGCGAAATATCCCAAATACATAATACACAAGCGAAATTTGTCTCACCAGTATTTTATATCACTATATTCAAGACAACAACATTCTGTCTCCTGCCTAATCAGTTAATACAAACTGTTTATACACACACACATACACACACACACACACACACACACACACAAAACAGTCAGTTATTATTGTGATATTAATGATTGCTTTGTTGCTGAACTGAAGCTCTGCAGTGTGTGTGTGTGTGTGTGAGCCTGTGTGCGAGCGCGCGTGTGTGTGTGTTTGTGTGTGTAGTTTCTTGTGTACATCTGTTTGTGTGTATAGATGTGTGTTGTGTCAGACATCACACACACTTTTGATATAAAATAATGTAGTGATTTAAATGGGAGAATATTAAATCTGTTCCTGCTCTTTACACCTCAATGCTGATGTTTAACACATTTAACACACGTAATAAAGATAATAAACTCATTTATTCATTACAGAAAGCATCATTATCTCTGATCTATACTTCTGTTATCAGGAAGTTGGGCTAGTTAATGCTGTTCATTTAACGCTGTAATGAGGAAAAATATTCTCATTTTAAAATGCTATAATTCTAATAAGGATTCCGATGAGGATTTACCCAGATGGACCTCGTGATGATGCGTCTGAAACGAGGAGCACGAAGTTACGCAGTCAAGATCAGAGCTGGTTCTGGTTTCTGGGGTTAGATTTGGAGAAATTGAGATTAAAAACATACACAGGTGATCTCATCACGCTATCAAAAAACACAAAACGTACTTCTAATATTAAATTTCAAATAACTTCCTTCAATAGACACACACAGTTTTGACTGAGTCATGTTTAGGTAAAGGAGACAAAGCAGGAAGTTTTAACTCAACTCGTATAAAAAATTATCAAAAAAGCTGCTTCTTGGAGAATAAATCGTTCGCAGGCTGATCGTGGTGTTTATTTAGTGAGAGAAGTTTCTGTAAGTCTTTTTGAGACAGAGTTTAGATTTTACTGACTCACTGCAGGTTTGGATGAATAACGATCACATCACCACCTTCTCATTATTCTGAGTAAAGTGGAGTGGTCCGTGTGTTGATTTTAAACACCTCACTGTACTCTTCACATCACTGTGGTGTTTAGGAGACGGTCAGTTCTTCTGCTTTACAGTTTCAGCTCTCGCAGTGTTGCTTTGTTCCAGAAGCATCGACGTCGCTAATTTCAGTTGTTTTACACACTTTTGTGTAGTAACAGTAACATCGCAGGATCACACCAGCATGAGCAGTAACATGTTTTACCTAATTTATTTCTTCTTTCTGAAATTAACTGAACTGAACACACTCATAGAAAACATTTCCCTAAAAACTCCAGAAGAATGGTGAAATCTGGTGATATTTTATGTCTTGTCTTGAAATCTGTTGGTAGAAAAGTAAAATGTGACATCATCAGCTGAATACCGAATTTTTCCAAAATAATGAAGAGCAAAATTACATTAAAGTGTTAACATTTAGACTGATGCAGCTCCAAAACAGCAGTGTGTGAAACTCTGTGAATTAAATTAAAAGACTGACTTCAGGCCAATTCTGCGCTTCAGTCACAACCTTTTTTAAAAATCAGAGTTCTAATCGAATGTGACTCTGGTGGAACTTGTAGCTTGTAAATAAAAGCATCAGTGAGTTTTCTTTCATTCCTTTCATCATTGTGTTTCAGTGCTGAGGGTAAAATATTAACTACAAACTAAATACAAATTATTTATTGCAGTTTTAAACAAATCGTTACCAACACGATGAACATTTTATTTTAGTTTGTGCAAATCTTCATGAGTTGTCACTTTTTTAGGCTTTTATCTTGCAGAGAATTATTTTTTATTTTATTATGTGAATGTGTTTCTCTCACAGATTTAAAACTGTTATAAACAAAAACAACGAGAAACTGAACACAGTTACTGCTATAACCAAAAAAACAAATACAAGAAACCCCAAGCTCATATGCTCAAAAATACCCAGAAAATGTGAGATGTTTTGTATTTTTAGTTCTGGCATTAAATCTGTTTTGTTGTGTTGTAATTTCAGTATGTTCTTATAGCGTTTGTGATTTGTAAAATGCTTTTAGCGGCACAGACGAGCGCTTTCACTGCTCTGCTTCATTGTTTACTTTATAATCACACATTGTGTAGCAGTTTGAAGAGGAATGTGTGCCCTAAAATACTGTGTGTGTGTGTGTGTGTGTGTGTGTGTGTGTGTGTGTGTCTCAGCTGTCACGTTCTCCGGCTGCACGGCCATGTGGAATGATATAACATTGACGTCACTGTGTGGTGACGTACGCCAGTGTGACTGCAGAAAAGAAAAAAGTTTTACTTCCCAGCCGATTCAATGACGACTTCATGTCTATGATCAGAATAAAAATCACTCGGATGCCTTTGTTTTGTAGAGAAAATGTAATCGTGCTGAGGACCACCGCTTTTTTATTCTGTTATTTTAATGGAAAAATAAAGATCAAGATTAAAAGTCATTTGGTGTGTGTGTGTGTGTGTCAGGGCATTAAATCTAAGCAATATCGCACGTGCAGGACTGCTGTTACACTGAATATCAGCACAACTGTGACTCGGCCGCAGTCACGTCGACACGGGTAGTCACGGGTAGTCACGGGTAGTCACGGGTAGTCACGGGTAGTCACGGGTAGTCACAGGTAGTCACAGGTGATCACAGTCTTGCTGATATTCGGTACAACAGCAGTGAGTGTGATGTTGCTTTTACACAACAGCTCTATAAACAATAAATTAATATGGAGTAACTGACATTCCAGTCGTCAATATGGCTAAATATTTTGTTTACTTTTGCTCCATCAACTAAATTGGTTTCCAAAGAAGCCACAGGCAGATAGAGCGTTGCGTGTTGCCATGGTGACGCACAGACTGACTGACAGCCCATAGTAAGTGTAGTAACAGTTTCAGTGTAAAGAATTATGGTACAATTGTAATGTTATGTAGTGAACACCGACGAGCGGAGAGACAGTGACACGTCGCAGTGCTGTTACAGTAAATATCAGCGCTCTCAGAACGCCGCACGTTTAATCAGATTAGTGGACCAGAACTAACTGTTGTATAAATATTATATTTATTACAATTATTTCCTTTTTCCACATACATATTATTTTAAGAATGCAGAAACATCGTGCATCTTTCAGTCTGAAATCAACACCTCCGTGTTGAGTGTGTGTGTGTGTGTGTGTGTGCGCGTTCGTGTGTGTGTGTGTGTGTGTGTGTGTGCGCGCGTGTGTGCACGCTTGCTGTCAGGCTGCTGCTGCTCTGAGTGCAAACAGATGAGGAAATGCTCGAGCGGCTCCTCCAAAACTCGGTAGCCGTGGAAACCGTTTTGCGTCACGTTCGCCGGCAATTAGACTGCAGCTCTTTTTTTTTTTTTTTTCTCTGTGGTACGGCGCAGGAGGGAAAGAGTTTCTTTAGAAGATCACACTTTGATTAAAACGTTCAGCTTAACGTGTTCAGCTTTCAGAGTGACTTCCTGTTGGATTTTTCCTTTGTTGCGTGTTTATCTGCACTTCAGGGTTTTTCTGGGAAAAAGAGTGTAGAAGACAGAAAGCCGAGATTTCACTCAGCAGTTTGTGTCAGAAACGTCTGAAAGTGTTTATCATTTTATTTCTTCCATCACGTCTCAGTGAAACCTGAAACATTTACAGCATTTAGTTTATTCTCTTATCCACAGCCACTTACATACGTGTGTTCTAATCACAAACATCCTCAAGCTACTTCACTGGGTCAGAGTGTTGTGTGTTTGCGTGCGTGCATGTGTGTGTTTGAAAATCATCAAATGATTTTCACCTTTAATTTCATTAAAAAAATAATGATTTATTTGTTTAATTTCCCACAAATAAATTAAAGCACTGGATTATATTAGATGAGCAAAATGAGGAAAAATAGATGCATTACACTGTTTAGATAAATACTCAGATAATGATTGTGATGGTTATTTTATATTCGAGTCATTAAATTAATTTTATTGTTATTCTATAGACTCTTCTGTAAGAGTAACCAATCACAATGGTTTTTATTTCCAAGCTTTTTTGCTCTGTTGCAAAAACCGAGACAGATTCAAACTTTCAATTCAGCACTGAAACTTTCACTTTAATGTGAACGTTTCAGAGGTTTTTTTCAGCACTGGATTAAAATAAACAGTGAAGTGATGATTTTAATTCATTAGCGTTTTAGCTTAAAGTCTGTCGTATCAAACTGAAGTTATTAACTGTTCAGTGATGGAGACTTGAGTGCAAATTTTTCTTAGTAATTGCAGTCCTAAAGCTATCAATATCCACAGACATCTTCATGGTTTCTAATTGGTACCATCCACAGTAATCTCATGGTGATCTTCAGGCTGTGTGTGTGGTCCATCCTCAGCAGCAGCAAGTGGTTTCCATGAGATGAGAACTCCAACCAGAAGTAGGGCATCAGCATGGATCAGGCAGGTCCGGAGAGCAGAAGGGTTCAGGATCAGTGGTGTCTCAGGAGTAGCACATGTAGCTGTGCAGATCATTTCAGATTCACACGTCGATTGGCTCACTTCCTGTTTTACTGGCAAGAAAAAGACCCCAGTGGTTCCACTGGTATATTTTTGAGTGAGAACTCGTAGCAGCGTACTCTGATGTTAAATTGCAGCGCTCCTACACAAAATACTTAAATGTTGGCAGGTCTGGTAACATAATGTAATATAATCAGAGTAAACGTCTGGACATTGTGGCAGTGTAATATTGTGTAGAGACGATTAAACTGTTATATCTGATATAACAATGATGGTGTCATGATGATATTCATAGCTTTTAGTTTACGGTTGTAGATTCAGGGTCACAGTGTTGCAGCGAGTATCTTCACCTCCTCACAGCTCCAGGTTCCATCCTGAGCTCAGGTTTCTGTCTGTGTGGAGTTTCACATGTTCTCTCCATGTCAGTGTGGGTTTCCTCCAGGTTCTCCAGTTTTCTCCTAAAAACATGCAAGTAGGTGGATTGGCTACACTAAATTACCCCCTGTGTATGTGTATGCATGTATGTGTGTGCGTGCGTGTGTGCGTGCGTGTGTGTGTGTGCGTGTGTGTGTGTGCGTGTGTGTGTGTGCGTGTGTGTGTGTGCGTGTGTGTGTGTGCCTGTGTGTATGTGCCTGTGTGTATGTGCCTGTGTGTATGTGCCTGTGTGCGTGTTCTGTCCAAGATATAATTTTGGACATTTCATTATTCACATAATTTTCAGTTTCCGATGCTCTGCTCTCTCACAGCTCCGTTTTAAATAAAAACAAAGTTTATTATTGTCGAGATCAGGAATGTGAGGTCAGAGTTCCTCAAATTGTCCCCTTCATCTCTCTCTCTCTCTCTCTCTCTCTCTCTCGGTTGGTCTTACACTGTAAAGGCCGTTGCTAGGTAACCGTTGACGTCAGTGTGGCTCTAGAGGAAGGTTTTCTGTGTGTGTGTGTGTGTGTGTGTGTGTGTGTGTGTGTGTGTGTGTGTGTGTGTGTGTGTTTAGCCGTTCACAGGGCGAAACCCCCGACGAACAGGACAGAAAAAAGCACTTTAACTTCCTGCATCAAGAAAACTCTAAAGCAGACAGAATGAGAGACACGATGCGCTCGCTCTGTAAAATAATCCTCACAGCGACATGAGCGACTGAACCACTCACCACTACGCCCCAAAAATCCACTGACGATTCCTCCCCTTTTGCCCCCCTTCCCCCCCTCTTGCCGCCCCCATGAGGTTGATGTGCTGTCCTCCATCCCCTGTACACACAGTCTTTCTTTCTTTATTCAGTAAATGAACAGTAATTAATTGTAAACATGGTGAAAATGATTGTGGATATTGAAGCATTTTTTAAAAATCTTTTTATAAACTTTAAATTCTATACACAAAGAGCTGTCCAAACACACATGAAAATAATTTCCGTAATGCAAAGATGCCTGAATAAATACTGAAATAAATAACTATAAACATCAGTAACCAGTAATAAAGTACAGCAGGTCAGTGTTTCTGTGAATGTTGAAGTCTTTAAAAATGCATCGGTTCTCTCAGGTTCTCTGCCGTAGTTTTATAAAGAAATCAGCGGTAAGTTTTTGTTGCATGTTGGAGAACCTGACACTGTTCTTCTGTTTCTGCAGTAAAACCAGAAAAGCCTCCATTCTGGGTTTAAAAGTGCTCCATTACCGATAATCTTACTTTATTTAACCTCATACACACATTTCTCTGTAGTGTGTGTGTGTATATATATATATATATTAAAAAATGAATATTTGAAAATATTTGGATTTTTTACAAATTTATTCTTTACTACTGACAGAAAATATTAAATAAATATTTATATAAAATTTGTACTACAGACGTTTGCACAGGACCTAGATTTTTTACAATTATTGCACTATAGCATGTAGTTTTCCATGAGGCTGTGTGTGTGTGTGTGTAAGAGTGCGTGTGTGTGTGTGTGTGTAAGAGTGTGTGTGTGTGTGTGTGTAAGAGTGCGTGTGTGTGTGTAAGAGTGCGTGTCTAAGAGTGAATGTGTAAGAGTGTGCGCGCGCGTGTGTGTGTGCGTGTGTGTGTAAGAGTGTGTGTGCGTGTGTAAGAGTGAGTGTGTGTGTAAGAGTGCGTGTGTAAGAGTGTGCGCGCGCGTGTGTGTGTAAGAGTGTGTGTGCGTGTGTAAGAGTGTGTGTGCGTGTGTAAGAGTGTGTGTGCGTGTGTAAGAGTGTGTGTGCGTGTGTAAGAGTGTGTGTGCGTGTGTGTAAGAGTGTGTGTGCGTGTGTGTAAGAGTGTGTGTGCGTGTGTGTAAGAGTGTGTGCGCTTGTACACTAACAATACAATGCAAATGTATGGAGATGTGTTTATAACTAAGGCAGAAGATTACCCACAATTTGCATTTTCTACAAAGCTCCACTTGTTTTTGTCTTTTCTTTCCCTCTCTCTCTCTCTCTCTCTCTCTCTCACACACACACACACACACACACACACACACACACACACACACACACACAGTGGGATATTTAATTTTTTTATTGTCTCAGTGTTTTAATTTTTGTGAATATTTTTGTGAAATAAATGTTAGAGAGGCAAGTGTGAGCTGCTCTGGTGTTAGTGGTGGAGGTGTGTGTGTGTGTGTGTGTGTGTGTGTGTGTGTGTGTGTGTGTGTGTTGTGACGACAGAAGCTACTTTTACAGGCGTAGTAGAGTTTATTCTCATTACTACTTTCAAATAACCCCCTAAAGAACACAGCAACAATTAACCTGAGTAACGAGGCAGAAAAGTACTGCATGTTACACATTGAGGGGTGTGTGTGTGTGTGTGTGTGTGTGTGTGTGTGTGTGTGTTGTGACTTGAGCTATCATTAGAGATAAACAGGCCACTCGAGCACCAGCCTTAATGAAGTGTGCGAGTGTGTGTGTGCGCACGTGTGTGTAAAACACAGTGTATTACATCACAGTCATTACACACTGAACCTGACGTGTGTGACGCACAAAATCTCCCTCGGAGTTAATGATTGAAGCGTTTAAAGTGGAGCTGCGAAGCCCGTTTTAATTTTAGAATTAGGTTTGTAACATCGTTTAAAAAAAATGATGCACAAAATAAAAATGAAAATTAATTTGTGAAATTAAACAAATAGAAATTAATATGATAAAGTATTATTCTTTTTTATATTTACAGAATATTAGTGGTACATTAGAGGTGGAAATAGCTCTAATCTCCAAACCACATTAAAATACATCACTTTAATATAAAGTCGCGGTTTTGAAATTATTATTATTATTATTATTATTGTTATTATTATTATTATTATTATTGTTACGCATGTTACTGAGAAACCGCAAAGAAACGTAAACTCCTCTGTCCTGAAGATGTTGGAAACCTTAGTTACGGCTTCACCTCTGACTGTTACAAAGCGCCGACACTGGAGACATGTCGTTTATCGATTGCACGAGGTTTTTTTTATCCGTTTATGTGGAGCTTCTGCTGTATGAGTCCCCGTGAATGAGCCGTTACTATAGAAACGGTAATGTATTAGAACGAGCGCATTAATTATAATAAACCTGTGATTTGCAGCTGCGCTACTGTCAGAGCTGCTGGTATAGAGAATTAATCAACACCTTCTGACCAATCAGAATCCAGAATTCAGCATTTGGTCAGTTTTCAGAAGTGATATTGAAGAATGTGACTTTATTATTAAATGTAATCGTAAATAATCAGAACCAGGATCCAGGAGAAGTTAATCAGCGACACCTCACGCTGTGTGCGAGTGACATGTTACAGATGAAGCCTCAGTTTTTCCCAGTGTTTGTTAATTACGCTGAATTTCAGCCAATGTTTTATTTTAATTCTGTGAGAGCCTGGAATGTGTCCGTCAGCTGGCGTTCCTAATCTTAATACAAAGTTAGAAAACAGTTTAAAGATGATTTTACTTTCAAAAACACATTACGTTTGATGTTTTGATTTGAGTCCTTGTATGTTTAAGAAATCATTTTGAAATTCTGTTTTTTATACATAATCCTAAGACTTGAATGTGTGCTGCTAAACACGGCCTGAGCTAGTGTTTATTATCGACATGTTGTGTGCAATCGTCATTGGGCCGTGTTCTGCTTCCTGCTGGTTTTGTTCTCATTAAAGCGGTTCCGAGGGCTGTGTGGTGATAATGGATCCAAAGACTCTTGGGGATCAAGTGGAAAATATTCTTTTGCATTCCTCAGATGCCTTACTGTTTCAGCGATGCAGTTTGCTTTGTGCAAATTGACACCACATGTATGAGCTCACTGCCGAGAGAAGATAAAGAGTCATTTGCGTGTCGAACTGGCTGATGGGGGGAAGAAATACAAATGCTGATATTTACACAAGGTTCATTACAAGATGAAACATGAGCAGGGTTTAGTGTAAAGAAAGAGGCTTCTGCTAAATAGAAAGTGCTGTTTAACATGAGACAAAACAAAAGTAATATTAATTCTAAAGTAATATTAATGTTTTAGTTTGAGTTCTTAAATGTAATGAGATTCAAAATTACTTTAATTTAAAAATAAAGATCAAAACATCTTTCTCTGTCTTCACTTTTCTGAGAGGACCTTAACAAGATTTGCAGTTGCTGTTAAATAACGTGCTTCAGTAGTCAGGTGTAAAGTTGTAATAAGAGGAAATGGAGAAAATGTGGTCAAATAAGATGTTTTTGAGAACAGATGTTGAATTCATGATGCCAAAATCCTGTTAGCGTCTTACTCGTCCTAAATGCTCTATTATTTCTCACACTTTGTGCTATTATGCCTTTTCTGTTGTGTATTAAATTTGAAATAGACCACCATCAGGCAGTTAGACTATAAGACAAGAGATGTTTTAATCTAATGCAGGATTGTGCAGTTTGCGTTTTCAAAATTTCATGATGAAGCTTTTTGTGGTCAGATAGGTAATATGAAGTGTAGTTAATTGATTTTCACTGATTGTTGTTTATTTATAAGCTCTGAATGTTATAAGGTGTTTTCAAAGCCTCTGACCAAAGAGTTTGCTCCTGTCTTTAACATGCAGACAAATCTGACTGAGGAACTGAACTTAGGCTCTGGTTTCTGATAGACTGAGAAATTCTGAGTTCTTGTCCTGACTGAAATCTTCCAGGTTCTGTGATTCAGTACGTCTCTGCAGTTCTTTAAGTCCTCAGCAGTTAAAATGTTGTTATTCAGTAGGATGAAACCGTGATGGAAACTTTTGTCAACAATAGTACTACTTCCTAATTTTAAGGAACTGATGATTCTGATGTTCTTGGTTATCATCTGATCAAATTTTTGATGGTGGAAAATAAAATGGATGATCGTTTCAGTGATTACCAAAATCAGTATACATAAAAATCATAAATCATCATCATCTAACTTTTAAAGAAGCCTCATGAACTCACAATACTGAACTCTCAAAAAAGTGAAAAAATAAAATGAGTCGATTAAACTGTAATGTACACTCGCCGTCCGCTTTATTAGGAACACCTACACATTCACACATCCAATCGGTCAATCTAGAGACACACAACAGTCTCTAGAGTTTACACAGAATGATGCAAAAAACACTGCGTGAGCGACAGTTCTGTGGGTGGAAACGCCGTGTTGATAAGAGATCAGAGGAAAACGGCCAGATTGGTTCGAGCTGGAAGGATATAGGAACTCAAATAACTGGACAGCTGAAGATTAGGAAAAAAAAAACCCACCTGGTCTTTCTCCAGTCTTCAGCTGCCCGGTTTGGGTGAGTTTGTGCCCATGATGGCCTCAGATTCCTGTTCTTGACTGACAGGAGAGGAACCTGATGTGGTCTTCTGCTGTTTTAGCTCATCCACCTCAAAGCTTGATGTGTTGTGCATGCTGAGATGCTTTTCTGCTCACCACCGGTGTAAAGAGTGATTATTTGAATTACTGTAGACTTCCTGTCAGCTCAGCTCAGTCTGGTCATTCTCCTCTGATCTCTCTCATCAACAAGGCGTTTCCTCCTGCAGACCCTCCGCTCACAGGATGTTTTTTGTTTTTTTGCACCATTCTGTGTAAACTGTAGAGACTGATGCATGTGAAAATCCCTGGAGGGCAAACCAGCCCATATGACACCAACAACCACACAGAGATCAGAGATCAGACTGTTTCTTCATTCTGATGTTTGATGTGAATGTTAACTGAAGCTCTTGACCTGCATCTGTGTGATTTTATGAATTGTGCTGCCACATGATTGGCTGATTAGATAACTACATGAATGTGCAGGTGTAAAGGTGTTCCTAATAAAGTGGACAGTGAGTGTGTAATATATTATATGTTATGTACATATATTTTGTGGAAAATTCTAAAAACATATTTTTGCTTTGCCATTATGGATTACTGTGTGTAGATTCCTGATGAAAGCTGAATAAATTTAAAGTGAACAGGAACAGAAAGACGGAATATGATTCTGTTCTACAGCGAGTTTAACTTTCACCTGAAAACGACTTAAAATCTGGAAAACTAGAAACCATCAGAGAACATAAGACACGACTTCCACGATATTCATGTTAAAACCACACCAAGTTTTTCTGATGCAACTGCATTTGTCTGCTGTGAAAGTTACGTGAGCTCATTTCTGTCTCTTTTGCTTTAAAATTGTTGATATTAAACATTAACTACGAGGCCACATGACTGGTTAGTCACACATCATGCCCAGGACAAAAATCTCCAAATAAAGGCACATTTATGCTGCAGATTGTGAAAACTCTGAAGTTTGCTGGCTTTTATACGTGATTTAACTGAAAACATAGCTGAAAAGTCCATTGTTAGAAAATCTGAATTAAAAGTCCTGCGTCATGTCGTGTAAGATTATAAACTCATTAATATTCGCATAAATAAATTTTTAAGGAATTAACGCTTTAAAGACTTTCAGTTGAGCTACGTGTTTTGATTGGTTCCACTAAATACCACAGACTAATCATTTTGATTATCACGCGTCATAATTAATTAGCATAAATGAAGAACGTGTGAAATGAAGTCGCTGTTATAGTGTGAATGTCGAGCGTAAGATCTGAACCTCAGGGACTGTTTAAAGGAATGAATTCTTTTACCCAAACAGCTATTGAAGTCTTTAGTCTCCATGACGCATGTGAACCAAAGGCTCTCACCAAGGGAACCACAGTTCCACTAATTGGTTCCTCTTCTCCCGTGTGTTATACTCGTCGTGTTCGCATCAGCATTGGCCTGATGATCTGAGCATCACAAGCACAAGGAATCAGTTTATAAATGATGCTTTAGTCCAGCAGAACTCTTAAACCTGTTTCCTCACGGAACTGATCCAAGTCGTATCTAAGACTGAAAAAATGCATTTTTAGTTATATTTACATTAATAACCGTTTTAAAGTGTATTTCATTGGTTTTATTGTTTTTGTAGCAATCATTTAAAGTGAGTACAGCAACAGCCACACATTTGGTATTACTACAGAAGGTACCTAAAGTACCTTTTAGTTGTGTTTTTGATGTGTTTGGAGTTTGAAATTTATCTGATGCAGTACCTGTGCTTTATGTAAATTCTGAAAAGACGATTCTGAAGATCATCAGAACTGAGGTTTTCTACAGCAATGTTCTGAAAAGCACTGAGGACTGAATACATCATTTTTAGAAACAGTAATCGTGAGTAATTGTGCAGTTTATATTCTTTCATAATAATATAATGAACATAAATATATATTACATGATAAAATCTAATGATAATAGTGTAGCGATCATTTACTCTTCACTTTCATCAGGAAGTTTTAAAACTGCAGTATTTTTTTCCTTCACTCATCATGATGTTTTTTTTAAAGATCCAGATTCTGCAGCTGAAGGAAAATTGAATATAAAAAGCTAAATGTGCACAATAAGAAAACTGCAGGTGAATGAATGAATAAAACTTTTCTTCAGCTGTATAAAATTATAAACTCATTAATATTCACATAAATTTGAATACTAATTATTTTCAGTAATTAATTTTTTAAGGAAGTAAAACTTTAATGGCATTAATTATTTTTAGTTTAACAACTGGATTAGTTAATGAATTTAATTAAACTTTAATTTAAAATTAAAGGGTAAATATTAAGCTGATGATTCTCCTTTGTATCCATTTTTTATGTCTTTATTATGCTGTTGGAGTGATGGCATTTTTCTGACTGCATTTTCAGCTGGAGGAATGTGAAAAATGTCATAAAAACAAATCTTTAGCGTTGAGAGCATGTCGTATAATATTACAGAGCAGCAGTCAAGCATTATGGAACCAGAAGCACACACCAAAATAGCAAAATCATTTTTATTTTTCAGAATTATTAATCAGTAATTTTACGGCATTGCTGCTGATGATGGATTTTAATTTACGAATGAATAGAAACAGCAGCGATTTGTAAAGTCTTCATTACACATCTGAGTGTCTTTATCTGTCCTGATCGTTCTCAGTGTGTTGTCTCTCTCTCTCTCTCTCTCTCCCCCCCAGCACAGGACTATTTTATTATTTATATAAAGTTTAATAAATGTATTATTTTTAATTTATTATAAATTAAGTCATTACAGTCATTACAACAAATTGGCATTCTTTAAGCAAAGTTCAGCATCTGTTAAATCAGATATTCCAAATGAAGAATTTGGGTCAGATACAGAATTGTGTGTGTGTAATAAGATAATAAGACCAGAACAACACAAATTTTGAAGAAGCTCAATATAATGAAATACAAAAGATTAAAATTTACACAAGAAAAGTATAAACAGTAGTTTTTAAAAATATATATATATTAAGTTTGATAATAACTCTATAAAAATCTATCTATCTATATGTGTGTGTGTGTGTGTGTGTATGTAATATAATAAACAAGTAAATAAATAATACAGCAGGTGAATCTTAAGTGATTTGTGAATTATTCTGACAGCGGTGATCAGAAAGTTCTTTTTCAGTCTTGTCAGTCTTCATCACATGTAAAATGTGAAACATGGATAAAAATCAGCTCTGAGAATTACATATGAAAAAATTCCAAATGAAAACATGGAGCCTCGGAGGCTGGGACACTCACTTAGTAAATGATTTTCCCATCAGCAGCCCAGTTCACTCGTGTGTGTGTGTGTGTGTGTGTGTGTGTGTGTGTGTGTGTGTGTGTGTGTGTGTGTGTGTGTGTGTGTGTGTGTGTGTGTGTGTGTGTGTGTGTGTGTGTGTGTGTGTGTGTGTGTGTGTGTACACGTGTGTGCGTCTGTGTGTGTGTGTACACGTGTGTGCGTCTGTGTGTGCGTGCATGTGTGTGTTGAGAATGAGGACAGATTAAGGTGCTGGGCGATTTTCATGATTAATTTTATGTTTATGTTGAATTGATGTTTTAACCCGATTTTCAAAATGTTCTAATATAATATTTGCATGTTTAAATTTTTAATTAAAATACACATAAATGCTATTTAAAAGTTTAAACCAATATGAAGGAAGAACACCGAACGCCTCCTACAGCCCACGCTTCAAAAACACTGCGCACTTAGATTAAAAAAAAAAAAAAAGCCAAGATAAACAGGCAGCACTTCGCCGAGGACTGAGGTTCAAATACCACTTCAGAGATATGGAATTGGTACAGGTTTGAAAAGTCAGATGAACAAGTTTATGTAAAATATTAAAGCTGCAAGCAGCATTTTCGGGGGCCAAGCACCCAGACTCGGTGAGCCTGTCAAGAGCACAAACTCTTCAAATGATATAAGGAAAAAAATTAAAGTTTTTACAGTTCTTGACCACAAGGTGGTGCAGTCATGAAACTTCTTGGGTACATTCAGGACATGGTCCTGAAGATGCATATCAGGTTTCATGGGTATCAAGGGTATGTTGAACTCGTCTCGACCCAGGGATGCCTGGCTTTTAAATTTTGGACACACGGTTCAAAAGTTATGACCATAAACATACTTCCAAATTAGGCCCAAATTTAACCTGATGGTGGCGCTAGTGCTTTGGCGGCACTTGGCACAAATTTGGTCAAAATGTTTCTTAGACCCTCCGCAATCAGTGTGCCAAATTTCACAACTTTTTACCAGGTGGTTCTATGGGCTTCCGACACCCGAGCCAGAAGAAGAACAAGAGGTAGAATAACAGTAGGATGCCTGCACACCTTCAGTGCTTGGACCCCTAATAATGCTGCATTATGTCCTAAGTGACGCCCCCATGTTCGTATTTTGTTAGCAAACAGCTAGGCAGCTAACTCAGATGAGTGATGTATATTTTCTTTCTCAAACTATGAACTGGTTAGTCAGTGTTTTAGATTTAACAAACGAATATGTCTGTATGTTGAGTAATCTAAAACTAATACTTGTATATAGTGTGACTCATTTAATGGTAAGAAGTTTGGATTTGTTTATTTCTGATGCTGTGAGCAGCCATGTTGACGTCACTCCGTAATGAGGAAGGCACTCGGATTTGAGAAGAATACCCCGAGTTGACTTCTCAGTTGTAGTGGCATTTCATGTTACGAAAGACACGGTCCCCATTCACTGTCAAGAAAGAAGGGTTCACTGAGTTCACTAACAAAAATAGTAACGGATCTATAGCATCTATAGCAAATAGTGTAAACAATGTTTAAAATATTCTTTCTTTAAATATGCTTTCTTTAAAAGAGCCATTGTTTGCACTGTTTGCTATAGATGGTGCTGTTACTGTTTTTCCAAAGTCCGTTCTAATGCATAAAAGCTTTAAATGAATAAATTGCATAATATGTAAGAACAGAAAACCGAAATCGTAACTGAGAATCAGTTGAAATAATTTTTTTTTTTTTTTTTTGCAATTTCGCACAGCCCTAACGTGTGTGTACACACACGCGCCTGTGTGTGTCTGTATATACGCATGTGTGTTGAGAATGAGGGCAGATTAAAGTGTGTGTGTGTGTGTGTTATTAAATTATGATAAAATCTAAAAATAAAATGTTATGCTATTTGGAGAAAGTGAATTTACTAGTCATATACGATTATGATGTGAACGGTATTAGTGAAATTGGGATTTTTATGTTCTTGTTTTTTGAAGGTTGTGTCCTGCTTTTTCATTATTCCAGATTTTTTTGTTAACTGATGAATAATCTCGGTCAGTAGAATGAGCTCTGATAATTCAGCACAAACTCCGCCTACGTGCAACTAAATTTTTAAATTCTTAATTTTTAAACTTCTGTTCACATTATTCTATTATTTATTTATAATTAATAATGGTTTAAAATAAAATGGCTTATGTACTTTTTAATGTCCTTGAAAGCTTTTAATCGACATGGCGACTTTTTTCTAATTTAATTTTACTATCTTTATTGAGACAGGTTTTTATAGAGGTTAAGTGACAAAGCTAAAGAAAAGGTGTTTGAGTGATCAAAACAATCATAAAATCCACATCAGTATTATTGTTGGAGTGAAATGTGCAAAGTAAACTGTAAAAAGCAGACAGGAAAGACCTCGAGTAAACAGGAAGGAGGGAGAGAGAGAGACACGGAGAGGCGAGCAGAGTTTTCACGTCGCTTTGCCGGAGTCCATTTAGGAAAGAAGCTTGGTATGTCACACACTCGTGCTGAGCGCTCTGAACTCTCTCATCAGCTCGGCTTTGAAAATCCAAATTAACACTTCTGTTGCAAAATGAATGAAAAAAAAACCCACACAAAATTCACAGCACCTGAAAGTTATCAGTCTTTTTTGGAGAGAGAAAAAAAGCATTGCTAGATTAATAAACCAGCTCAAGTTGAGAATTTTCCACATGAGGAGTTTGGGACTAAGAGTCTGGAGGCGTGCTCCGTTCAGGTCGCTTTCATAGTCGACTCACGCGACGTGTAGCCAAAGACCGCTGCAGTCTGAACCGTGCCATTGTGGGAAAAAGTTCATCATTGACGTAATAGCGCTGACCTTCCCTCGGCTCCGGGCGTTTTTGTTGTTCTTGCAAACACGTGTTTGTCATTAGTCGGCGTGGAGTGAAGCCAAAGCCCCGGACTCGGAGACTGACGGCTTAGCGGAGATTTTGTCAGGCCAATGAAGGAACTTTGCAGCCCTGCACTGGTCAAGTGGCACTTTAAGCTGTTTTCTGGTGCTTTTTACCGTTGCTTTACATTTTAAGATGTTCCCTTAAAAACTGCTTAAAAAGCAGTCATTTGTTTAAGACAAGCTTGCTGTTTCTCAGTAGCAGGTTTGAAGTCATTTTTGTTCTATTTTTTCGTGTCCATGATGGGATATTATTTATCAGCCGTCTGTTTTTGCTGAAACACATCATGGGGAGGGGCCTGGGGGGGCAAGGGGGGGGCAGGTGGGTTAAGCCTGGCATTCGTGTCCGAGCGACAGCACAACACGCTTCAGCTCGGATTTACAGCTTCAACAGCTCAGATTACACACACACACACACACACACACACACACACACACACACACACACACACACACAGCCCCCAAGCCAAAGAGCTACGCTCATAGAGGCCTGAGGTAAACGAGAGAGAGAGCGAGCGAGAGAGAGAGACAGACAGAGAGAGAGAGCGAGAGAGACAGACAGAGAGAGAGACAGACAGAGAGAGAGAGTGAGCGAGAGACAGACAGACAGACAGAGAGAGAGAGAGAGAGAGAGAGAGAGAGATGGGGGAGTTAGCTGTACCTGCGTCATCACTGTGTGTTTGCGCTCGAGGCAGGTGATCGGGGGAATGCCACTTATAAATCAGAGTCACTAAAGCTGCTGCCACTGAGGGACAGTGCTGTATGTGATCATTACACACACCCGTGTACACACACTCATGTACGCACACACTCATGTACACATTAGAGGTGTAACACAATCTATTATCTGTATTTGTATCTGTATCCGTTTATTGCTCAAAATATTTATAGGTATTTTCTAATTAAAATTTAAACCAGAAGCATGCGTGCTGTACACAAGTTGTTTTTTTATTTTCAAGAAACTGTTATTTACGCTCCAGCTGACAGCAGTTTAAGGATGTAGTGTAGTTTCTGGGTTTATTAGGTTACAGAAAGATCAGAAAAGTTCACTGGACATGTTTTCAGAATCTATTATAAAACTGGGATGCAGTTTTTTCTTTGAAATGGCCATATGATTTTCTGAGAACATTTTGTTTTAATAACGATGAAGACCAATCATTTAAGAATGATAAAAAATATGCACATTGAATGTACAAGATTTACACAGTTTTTAAAATTAATTATATGATAATTTTTGGAAAGCTGTAGATGTGCAGCTCTGTGCACAGTGCGGTCTGTGTGAGTGATATGAGGCAGCAGATTTTTGTTTTTTTGTAGAAATATGGTTTTATTCTGGAGCAGTCTGAACTGAAACTGAATCTCCCGTTACTATAATATGAACTTACTCTTTCTTTAAGTTCTGTGAGCAGGGTTCCGCATATAATATCCGCATATTGCAGAAATACATCGCAAGTGTTAACTAGTTTCCCCAAAAATACTGACACAAAGAAGAAAAATCTGCCTTTTTCTATGACTGAAAAAGTGTTTTATGAGTTGGAGCTGGTGTTCAGCGAGTTCAACAGTCTGGCGGGATCTTAGTTCCTGAAAAAAAAAAACTCCGCCTTTTTGAACACACGAATACTGCATTCTCTCTCTCTCTCTCTCTCTCTCTCTCTCTCTCTCTCTCTCAGTCTCACTCTCACACACTTAGGTACACACACTTTTAAGTATACACACTTAAGTACACAAATTTATGTACACACACACACACTCATGAACACTTGACTAAAATCATAAAAGCTGAGGCAGTGTAATAGACCTATCAAAAATTTTTAAATAATATGTACACAGTTAGACTCAGCGTCACGTGCACGCTACGACTCAGCGTCACGCATGTTAATGCGAGGTGTGAACGAGGCTACACACACTTTGACTGAATATCACAGACGTACACAGTGAACAGTCCTGGGTTCAGCTGGTCGGTGTTCGTTGGAGAAAATGTGGCCCTGAAAGAAACACTCAAGCTGCATTTCATTCTCTTTTTCTGACACTTCATAGTCTTGTACATAATTTTTAACATGAATTTTTAAAATAAAGTAATATGAAATTGGACCTTTCATAGACTGTATTTCTTATTTAATTCCTTAAATAATTTTATTATTTAATAATTTAATAATATAAAAATGTATATATGTATTAAGCATGTAATGGAACTTTTATATATAGTTACAATTATGCATATTATTCTTGATCATTGAAAGGTTAATTATTAATATTTACTATAAATATTTATTATGCTAATAAAATAACAGAAATTGTCTCATTATTTTTTACTTGAAAATTACTTTATACTTTTGTAGGATTTCTGCAGGATGAGAAACGTGTACAAGTGATTTTGTTAGATTTAAAGACCGAAAAGTGATGTGTGTCTAACACATGAGCTGAGTGTTAGCGGCCGGACTTTCCCACACTCCCAGCAGCTGCACAGTGAGAGGAGTGTTAGACTGCACTGACGTCAGACAGCCAACACCCACGGAAAACACACACACACACACACACACACACACACACACACACACACACACAGAGTCATGCATTATGTCAGCATTGCACACACCCAGCCTCGAGCTCGCTTTAATGCGACAGATGAAAAAAAGCTTTTATTCCAAATTAATCAAGCTCACAGTTGTGCACTTTATAATTACAAACATTCATTTGTTCATTTATTTGTTGTAGATATTGAAGTCTAGGTTATTTCAGGTCTTGAATAAAAAAAGTAAATATCATCTGAACTTCTGATTTTGCATATTTTTGCATGATGCACAGATAGCAGCGCTCTGACAGTAACCCAGACCTCATTAAAGAGGTTCCTGCTTTTAACCATGTTATAAATTTACAACTTTATAAATTGTGTAATGAATGTGAAACAATATTCAAATGTAATTTTATTTCAGTTTAATGAAATTTTTCTACAGGATTGGAATAGAAAATTAAATAATCATTAAAATTACATTTTAAATAATTAAAAATGACTCCATAGAGAAATTAAATACAAACCAGAGAAATAGTGTCAACACTAGTCACATGATCTTCATGCATTATATACAGTCACTTTTTATACACACACACACACACACACAGGAAAATCCCCTAGCATATAAAAATGTTTTTGTGTTTCTGCTTCGGAACATATTGTTTTGCACAAACTCCTGATCTAGAACCACACACACACACATACATTTATATTTTAGATGATTTTGTTGTTAGAGACGCAGCAGCCGTGAACACAAACACAACACTTAAATTATTCCTCTGATTAGCGATAATCCGCTGCATGTTCAGTCTCTCACTGTGTCAGTAATCATCACTGGAGCTGTTTGCTTCTCTGTTTATCAGAGAACCTCATTTCACCTTTATAGTAGGCGTGCATGTGCGAGTGTATGTGTGCGCGACTGTGTGTTTGTGGTTGTGTGTGTGCGACAATGTGTTTGTTTGTGTGTGTGTGTGCGACTGTGTGTGTGTGTGTGTGTGTGCAGCTGTGTGGTTGTGGTTGTGTGTGCGCGACAATGTGTTTGTGTGTGTGTGTGTGTGACTGTGTGTTTGTGTGTGTGTGTGTGCGCGACAATGTGTTTGTGTGTGTGTGCGACTGTGTGTTTGTGGTTGTGTGCTAATACTCTTCCAAACTTCTTCAGACTGTTTGTTTGTTTGAGATTTGTAACTGTTTTATTTCAGAACTCATTGGTCTCTCACACACACACACACAAATACACACAAATTATTATATATACATTATTGTATATACATTTTCCCCTTAATGAATGTATCGCTTGGACTCATTTAAAGAAAAATGTAGTTCTTGTGAGTTAACACCATCTTTATGAACACCTTCATGATTGATTGTTGTTCCACATTAAACCCACGGAATGACGTCTCTCCTGGAAATCCTCTCATGTCCATCGTTTGGCTTATGGGCTCAATAAAGTGTGTGTGTGAGAGAGAGAGAGAGAGAATATCCAATGCTATTTTTGAGAGTCTTTCTCACATTTTGATGTAAGTGCGAAATCATAAATGAGTTAATGGACTTGGAGCATCATCCATCTGTACATTTTTCTTCTCTTATTTTCTCCTCTTCTCTCCTCCATGCTTCTCCCTCCATCCCGGTTGCCATGGTGTTGTGCAGTGTTGTTCTCCGGACTCTGTCAGGTCACCATGGTGAGGTCCATTTGCCTTCGTGAATGTGTGTAGGTGCTGCTGATGAACTGAGCCATGCAGATTAGCATGGAGTTAGCATGATGTTAGCATGACGTTAGTGTGACATTTACTGATCCTCTGGCTTTTGCTGTTCCGCGTCAGGAATTTGAGTCAGGAATATCATGTGTCAGGGATATTATTTTCATCACTGAGACCTCAGGATATAATGTACTGCTCAAGCCTAATGGTTTAATTGTTCAGCAATTGATAGATACTTGATTTTAGCCTCCCATCTAAAATCACCAACAGCTGTATATATACTGTGTGTGTGCGCGTGTGTGTGTGTACACACCAATCAGCCACAACATTAAACCACCTGCCTAATATTGTGTAGTTCCTCCTTGTGCCATCAAAACAGCTCTGACGCATGGAGGCCTGGACTCCACAAGACCTCTGAAGGTGTGCTGTGGTATCTGGCACCAAGACGTTAGCATCAGATCCTTTAAGTCCTGTAAGATGAGAGGTGGGGCCTCCATGGACTTGTTTGTCCGGCACATCCCGTGTGTTATGGGTCATGGGTGCCCAAGACTCACTGATGTGTGTGGAGAATGAAGGTCCGTCTGGTCCGTTCCAACAGAAGAGCTGTAGCACAAACTGCTGAAAGAGTTAATGCTGCTCTGATAGAAAGGAGTCAGAACACACAGTGCAGTGCAGCTTGCTGCGTGTGGAGCTCTCTCTTATAGATTTATGTTGTTTTTTCAGCCTAATGATGGCCTCCTTCACTTGCATTGAGATCTCCTTGGACTTCATATTGGTAGCTCCAGTCAAACAGCTGCCAAATGCCAACTCAATACCTGATATCAACTCCAGACCTTTTATCTGCTTCAGTTGTCTTAAAGTAACGAGGGAATGGACCGCACCTGGTCAATTAACTTCTTGTCAGTTAACTGTCCAAATACCTTTGAGCCCCTGAAAATGGAGGCACTTTGCTGAAAATGGCTGTAATTCCTAAATGGTAAATGCCATATTTTTGTGGAGTCTCTTAAAATAAAGCTGAAAGTCTACACTTCCATCACATCTTGATTGTTTTATTTCAAATCCATTGTGGTGGTGAATAAAGGCAAAGTCACAAAAACTCTGTCACTGTCCACATACTTCTGGACCTGACTGTATATAACAGCCATCTGCATCTCATTTGTTTGTTCTGTGTGTTTCAATCTCGGCACTTTTAAGTTGCAAATAAATAATTATTCAAATTAAATATCAAAATATTATCAAAAATTAATAATGAATCTAATATTAAGAAAAGTGATATTATTAATGTTATTATTATCCATAGTGGTAGCAACAGTAGTAGAACTGTGTTAGTATTCTTGCGGTTGTTATTACTAGTAGTATTATTAGTATTATTTTTAGTAGTAGAATAACTACCTCATGGCACATGGTCCAGCAGTGCTTTGCTTACAAAGTTTGTTTATATATTTTTGTATAGAGATAAGCTCCCTCTCCTCCTTAACTGATTTCAGTTAAATTTTTTCTTGATTGTATTAATGTTTATCTGTAAATATATTAATTCTGCACTGGAACACACGTGCTGTCAGTAGTGATGATTAAAACTACATAAATACGATTGTTTTTATGATTGTTGGATTTAATCATGGTCTTTTTTGTTGTATTTTATAATGAATAATTTTTTCTGGTCTTGCCTTAAATTTCTTAATTTCTTACTGGAATGAGAGTGTTTCTTTAAAACATTTTTTTACACCACAGAGATGTAAGACAGCAGCTCTGACAGTAGCGCAGGTTTATAATTAATGCCCTGTTCTAATATGTTATCGTTTTTATAGTAACAGCTCATTCACAGGGACGTGTACAAGAGACGTTCCGCATAAACCAATTAAAGAAAATTATTGATATGGTGAAGTTTTCTGTAAGGAGATGTTTATTTAGCATTGATGTAAGGAGTCTCCAGTGTCAGCACTTCGTAACATTCAGAGGTAAAACTGTAACTTTAAGTCCGACGTCTTCAGGACAGAGGAGTTTACGCTTCTTTGCAATTTCTCTGTAACGTGTAACAAGCTGCGTTTATTTATTTTTTTTGTCTTGTAAACTTGAGAGAGAATAAAGAGCGGCTGGTGAGGGAACAAATTTTTATAGCTGCTATAACGTAAGTCACAACAGGAACTAACGTGTTTCACCATTACGTTAAATATAACTATAAATGGATAAAAGTATGAGTCATTTAATATATAAACAAAATTTAATTGTTGGCAAATTGTTGTGGAATAAGAGGAATAAAACACATTTGAGCATGTTGTTATAGGAAAGATAGAAAATGATCAACTTGTGGGCGGTACTGATTATTTTAACAGCACATAACCAAGTTTAATGCTGCATTTGTCATAATTTGTAATAATACAATTTCCCACATTCGTTGCACAAACTGGAATAAAACACAGGTGCCTCCACAAAAGCATGTCTTTTGTTAGCTGTAAAGCTCATAAAAAGCTACTTTAACCACACTTTTACAGTTACAGGCCTGAGTGGCTCCTGGTTCTTTTATGCTGTAGCGAACTTCAAACATTCATGCAACAATCTGGACTGAAATTGCTGCGGACAGTAGCAAGTAGCATTAGCAACAATCTAGCCAATGGACAATAGTGAGTAGCATTAGCAACAATCTAGCCAATGGACAATAGTGAGTAGCATTAGCAACAATCTAGCCAATGGACAATAGTGAGTAGCATTAGCAACAATCTAGCCAATGGACAATAGTGAGTAGCATTAGCAACAATCTAGCCAATGGACAATAGTGAGTAGCATTAGCAACAAACTAGCTGGCTAACGTTAGTGACTCTAATGTTGATCATTTCCTTCTCAAAACAGTGATTAGTAGATCAAGCGATTGGAGATTAGTAGATTAGATTAACCGAGTACTGTGTTTGTATATGAAATGATCTAAAGCCAGTACTGCTATAAACCGATTTAAAAGTAGAGAAGGAGCACTTTACGCTGTTGTATGCGAGCAGCCATGTTGCTTTGAAGTCATTTCTTAAATGGGGAAGGAACTGATAGTTGAATAGACTACCCCAGTTGATAAATTGAAATTTCAAGTTGAGCGGGTGTTTTTGGTGGCTTTTATGGTTGTAGGTGGGAATTACATGTTGCAACTTAACCTTCAATGCAGCATAATTACTTATTTATACAACAGTTAGTTCTGGTCCACTAATCTGATTGGACACGCGGCGTTCTGAGAGCGCTGATATTTACTGTAACAGCACTGCGACGTGTCACTGTGTGCATCTCTCCGCTCGTCTGTGTTCAATTCAATTCAATTCAGTTTTATTTGTATAGCGCTTTTAACAATGGTCATTGTCACAAAGCAGTTTTACAGAAATAAATGTAAATATATTGTAAATATGTGAATTTATCTCTAATGAGCGAGTCAGAGGTGACGGTGGTGAGGAAAAACTCCCTGAGATGATATGAGGAAGAAACCTTGAGAGGAACCAGGCTCAAAAGGGAACCCATCCTCATCTGGGTGCAACGGATAGTGCGATTATAAATAAATCCCTTCTATTATTGTGCGCTATAAGGACAAATAGTGCAAATGTGCAACCAACAAATTCATCACAGTTTCCGCAAGAAGTCCGGTTGGTTAAAATCTATCCACTGTCCACTGATGGAGTCCTGAGTACGAAGCTGCTCGTGGCAACCGCAGCCCCAAAGCCACTACAGCAATCGCAGTCCCAAGCCATTACAGTACAGCTCCCCATATGTGATCCCCAGACCATCTCCACAGCCCCCAGGTGGCACCATCCCCAGCAAACCAAACGGTTCTTCAGGCCGTCCATATGGGGCCACCCGATACATACTACATAACATTCACTACGTAACATTACAATTGTACCATAATTCTTTACACTGAAACTGTTACTACACTTACTATGGGCTGTCAGTCAGTCTGTGCGTCACCATGGCAACACGCAATGCTCTATCTGCCTGTGGCTTTTTTGGAAACCAATTTAGTTGATGGAGCAAAAGTAAACAAAATATTTAGCCATACTGACGACTGGAATGTCAGTTACTCCATATTAATTTATTGTTTATAGAGCTGTTGTGTAAAAGCAACATCACACTCACTGCTGTTGTACCGAATATCAGCAAGACTGTGATCACCTGTGACTACCTGTGATCACCTGTGACTACCTGTGACTGCGGCCGAGTCACAGTCGTGCTGATATTTAGTATAAGAGCACTCCTGCACATGTGATATTGCATAAATATTACATTTATATAAGCTTGGTGTTTATAGGTCAAAGCCAAGATGTTTAATGTTTTGCTCGTTGCTTTAGTACGTTACCAATGGCGTGTAGCGAGGTGATAGCGGCGTGTGACTGGACCCCTGTTTGGCAAAGCCAGATAACGTGGAAATGCTCTCGTGCTCTCGGATGACGTTGTTGAGGTCAGATAAGATCTGTGAGTGCTGCTGGTGACGTCTCATTGTGGTTAAAGCGGTTTGCTTTTTTTCTGATTTCCTTTTAGTGAGAGGCCCTGAGCTCCGTTTATCCACCTAACTCAAGAAAAAGTGTGGCACTCAGTCTCACATCTTGCACACACACATCCACACATCAAAACGTAAATGTCTGTTGAGTACTTAAACATCTCTTCTGTTTTTGTCTCCTGCAGATGATCCTGTGGGACTGGGACCTGAAACAATGGTCCAAACCTCAGTATCAGGTCAGTTTTAACTCTTCACACAATGTCAGGACTGCCTGCTTTCTCTTCTGGGGGAAAAAAACACACACACACAGAGTCCCCTCTGAAAGTATTGTTACAGCAAGGCCAGATCTTTTGTTTTTGCTATAAACGAAAGACATTTGGGTTTGAGATCAAAAGATGAATATGAGACAATGAACAGAATTTCAGCTTTTATTTCCTGATATTTACATCATCTGGACGTGTTAAAACGTTGCCATTTGGTGGCAGACCACTCAATTTTTAGTTCAGCAAAAGTATTGGAACAGAGAGTCTTAAAGTAAATAACACTGAATTCTCCATCAAGATTGTTGACATCGCTGTTAAATACTCAAGCAGTGTTCGGAACCTCAGTGTTATTTTTGACTCCACCCTTTCCTTTGAACCCCATATTAGGTCACTAAATAACAGTGCTTTTCTTCAGCTCAGTAATTTAGCCTGATTTTAACCCCTTCTCATTCTGAAAGATGCCAAAACTCTGGTCCATGCTTTCATTACCTCATGTCTAGATTACTGTAATTCAATCTTAATTGGGATATCTGGATAAAAACATTAATAAACTGCAAAACATTCAACACTCAGCTGCCAGGGTCCTCGTGTACACTGAGCGATCGGCACATGTTTCACCTGTTCTCCGCAGTTACGCTGCCTGCGTCGTCCCGGGTGAAATACAAACTACTGCTCTTTACATTTAAAGCACTCCATGGTCTTCTCTGGTCTTCATGTTGGTTTATCCTTTTTAACAACAAATGCAGTCTTCACAGGTGAAAACCGGGGCTTTCACCAAGAGAAGACATTCAGAGCTATTAATTGTTTAAACAATCTAACAGGACTCACCTGGGCAAGAAACACCTGTCAGTCACATGGTCCAGTATTTTTGATAACTTGAAAATGGGTGAGTTCAAAGAAAGAGCCATGTTCTAGGTGGTTTAACACGTCTAGATGTAAATATCAGGAAATGAAAGCTGAATTTTTGAACCATCATGAGCGGTGTGTGTGTGTGTGAAAGCGTGAGCAGTGTGTGTGTGTGTGTGTGTGTGTGTGTGAAAGCATGAGCGGCGTGTGTGTGTGAAAGCATGAGCGGCGTGTGTGTGTGAAAGCATGAGCGGCGTGTGTGTGTGAAAGCATGAGTGGCATGTGTCTGTGAGAGAGTGAGTGGTGTGTCTGTGAGAGAGTGAGTGGTGTGTGTGTGAGACAAAGCGTGAGTGTTGTGTGTGAGAAAGCGTGAGGGGTGTGTGTGTGCGCGTGTGTGAAAGAGTAAGTGGTGTGTGTGTGGGTGTGTAAAAGCGTGAGTGGTGTGTGTGTGTGTAAAAGCGTGAGTGGTGTGTGTGTGTGTGTGTGTGAAAGCGTGAGTTTTGTGTGTGTGTGTGTGTGTATTTATCACAAAAAGTGAAGAGGAAGGACTGAGACAAAGTAAAAAAATAATCTGCTGTAACTCAGTGTCACCACTGGGGGGCGACAGAAGCTCCACTCGCACTATTCAATCTCCTGCATTTAAAAAAGAAACATGCAGTGTTAATGCTTCTGTTATTTATTTTATTTCTTCTTATTATTTTATTTTCTTTTTCCACTCTTTCACTACTGCATTGAAACTGGTCCAGTTTACATCTATATATTACTTATTTTTTTTTATTTTTTTTTATTTTTATTATAGCTTTACATTATATTTGGTATTTAAAGTTACTAAAACGAATGGCTAATATTCCCACGTACATGTTGCCATTCTTTTTATATGTTTAAGTAGGGCTGGGGTGATGTGATCATATAATTTCTATATTGTTACGAATTATGTCACAATACAGTTCTCTGAGACGTATTGTGTTCTTATTTACTAACAATTCTAAAGTAAGATTTTCTTTTTGATCTTCAACCTTTAAATGCAGTCAGCTAAAATTATCTCTAATTTATCACAGTGTTATAATGTCTGTGTGTGTCTGTGTGTGTTGCAGGGTTCAATGTGTGGAGCAGATCTCTCAGTGATTAGTGATGTGAGGAATCTGATCTCAGACCTGCTGCAGGACTCATCTCTGTCTCCACACGTCGTGTCGTCGTTGCGCAGCGTCAGCAGTTTGATCAGCAGCGTCTCGGGCTCCTGCCGGCCGCGTCCCAATCCATTCACACCGTTTCCAGGGTTCTACCCCTGTGCTGAGGCAGAGGATCCGAGTGACAGAGCTGAGAGAAAGCCTGTGAAGGTAGGAAGTCCCTGATATGCCAACTGGGTAATGTCATGATTTAAGACCAATATCGTAATAATTTACACCACAATAGACTTTTCTGAGAGGATCATGGGAACAACAGCACTGATCATCACACCTGTAGTGTTACAGTTTCCCTTCACTGGAACTCAGAGGCCCAAACCTGCTCCAGCATGACACATGCCCCTGTGCACAAAGTGAGCTCCATGAAGACATGGTGTGTGAAGGTTGGAGTGGAAGAACTCGAGTGTCCTGCACAGAGCCCTGACCTCAACCCCACTGAACACCGACTGCACCCCAGACCTCCTCAACATCCCAACATTGTGTTTCACTGATTATCATAAAGATCTACACATGTCTGTGCCATTTCTTCTCCTGTACTGAGCACAGGTTACAGATTATATAAGGGCAACTCATCTCTGTCTCTCTTTCTGTCTGTCTTTCTCTGTCTGCCTCTCTCTGTCTTTCTCTCAGGGCCTGAGTAGTAGGAATAGTCTTCCCACTCCTCAACTGAGACGGAGCTCTGCGTCCTCATCCCTCTCTCCTCTGGAGACACTCTCGTCCCCTCGATGGGAGCGCAGTAATGGAAAGAGATCTCACACTGAGCTTAGTGCCAGCAGGTCAGAGTCCTCACCAGAGAACTAAAGTCACGGCATCGTCTGAACCTGATTAACACCTACTCCTGCTCGCGACTGAGGAACAGAACGCCTCAGCGCAGCTCAAAAAGCCCTTTAGTCTTTTAAAATTTTTGACAATATTTTAGAAGTTTAGACTCTTGGCACTGGTGAATTACATTTACATTTATTCATTTAGCAGTCGCTTTTATCCAAAGTGACTTACAAATGAGGAAAAACAAGCAAACTGATACATCAAGCAGAGAACAATACAAGTAGAGCTACCATACAAGATTTTTAACTGAGTGCTAGAGGAGCAAAGAGCACAGAGTAGAGGTCTAAGAGCCAGGGTAAGTGCAGATTTTTTTTTCTGAGTGGGGACAAGTTAGGGGTTAGTCAAGTGTTCACGGAAAAGGTGGGTCTTTAGCTGTTTTTTTGAAGATAGTGATGGATTAACTCTGTAGTCTGCTATGGTCATTATGCTATTTTGTTATTAGCCCACAAGGTGGCACTGTCACACAGACTTTTGAAAATAATGAGCAAAAAGCCTATGATTATTATTTTATAATTATTTTATGTGCAGCATGTTACCAAACAGCTCTGTATTCGTGTGATTTCCATAATGACTCAATCTCTAACAGTAAACTATCTCTAACAGTCAGGGATCATTCTCCAACGGGCCAAACAGCAACCTGCTGACCATCCCGAAGCAGAGATCCTCCTCTGTTACACTCTCCTACGGCCACACCATGCCCAGAAGACCAGGTCAGTCTGCATTTTCTTCTTCTACTTTTTCTTTTTCTTATCACATCCACATTACAGAATGCCCAAACCTCCACACTTTGAGGATATGCTGGTGCTTTTGCACATTTTCCCAAGAAAATCTGTCACTTTTGGAGTTCAGATATGGAAATGAGAATAGCTTTAAGTGGACGTGCCTTTAAGATCATAGATGGGCGTGTCATTGGTTTCATATAAGGTCTTTAAGCACAAAAAATTAAGATATTGGCATTAATATAAATGCACATATTTTCACAAAATTTTAAGTCATATTTTAAGTCATTTAAAATTTTTTTATCATACTTGTATCACTAGACATTCAGGGTGTCTGTCCTTTATGGTAGGTGCGTCTCCGAGTCTGAGTCCGCTCAGTTCTCCAAGTCACAGCCCCCCGTCATGTCCGAGCTCATCGCTGATCACTCGTTCTCCAGTGGAGTTTCCTGACACGGCCGACATCCTCACTAAGCCCAGCGTAAACCTGCACAAAGTGCCGGGGTTTTCTCTCAGCTCACTCTGCACCAGGTAACGACCCCACTGATGCCCTCTAACCTTTTCCTGACCTGAGGTTGGGACTATGATGTCACAGTGTGGGGATCCACTTAACCTGCTGGGTTATGAACATTTACCAGGCATTAAATTAAAGAGAGACTTCCAGAAGCTAGATTGTAAGCGATAACATGCAAAAGTATTCCCTGCTGCAATATCTTAAAAATATTAATATGTCCGTTCATTTAAAAAAAAAAAAATTAATCTTCTGCTCCTCAGCTACTTTTGATGAACTTGTCAATTTAAAGCCTCAGGAGAATGTAAGAGCTTGCTAGCTAAATATACATTTCATGGCTAATGTCCCTTTTTTCAAATTACTTACATTCATTTACATTCATGGCATTTGGCAGACGCCCTTATCCAGAGCGACTTACAATTATCTCATTTATGAGCAGCTGAGGGTTAAGGGCCTTGCTCAAGGGCCCAGTGGTACTTCTGTCTCTGTGTGTATTTTAAAAATTTTTTTGAAAAAGATGATGCATAAAATATAACATTAAAAATTTTAAAGGATTTAGCACTTGAAAATAATTTTACTGCTCAGGTTTGGTAGATTTTCTCAAAATATCACAAGCTCTTAAGTTCGACTTGCAAGAGCTGAATTAAAAAAAACCCTGAATTGTTACTTCACCGATTGTTCTGAACTAGAATATTCAGGAGTTTGCAGTGACACTGCAGCTGGTTCGTTGATGAACCTGCTATGATTCCAAAAGATTTCACAGCCTCATGTGTGCCATTGAAAGCGTGGAATGGATCTGATTCTGCGCTGCAGCGTGTGTTGCGTTCTTGATATTTTAGCCGTACTTGCATGTTTCACATGTCAAGGACTTAAAACGGTCTTTTAGATGAGAATTTCAGTTAAAAAATGAACCGTTCTCTACCTGTTTTAGAGAATCACATTTAAATTTTAAAAATTTCCCACTGCTCATGAGCTGTATTTACATTACTGTTGTACAGTGTGACATTTTGTGTGTGTGTGTGTGTGTGTGACAGTTGTGGGCGGCAGATACTGAAGAGCAGCTCTAATGCTGAGGTGGGTGATGGTCACATGACCTCGGGGCCTGACATGCAGAGAAGACGATCAGGTTGGGCCTTCATCAAACACACGCCTCACACGCACACCTCACTCACTCCTCACACACACGCCTCTCACCTCACTCACTCCTCACACCTCAGACACACTCTTCACACACACGCCTCACATACACACCTCACTCACTCCTCACACACACGCCTCTCACCTCACTCACTCCTCACACACACGCCTCTCACCTCACTCACTCCTCACACCTCAGACACACTCTTCACACACACGCCTCACATACACACCTCACTCACTCCTCACACACACGCCTCTCACC
>CM040985.1:5257-35516 GCA_022985145.1 Pangasius djambal | reverse complement strand
TCACTCCTCACACACACACACTCTTCACATACACACCTCACACACACCTCACTCAATCCTCACACACACACACGCCTCACACACTCCTCACATACACAACTCACACACACGCCTCACACACACACACACACACTCCTCACACTCCTCACACACGCCTCTCACACACACACCTCACTAATTTCTCACACACACGCCACACACCTCACTCACTCACACACATCTCACCCACACACACACACACACGTCGCTCACTCCTCACACACACGTCGCTCACTCCTCACACACACGTCGCTCACTCCTCACACACACACGTCGCTCACTCCTCACACACATACACGCCTCTTACTCAAACCTCACACACACACATGCCTCACTCACACTCCTCACACACACTTCACACACGCCTCACACACACACCTCACACATACCTCATTCACGCCTCTCACACGCGCCTCTCACACACACCTCACACTCCTTACATTCCACTTTACATCGTATGAAACCCCTTATTGTAATTTGACCAGGTGTTGTTTCAGTCCTTGAACATCTTGTGTATTTGTTTACTACTTTATTTTAAAAGGTAGAAAATCACCAAAAATTATACCATACAATCTGTTATGAGTCAGATGTTGCATGGTTGCTTTTCTCAGCTGAGGGGACGGAATACAGCAGTGATGGGCTGATCAGGGAGGAGAGTGGGGAAGTAGATGCTCAGGGAGAGGAAGCAAGACTGACTGCAAAAGCTAAAGAACGAGCTCAGCATGAGGAAGAGGAGGAGGAAAAGCAAAGCTCGGGTGTGCAGGAGACACCATCTCGTCCTGAGGTACAATAAGCATCTGTATTTCTGCATGAACTAGAGGAATGTTAACATTATCGCCTTGTTTTCTGATGGAAATCAATGAGCAACATAAAGATAAGAACAGAAGAGAATAAAAAATGAATAAGGGGGGAGAAAAAGAGGACATTGAAAGAAAGTAATAATGAAAGAAACTGAGATAAACCAAAAGCGTTAAAGAGAAAAAACATAACAAATAGCAGTTTTATTCCTGAAATAATATGACTGAGTAAGCGAGTAAATTTGTTTCAAACTATGTTTCCCAAATCAGGAAACTGTTTATAGTTGAAAGATCAAAGATCCGAAAAGTTTGCTGATTTATTTTTACTTTTTTTTTTTTTTTTTTTTTTTTGCACACCACGCATGGTCTGTGTAGGTGATATGGAGCAGTGGCTCAATAAATAAATCAGAAATGTGTGCACACAACTGTTAACTTGTTTGCCACACAAAGACAAATAAGAAAAATTAGAGAAATGTCTCTAAATAATCCAATGCCTGAACACTCTGGACTAGTTTCAAGTCTTTGAATATGGTTTCTGTGATGTAGTTGGGGTGGGGAATTTTGCTGAAACCCTGCCCACAAGCTTTTTACTAAATGCTTTTCAAGCTCTGTATGAAAGTAAAAATCTTGTGCAACTTTTGTTGTTTTGTCATGCTTGATCCTGGTCCCAATGCACACAACTAGTCTCAACATCAAGTTTTCTGGCAAGTTTTCTTAAAAACGAGCAAAAATAAGAAACAAATAAAAAAGACAAATAGTACACTATTCATATTTCTGTATTCTTTTAGTACACAGTATCTGTTCAATCCAAATAATGTATTCATATTCAGTTACATCTCTAACATGAGCTTTTGGGTAGCACAAAAAAAGTCTTAAGAAGTATTAAATCTAACTTTACATAGTTGTAGAAACACATGTGGAATGAACTCTTCTCTAAAATGCCAGTGTTTGAGATTAACACTTATTGTGGAAAAAGAACTTTGCCTGTCCAGTCCACGTCACAGTTCCCACCTTATCGTAAAATGGTGTAGGCAGGGGAGGAGGTCAGAGGTCAACGGGGTCAGAGGTCTTGTGAGCTGAAGTCTGTTGAGCATGTAACTGGACTTTGTGTTCTAATCTTGAAGAGTTTTGTTTGATCAGTTATCTAAAGGGAAAATTCATAATGGATAAGGTGTGGGATATCTTTAAATCTCCATCACTTACCAGAACTAGACATTTCAAAATGATCTGCCTTACTGAAAACCTTCATGAATAAAAATCTTTTCATTTCTCCTGTGGCATCTCCTAGGAATTCAAGTTAGATCCCCTGCTGGAAGACCATGAAGCTCTGTTGGAGAAGCTCAACAGCTGGAACTTCCAAATCTTTGACCTGATGGAAAGGACGGGAGGGAAGTCGGGACGGATCCTCAGCTATGTTAGTAAAGAAACAATTGCCGGATTCTTGTTGATCATTTCTATTTATAACTATTTATAAATAAAAAATATTATTGAGCACATATTAAAATAATATGCCATATGAAACCTGGGGTATGTTTTTGAATTTTTTTTATAAAAATGTTTCTTCGTGAGGTTTTTTTTTTTTTTTTTTTTTTTTTTTTTAGTATATTTTTCCCCCTGACAACACTAATAAAAACTGACATGGCAGTTGTTTAGCCCTGATTTCGGAGCGAAAGCCCCTTTGGGGGTGTGTCTATAGCATGACTGACAGAAAAGTGTTTGGCACAGACCTGTTTTAGGGCATATGTATGACATTGTTACAACATGTTTTTATTGTGTTCCCCAGATATTTGTAAAAACAATAAAGAACAAAAATAAAAGTAAATATCTTTTTTTCCCCCCTCCTATACTATGAAATATTATCCATATTTTTGGTACCACAAATTCATACCTAGTCATACCTCCTGAACCAGCAAAGTGAACCAGCAACTTAAGTGTTTAATTTCCCAAAAATAATGAAGCCTGAGTTTTTTGCCAGAAGCAGTCAGCAGCAATGTCAAATTCATTCTGTGCAACAGACTTCCCTCCAGAATTTATATTTTAGCAGGAATACTTTTGATTAATGGGCATTAACATCTAGAACATCTCATTTTTGAACATCTAATTTTAATCTGATTTGTGGGGAATTTTTTTTTTTTTTGCGTAGGTTCTGTAGCCATATCTCACTAGCCAAGATCTCACCAAGAGAAACTCAATAAAGTTCTACTTAGATCCATTTAGTGTTAATTTGCAGCAGGATGTGATTGGCACCTTGCATTATGTTTGTGTGTTGCAGTGCTGATGATCCTTTACAGCTCAGTCTGATAGACGCTGATCATCAGGGACTTGATGCCTCACTGAAGGCCTGTTGTGCGTCTTAATGAAGTTTTGTTTGTTCTGATATCTCTCAGGTGGCCTACACTTTGTTCCAGGACACGGGTCTGTTTGAAATCTTCAAAATCCCCGTCCGGGAGTTCATGACGTACTTCTGTGCTCTGGAGAATGGCTACCGTGATATACCCTGTGAGAATTAAATTAGTGTCATCAAAAGTAAATTAAACTTTAAAATGGCATGTGAGGGAAATCTGCATTGGAAAAACCTTCAGTGAACTTTAGAGTTTAAAAAAACAACAGATATTGTACAATGGATAGTGTTTGAACATCTCTGATGTCTTGGTTTGTGGACGTACTTCTTCCTCAGATCACAATCGTGTCCATGCCACAGATGTCCTTCACGCTGTGTGGTACCTCACCACCAGACCCATACCAGGCTTCCAGCAGATCCATAATGAACATGTGACAGGAAGTGACACAGGTACCCAAACTCAGTGAGATATCTGTGCTGCTTTTGATTTTCTTTCTTCCAGGGTAGCATGAGAACTAAACGGAGAAATGTGGCTGGAGCTGGAAACAGTGCAGGTTGTTGATTGGTCAAACACAGTGGTCACAGAATGGTCCTGGTCAAAGTCTTGGATTGTTTGGCTCAGTGGTCTTTAGTAGTGTCAGTCTGATAAAGTTTCTCTTTCAAATCTCCTTTTTATGCAGGAAACATTGTAATTTTATCTATAATTTAATGCTTGTTTTTCGTCACTCTGTATGTCTCAGCATGTTCATCTTGTGAGGGAGAGTTACAACAGATATTTTAACCAAATAAATAAGCTACAGGCTTGTAAATTCTATTTTGAAGGAAATCAGTTGGTGAATTTTGGTGAGCAGTATTTATCACTAATGTCCAATCCCTCCAGAGACACTACTCCTACTTTCAAATATACTGGACACAGGAACTCGACCAGGGTACAGAGAGTTCTGGATTTGGTTTTGGCACCGCACTGTGACGCACTGTCCACTGTAAAAAGGCCCCATCACTGTACCAACAGGCAGCAGCGACAAAATAATTTTTTTCCATGTCTAACTTCTTATGCCTAAACCACGCCTGTACTGGTTGTTTCTGTGCTAATTTTATCCCTCTGATCCGGCGAGAGTAAATCAGACTGATCAGAGCTGCAGCTCTCATAAGAGTCTGCGCTGTGATTGAGATCCACCGCCGTTGCTGGCTCAGCATGTTCACAACTTATTTTAAGGCCACTGATGACCGTTTTAATTTCTCAAATGGAGTGCAGCCTGAGTCATTCGGTTTGCTATAGCGAAAGGGGCTCATGCTTTAAAAGGAAGAGGTGTTGAGTTTGTGAAAAGTCAGTGACTTCACTGTCTGGCAGCAGAAATTTGCAGCATGCACACAATGCTGAGATCGGCTTTTCTAAGCACATGAGCAAACAATAAAAAAAACTATGTAATACAGTTTCACACCATCATGAGGTTGTGTATTTCCTTTACTACTACTTTCTTTCTTTCTTTCTTTCTTTCTTTATGCATTTTAGTGGATTATTTGTGTGTGATCAGTAAGAACATGTTATCCTGTAACCTCGTATAAGAATGGTGCAGTTTGTGTTAATGAAAGGCATCATTTTCTCTGTAATTTTTTATATATAATTTTTAAGACATTACTTGATTTTTATTTTTAGTCAAATACGTATGTCCTGTTTATAAGGCACTGAGGTTCTTTTCTTTTTCTCCTCATCACAGACTCAGACAGTGGTATCTCTCCTGGTCGGGTTTCTTACGCTTTGTCAAAAAGCTCCTCCATCTCAGACAATAGTTACGGCTGCTTGGCCTGGAACGTCCCTGCCCTCGAGCTCATGGCACTATATGTAGCAGCTGCTATGCACGACTACGATCACCCAGGTCGCACAAACGCCTTTCTTGTAGCTACTAACGCCCCTCAGGTATGTGCCATTTTATTGTTTTGTTTATTAATTTATATATTTAAACCATTGTAACGATTCAAAATCTTAACGCAACTTTACCAGGGATTTGATGCATTGACCGATTTTTATAATTTAGGAAATCCCCAGAATCCACAAATTTCACTTTCTCTCTTATCTCCTTCTTGTGTCTGGCAGGCGGTGCTGTACAACGACCGCTCGGTTTTGGAAAACCACCATGCTGCCGCTGCATGGAGCCTTTTCCTGTCTCAGCCTGAGTTTAACTTTCTGTCCAACCTGGACCATGTTGAGTTCAAGCGTTTTCGCTTTCTTGTTATTGAGGCCATCCTCGCCACAGACCTGAAGAAGCACTTTGATTTCTTAGCTGAGTTTAACTCCAAGGTGATTTTTTAAAATGTGACATTTAGGGTTTTTTTTTTAGATTCAACTTAAGGATAAAACTCAGTGGTTTTTTAACCATTTTATGCCCTTGAGTTCAGACCAAGTAAGTTTTCTTTTTGCAAGAGAATCCTAAGACATTTCCACCTTTTAGAAATGTAAATGTGCTAATGACTGACTGATATACTGTTTGTTTTTTCAGGTTACAGATGTGAATAGCCCAGGTATTGACTGGACTAATGAGAATGACAGGTTGCTGGTATGCCAAGTGTGCATCAAGCTGGCAGATATTAATGGACCAGCAAAAGAGCGCAAACTTCACCTGAAATGGACAGAGGGCATTGTGAATGAGTTTTATGAACAGGTACTGAGTAGTGCTGCATTTACGATGCGTACCGTAGAGGTGCTAATTAAATTAAAAGGCACATAGTTGTCAGCCTCAGTTATGATATTACTCCCTTTTTTGCAGGGAGATGAGGAGGCTCGCCTCGGATTACCCATCAGCCCTTTCATGGACCGCTCTGCACCACAGCTGGCCAAGCTGCAGGAGTCCTTTATCACGCACATTGTCGGGCCACTGTGCAACTCATACGACGCTGCTGGCCTCCTCCCAGGTTACTGGGTTGATGAAGAAGAGGTGGATGAAGAAGATGGAGAGGAGGAGGATGCTGAAGAGACAGAGACTGACGATGAAGACCTTGATGAAGAGCTCCAATTAAGTACGTATTGCTTGGAATGATAGCCTCAACATTTTAAACACTTGTTTGTTTCAGAATTAACACCTCGTTGAAAAGAAAAAACTCTTAGCTGGTTAAATTAGTTATTTGTTTAGCCCAACTGAGTCCCTTATAAAATATTGCAGTTCAAACAGAAGTAAATGCAGGAGCATGAGATTAAAACAAAAAAGTCTAGTGCACAGACAAAGTTCGAAAAACTAAGCAAAACCTGTAAACGTTGAATTTCATTTACTTATCTGGAGGAATTCAGTTGAACTCAGATGAGGACTTTGGTGGTGTGGCTCTGACACTCCAGTGACACAGAATCTAAACCAGACCTACCACTGCCCTGTTTTATTCCTTTGTTAGCTTTTAATTATTTAGGTTTCTGTTTGCAGAACCGAGGAAAAGCCATCAGCGTCTGTTCTGCAGCATTATGCAGCACCTGACTGAAAACCACATGGCCTGGAAGCAGATCATCGAGGAAGAGGAGAAGAACTGTGACCTGGGCCTTCATCAGCAGCAAGAGCAGCAGCAGGCAGACTCGTTGAGCCTTCCTTCTCCCTCCTCAACCTCAGATGACATTCAGGTCATTGAGGAGGAGGCTGAAGAGGAGGAGCGACAGCAGGAGGGAGATTGAGTTGAGCCGGTTGGCTGAGAAAAAACTAGGGGAGGGGCCTGAAGCAAACAACTGACTCTTTGCTCTTTCCTCTCCTGCATCAGAACACAGACACACAGTCCGAATTGACACCAGAAGATTCTGCCAGATCTCCTGTACTGAAATGAATCACTGTGACGCAAATGCAGTTCACATGGTGTTTGGAAAAAAAAAAAAAAAACTGAAAAAAGGCCTTACTACTGTGAGAGCATCCTATGCACTTTCACCCCATGGAGAATGATGGAGGATGAGAAAAAGGGTTGAAAAAAAAAAAAGACAATGAAATAATGAACGAAACTCTCTATGGTTATTTGGCTGTGATGCTGCCTTGAAAGCAGAGCTCTTAACTCTCCTGTAGGTACTTATTACAATTATTTAAAAAAAAAAACAAAAAACAAAAAAAAACCAGAATGGCAGAAGACTTTCAAGTCATCACTTGTTACCAAAGCGAACAGTTAAAAACAAATGAGGCTGAGGCTATATCAGGCTCAGTGTCAGGAATACTCTAGAAGCATAAATCAAATGTGCCTGTCTGAACCTTTATCGTGTTTTTTTTTGTTTTTTTGTTTTTTTTTTGTGCCCCCGCGTGGTCCAGGTGATGGACTCCGACCCTCAGCACGACACGTGCAGTTTCCTCCTCATGCTGGCGACACGAAAACACTGTATCATTGAACTCAGCCACTAGGACTTTAACATGGAAATGCTGACATTTTGACTGAAAAAAAAAGAATATTTACTTCTGCATCATTTCCGGATGCTTTTTTTTTTTTTTTTTTTTTAACTCACCTGCCTTTAGATTTAGTTTCCTTTGTTATACATTTTTGTGTGTTCATGAGGTTTTTTTTTCTTTCCTCCTCAGGAATGCAAAGTTGCCATTTGTTTTTCCTCTTGTAAACTGTTAAAAGCATTAAGTATGGAACAGAGAAGAAACACTGTTCTAATGAAGGGATCTTACTTCTTTTATTTCTTTTATAAGTTTCTCTCTCTATAGTGTGTGTGTGTGTGTGTGTGTGTGTGTGTGTGTGTGTGTGAGGTCCATAAGTATTTGATCATTGACAAAGTTACTGTTATTTTAACTGTCTACTGCGGAAATTAAATATTATTATACTTTAATTTGAGGGAATTTACATCCATATTGGGTGAATGGTGTAGGAATTCTATCTCTTTCATGGGACCAAAGGTAATTGGACAAACTCATAAAATAAATTTAATTTGTAATACTTGGTAATGAATCTTTTGCAGTGAATGAATGACTGAAGTCTGGAACTCATAGACATCACCAGACGCTGGGTTTCTTCCCAGGCGATGATCTGCCATGGCTTTACTGCAGCTGTCTTCACTTCCTGTTTGTTCTTGGGGCGTTTTTCCTTTAGTTTTACCTTCAGCAAGTAAAATGGAGCTCAGTTGGGTTCAGGTCAGGTGATTGACTTGGCCATTGCAGAGCATTCCACTTCTTTGCCTTAAAAACTTTTGGGTTGCTTTTGAAGTACGCTTCAGGTCATTGTCCATCTGCACTGTGAAGCTCCGTCCAATGAGTGTTGAAGCATTTGTCTGAATGTGAGCAGATAATATCGCCTTGCACACTTCAGAATCCATCCTGCTGCTTCAGTCAGCAGTCACATCATCAGTAAATTCAAGAGAACCAGCTCCACTGGCAGCCGTACACACCGCCGCACTTGAAATCAACTCTAGACCTTTTGTCTGCTTACTGGTAAGGGAAATAATGATCATAACATCTGGCCATGGAACAGCAGAGCAGTCAATTGTCCAATTATTTTTGGGGGACCATGTATAAAAAGTCATTCCTAAACCATTCACCCAATTTGGATGTAAATTCACTCAAAGCTGGAAGTCTGCATTTTGAACTCATTCATTAGTTAATTTCAACTCCAATATACTGTGGTAGACATCTAAAATAAGAATAACATTGTCAACGTCCAAATGCCTATGGACCTGACTGTATGACTGTATAAGACACAAATGTGCATACACACACATTTTTCTTCACGGTTTCTCAGGATTCATGCAGAGTGATTGTCCTGTTTGGACAGTTTAAAGTTTAAAGGAAGTGATTTCAGACACCTTGTCAGAATATCAGACAATTTTCAGTTCAGATGTTGGGAAAGACATGGGCATTTGTGGCTTTGTTCTGGTGTGAAGCTGAAATTCAATCAGATAAAAGAAGATTGCAGATAGTGAGCACTATCAGCTCCCAAAGTATTATTTTCTGTTTTGATCCAAAACAGCATCTGAGAATGTAATGAAAATTGACGTATGTAATAGGCAAGTTGTTTTTGTCGAGTGCCTATTTTATTTGAACCATACACATTCTTTTGTTAAATCACAATGCAGACACGTACTTTTTCTTTTGTTTCTTTTTTCTTTTTTTTCTTTCTTTTTTTTTTTTTAGTAATCTTTGCCAAACATGCAAGCAGGCCAGTGAATCAATTTGAAGTGATCCAGGGTTTCACCTCAAAAAGAAAAGCTGTACACTTTTTATATTTTCGTATCCTTCACCATAAGGCAGGTTTAATACTAATAGCTCTATATATTTTTCTCTAAAGCAAGAACTCTAGGCATTCCACTAGAATAAAGAACAGGAAGGGGAGACTGACATGCTGCTCTCCTCATTGCATTTTGTTTGGAGAGGAAAGTTCTCAAGTAGGCAGTGTACATCAAGCTATATTTAAAGAAAAAAGAAACAAAAAAAGAGAAACAAACTATAAATGTGCACATTTTACTACCAAACAAGTGTTTAATCTCTGCACAGAAAGAGTATCTGCATATATAAATATATATAAAATATATATTATATATTTTTTAATTAATCAACTGAATGCGTCTGTTTTCTACATACAGCTGACATTGTACATTAAGAATCTGTAATTATCATCCTGTTTCCAGAGTTTTTAATCTAATACTATTTACAAATGTGGATATGTTTGGGTGTGGTGTTATTATTTTAATAATAATTTGGGGTGCGTTGTCTTTGTGTTTCTGTGCATAACCACTCTGCTGAGAACCTTTTTTCCCTCTAAAGCTGGATGCTGTGAGTCAGCTAGCTGCAGTGCCAAACACCCCCTCGTCTCCTCGTTCAACTCTCTCTCTCTCTTTCTCTCTCCCTCTCCCTCTCACTCACATTCTCTGTCCCTTCCACTGCCAGTCGCTTTGTCATGCACTTTGGCCTTCATTAGTTTTGGATTAGTTGAGGGTTGCTACCAAACAACTGGTTCATTCGTTCATTTGTTCTTTCTTTCTTTCTTCCTCCCTTCCCTCCTTCCTTCCTTTCTTATTTTTTATTTCCTGTACATCTGTCATCACCAGGAATCCAGCGCCTTCTCTTCACTTCAGTGCTTTGTGCCATTAAACATTTCTCCTCATTTCTATATTTTTTTCACTGCAATGCCCTCCAACCTTTTTCTTGTCCTCGTTACATTTAGAAACACTTTTTATGTAGCAAGTAAGATAGCAATGTCTGATGTATCCAGTTCAGTCTTTTCAACTTTGTAGGGAGAAACTGACCCCCCCCACCCCCCACCCCCCACACACACACACACTGTTATTTATATCTGTCCATAAAGAATACCATCCCTGAAAATATTTTTAATGTCAGTGTCGTTCCTTTGAATGAGCAGTATAAACATTATAAAATGTTTTTGTATGAGTGTACTGAATATGTTCTGAGTGTGTCCTAGACACAGGCACAGCATTTTAATCTTTCCCCTCCTTTCCATGGCTGTGGAATTTGGCTGTAATTCTTCAACGTTATCGGCAGCTGGACGTCTCTCTGGGAATGGTTTTGTTTACTTATCACACGCTCACTGAGGAAATTCCCTGCATCCTCTGGGGTAGAGCTGCCTGGAAGATGACAGCGGGTGGATGATGAGTCCCTAAGAGAAGGGTATCCTCCTAAACCAAGATCATCCACATCATCCCAGAAGACAGCATCACTGTGACAGCTTACCCAGAGTATACCTGCCCCTGGTGCTACCTGCTTCATCACTTGTTGGACTTGCTTATCATCCCTGAGTGGATGAAACCAAATGGGCTCTACTGGCTGCCAGTTATACCTATCATCCTGCACTTTTTGTAATTTGGAACACAAGGTTAGACCTAGTACTAGATGAAGACGTCCTTGGAAAATCTGGTCTGTAATTAAACTGCTACATCAAACCATTGTGCCTGCAGTTGTGATTGCAGCTATAAGTTGGACACAATGCAACACTTGGTACACATCGAAATGTAAATTAAAACTAAAGGAATTCTGTTAATTCACCAGTGTTAGTTTAGTTTAGTTTATTCATTTATAAAGCACATTTAAAAACTGTACAAGTTGTATAAAGCAGATCTATACACAAAAAAAATTTAACAATACAAAATACCGAAAGACAAATGGACATTTTCCAGGTTCAGAATGAATTAAAAGATAAAGAATAAAAGTGAGTCTTCAAGGAGGATTTGAACATAGCAATAGAGGAGGATGATCTTATATGAAAAGGAAGACTATTCCAAAGCCTGGGAGTGGCCACCGAGAAAGCCCGGTCACCTTTGGCTTTTGAACGTGAATGTGGTACTGAAGGAGTGATTGACTTGATGATCAAAGAGATCTTGGGGCAGTGTACAGACTAAGGAGATCTCACATGTATGGTGGAGCAAGCCCATGCAAAGCTTTAAAAACAAATAATAAAATATTAAACTCAATGCGGAAATTGATTGGCAGCCAGTGAAGAGAGGCAAGCACAGGAGTAATGTGCTCACGCTTCCTGGTGCCAGTCAAAAGTCTGGCCACTGCATTTTGCACCATTTGTAGGCGATCTAGAGCGGTCTTAGGCAACCCCAAATAAAGGGAATTACAGTAGTCCAACCTTGATTTTATAAATGCATGAATAACAGTTCCAGATCCTGCTTACATAGCATCTGCTCAACTGGTCCCACCATCTCTCAGGGTACAAGGAAGACGTGCTTCGAGACTCTTCTCTGTTCTGGCACCGAGGTGGTGGAATGAACTTCCCTTAGATGTCCGAACAGCTGAGTCACTGGCAGTCTTCAAACGACGTCTAAAGACTTACCTCTTCATAAAGTACTTAAGTTAGCACTTACACACACACACACACACAACAAAAAAACAAACAAACAAAGAGTTTTGGACTGATGGTATTCCTAGTTTGTGACCTAGTGAGCCAATATCAGGATGTATTTTTGATAGACTTCAAAGCACTATTGTAAGTCGCTCTGGATAAGGGCGTCTGCCAAATGCCATAAATGTAAATGTAAATTTTAGCAATTGATCTCAACTGAAAGAAGCTGCTCTTGACAACAGCACTAATCTGCTTATCAAAACACAATGAAGGATCTAGAATAACACCAAGGTTTTTGACTCTATCACGCACATTGGAAGACAGCGTAACTAACTGATTAACAATACCAGCGGATGAGACTGGTGGACCAAAGATGATTATTTCAGTTTTATCACTGTTCAGCTGCAAAATATTCATGTCCATCCAGCATTTAATGTCACCGAGATAATCAAATAGATTTTGCACCGAACAGTTGTCGTTTGTGCTAACAGGAGAATAAAGTTGCGTGTCGTCAGCATAACAATGATATGATAAGTTATGCTTCTGGATAATTCTCCAAGGGGAGCATATAGAAGAGGTCCCAAAATGAAACCCTGGGGAACACCATAAGATATTTGTGCATGTGGTGAGAAACAATTCCCTCTATTAACTGAAAAGGTTCTCCCCTTAAGAGGCAAACCACTTCAACACAGATCCCTGAAATCCAACGACATGATTCAGTCTTTTCAAAAGGATCTCATGGTCCACTGTGTCAAAAGCTGCACTTAGATCAAGCAGGATTAAAAGACAGCAGGAGCCAGAGTCAAGAAAGTGTAAAATATCATTAGTGACCTTTAACAAAGCAGATTCAGTACTGTGGAGTTCTCTGAAACCAGACTGAAATGTATCAAAAATGTTGAAAGTACTCAAGTACAAAGAGACCTGAGAATAAACAACTTTTTTCCAAGACTTAAAAGCTAGCTTGGAGATAAGCCTGTAATTATTCAGATCATATTGATCAAGATTATGCCTCTTCAACAGTGGCTGAACCACAGCATGCTTAAAAGTGGCTGGTACAATTCCATTTTCTAGGGTGCTATTAATAATAGCAGTAACAACCACACTTAAAGCTGGAAAAGCCTCTTTAAAAATATCTGAAGGTAGAATATCTGTAGGACAGTTTGTAGACTTCATATTTGAAACAATGTCAAAAAGTTGTGAAGGTGAGACAAGTTGAAACTGAGATAAATGGCTCTCATAAAACAGCATCTCTAACAGAACAGAACTATGAGATGGTATGTTAGATCTGATGTCCTCAACTTTCTGGATGAAATGATTTAAGAATTGATCACATCGAGCGGTGGAACTTAATAAAAGGGCCACTAGGGGTAGGGCTTAAAAAAGCATTAATTTTACTAAAAAGTACCTTAGGCCTTTGTGCATTTTGTGCAATTAAATCTGACATATATCTAAACTGTGCTTTCTTAACAGAGCTTTGATACCGCCTAAGACACTCCCTAAGAGTTTCATAAGATATCTGCAATTTATCTTTCTTCCATTCACGCCTACACTCCTGTCTGAGGGCACGAATGGACCCGACTAGCCAGGGCTGAGCTTTATGCATCACTTTGGGTCTTTGTAACCTAAAGGGAGCAACTGAGTCCAAGGTAGTAATGCAAGTACTGTTAAAAAGATCTGTTGAAAAGACACAAATGGATAAAACTTCCACAGCATTTTGCAATTGGGAAGATATATAGACATCACTGAAAAACCTGGCAGTGGAGGAATTAAGACGTCTAGAATAACATAGTGGGTGATAGGATTTGAACAATTGACATGACAGCACAGATTCAAAAACAACTGGACAATGATCGGAAAGAGCAACATCACATATTTCAAGTTTTGCCACAGAAAACCCAAATGATAGCACCAAATCAAGAGCATGACCCTTCTGTTGTGTAGGTCCAGAGACAGACTGAACAAGATTAAAGGAGTCAATGAGGCATAAAAACTCTTTTACCAGGGGTTTTGACTGGCAACAAACATGTATGTTAAAAATCGCCCATAATCAGAAGTCTATCAGTGCGTGACACCACAGATGACAAAAAGTCAGAAAATTCCTGGATGAAGCCCTTATTAAATTTAGTGTTACCCATTTAATAAAGTTGCCTCTATGCAAGAAAAAAGTATGAAGTGCCAAGCTTTGGAAATGAAATTTCCAATAAATTCCTCAGTGTTGTTCTGTAAAATGAAGCTTATGCCCAAACTCCCAGCAGGATTGAAGCTGGATAAAATCTTGCTACCTTAGATCAGGGTTATGTGTAAATTGGCCACAAAGAAAAATTTAAGCACATTGGTCATTAAATGAACCCGACATTGTAATACTGTCAAAAAGATTTATCTTCTGTTTATTCATATATAGGCTGAAGTTCTCTCAGAGTTAACTTTACAGTATGAAATACAGTCAGGTCTGGAAGTATTTGGACAGTGACAGAGTTTTTGTGATTTTGCCTTTATACACCACCACAATGGATTTGAAATAAAACAATCAAGATGTGATCAAAGTGTAGACTTTCAGCTTTATTTTAAGAGGTTCCACAAAAATATGGCATTTACCATTTAGGAATTACAGCCATTTTCAGCAAAGTGCCTCCATTTTCAGGGGCTCAAATGTATTTGGACAAAGTGACATAATTGTAAATATAACCATAATTTTAATACTTGGATGAAAATCCTTTGCAGTCAATGACGGCCTGAAGTCTGGAGCCCATGTTCTCAAAACTCATATTCTGAGTTTCCTCCCTGGAGATGCTTTGCCAGACCTTCACTGCAGCCACCTTCAGTTGCTGCTTGTTTGTGGGTCTTTCTGCCTTCAGTCTTGTCTTCAGTAAGTGAAAAGCAGCTCTATTGGGTTGAGATCAGGCGACTGACTTGGCCATTGAACAATATTCCATTTCTTTGCCTTCAAAAAGTCTTGAGTTGCTTTCTCAGTATGTTTAGGGTTGTTATCCATCTGCACTGTGAAGCGGCGTCCTATCGGTTTTGTAGCATTTGGCTGAATGTGAGCAGAGAGTAGAGCCCTAAACACCTCAGAATTCATCCTGCTACTTCTGTCAGCAGTCACATCATCAGTAAACACCAGTGAGCCCGTTCCATTGGCAGCCATACATGCCTATGCCATAACACTGCCTCCACCATGTTTGACACATGATGTGGTACACTTTGGATCATGAGCTGTTCCTTTCTTTTGCCATACATTTCTCTTCTCATCATTCTGGTACAAGTTAATCTTGGTTTCATCAGTCCAAAGAATCTTATTCCAGAACATGGGAGGCTTTTTTAGATGTTTTCTGGCAAAGTCTAATCTGGCTTTCCTGTTCTTGAATGTTACGAGTGGTTTGCACCTTGTTGTAAACCCTCTGTATTTACGTTCATGAAGGCGTCTCTTGATTGTAGATTTTGACAATGATACGCCGACCTTCTCCAGAGTATTCTTGACTTCTGTTGATGTTGTGAAGGGGTTTTTCTTCACAAAGGAAAGGATTCTGTGATCATCCACTTTAGTGGTCATCCGTGGTCTTCCAGGCCTTTCAGTGTTGTTGAGCTCACCAGTGCTTTCTTTTTTATTTTTAAGAATGAACCCAACTGTTGATTTGGCCACACCGAAGGTTTTTGCTCTCTCATAGATTTATGTTGTTTTTTCAGCCTAATGATGGCCTCCTTCACTTGCATTGAGATCTCCTTGGACTTCATATTGGTAGCTCCAGTCAAACAGCTGCCAAATGCCAACTCAATACCTGATATCAACTCCAGACCTTTTATCTGCTTCATTTGTCTTAAAGTAAGGAGGGAATGGACCACACCTCGTCAATTAACTTCTTGTCAGTCACTTTGTCCAAATACCTTTGAGCCCCTGAAAATGGAAGTACTTTGCTAAAAATGCCTGTAATTCCTAAAAAGTAAATGCCATATTTTTGTGGAGCCTCTTAAAATAAAGCTGAAAGTCTACACTTCGATCACATCTTGATTGTTTTATTTCAAATCCATTGTGGTGGTGTATAAAGGCAAAATCAAAAAAACTCCATCATTATCCAAATACTTCTGGACCTGACTGTATAACAAATGCACATGGTTTGGTACAAAGCTCTGACTTCCTACAAAGTGTATATCACAATGTTACTTTCAATGACACCCCTATGGAAATAGTTGCAGACCTATGTCTTGGCAGGCTATTTCCCCTGAGATAAAACAGAGACCGTTAGTTCAGCACTGCTACATGGACACGAGCCAAACTTATGCAATTGGCATTTGCAAAGCATTCGGAGAAAGGCAGCTGCGCTCCTTTTCAGTCTGCTACACAAATGCGAGAACTGTGTGTTCTCAATTTCGAGGAATGTTAAAAAAAAAGAGGCCTGCAAAACTGTTTGAAAGGTGCACTCTGTAAATTATTGACATAACATGACTTCCCTTACATTTACAACCACAGTGCAGTTTTTTTGGTCAGTTCAAGTTACGAAATACACAACACTCATTTACAACAGTGTTCTAAATATACATTTCCAGGCCTCATCCACTGCTCACTCTCTGCATGAGCTTTGTGAAGCCTTATAGCAGACATGTTCAAAGAATTCTGCACAGTCAGTACCAGAGTTCAGTGCTTTCTGCCAAACATGACAGAATTCAGAGCAAGAAAGCTAAGCTGGTTGGTTGAGCTTCTCAATAAGATCCCCTGAGGTGAGAGAATATATGCCTTTGGCAAACAGATGAAGTTTTATTGTTGTCTCCTGATAGCGCATATGGTATAAGGCTGTGGCTGCAGGGTCATGCCAAGTTTAGGAGTGATGCTTGGAATGTAGCCTTTGGGAAACTGCAGGCGAAACCTCTGCAGCAACGTGGTGAAAAAGAGGAACATCTCCATTCTGGCCAGCTGCTCACCAAGACACTGGCGTCTGCCTAAAGAACATAAGACATATTAGCCATGTAAAGATGAAAACAAGAGTTATGAATTAACAAAAATTTTGGAAAAAGTCCATGTCTGAAATCAATCTCCTTCCTAGTTAACTTCTTTTAAATTTCCATCTTCCTTTTGTTCCTGTTCTCGCCCCCACATCTCCTATATTCAGTAACTTCTAGCATAACTCTATGCATTTAGGCACCTGGTTGCATTTAGGAGTCTAGCTTAAGTAAGATGCCACCTAGAACTGAAGCCCTGACTCTCATAACACCATTGGTTGAAGGTAGTATCTGCGTATGCAAAACTTCATGTATGACGTTCCAGGGCTTAATCAATTTTCATACAATTTTGATTGTTGACAAAAATGCTTACCCACTGAAAAAGGAAGAAAGGCCTCCCGTTTGATGAAGTTCCCATTTTTGTCCAGAAACCTTTCAGGGCAGAAGATAGCAGGGTTGCTCCAGTATTTCTCATCAAAGTGCACGGAATACAGGTTGGTGATGACCATGGTCCCCTGGGGGATGGTGTATCCCCTCACGACAGCATCCTGAGAAGTGGCCCGGAAGATGCCAAGAGGAACAATGTTGCAGAAGCGCAGGATTTCATGCAACACTGCTTCCACATAAGGCATCTTCTGCTTGTCTTCCAGAGTTGGTAACTTGCCATTTAAGATGGAGTCAATCTCCTTGTGAACCTTATCTGACCACACAAGAAGCCAGATATTGTAAATTCTTTAAAAATTATCACAGTTCACTTTAAGAAAGCAAAGGCAAGTGAGCAGTGAACCTACCTTGTATACCGGGGTAGAGAGCCAGGTAGAGCATGGCCCAACGCAGGGTATTAGTAGTGGTCTCTGTGCCTGCAATAATAAGTTCTCCTACTGAGAAGATCAGATTCTCTCTGGAGAAGGACATGCTCTTGTCCCTAGCGCTCTGTTCCATTTCGTCCAAATAGGTATCGATGTAATGTCTTGGCAGTTGCTGAACTCTTCCCTGTGAAAAGCGCTCGATTATCTGTAGTAGAAAGTCATACACCTCATCAGCATTGCGAAAGAGCCTCTGGTGCTTCCCAAAGGGCAGGTATTCAAACCAGGGGAAGGCATTGTAGAGGAAGGCCCAGGCACTAGCAGCCAGCTCCACATTCTCGCTGAAGATTTCAATCATGTGCTGGAAGTCCAGGTCATCATAGGTGAATCGCTGTCCAAATATTACAACGTTGGTAACATTGGAAACTGCATTGGTAACCAGGTGTTTTGGGTTAAAAGGTTTTCCCTTGTGCTTGTCAATGGCATCTACAAAGAACATGCACTCTTCAGATATCCTCTGGAACATCATCTGTCCACTGCCAAAATAGCGGAAGCTGTTAACAGCCAGCTTGCGGTGCTCAATCCATCCACGACCATATTTGCAGTTGAGAAGTCCTGGAAAGTGAATTAATGAGAAGTAAGCTTTCTTTGAAAAAATTGCCTGCTGTAAAGCAAATCCATTGGTCAGTGTCAGAATATTCCAGGAGCTGTGTTTCAAACAGCAGCCTTGGCCCATTTCTGTTTTAAAGATAAATAATTCAGTATGTTGAAACTCTGAAGGCAAAGCTCAGTTATGCACTCGCTCTCCAGCAGTCATATGCACAGGATGAGAAAATAGTGAATTTTGTGGAAATACAAAACTACAATAATTTTTTACTCAATCACTTCAATTGATATTCTGATAACCTGTTTACATAATACTTTTGGCCTGCCTCACACCACTAATCCAGTCTCCTCACCACCCTTTCTGTCTGTATGCAAAAGTTCAATGAAGAACTTACAAGGCCAATGACAGATGTTACAGACCATTCATGCTGCCATAACATGCTTTGCAATAACTATGAGTATGTATATGGTATAACTCTCTCTATTCAGTGCTAGTTCTAGAATTTGTTTTAACAATTCCTACAGGCATTGAAAGAATTTTTTTTCTGTGTAGTAGAAGACAATACACCATACCTCCCATTTTGGTCATTTTCTGGAATAAAGGTAGAGATGGCCTATCTGCAAACACCTCATTCTGGTGATACAGACATTCTTTGATGACGTCATAGCCGTTTAGAATGACAGTTGATATTCCTCCCAAGTCGAGACTAAAGATCTGGAGATTGATGAAGTTAAAGCATTTAATTAATTCAGTGATACTTAGACTTTTAGTTTGCCAGTTATTTTCCCCTAATGGAAATGTGTCAGGTCTGCAGGTCAGCTGCATTCCAGCGTGATGGCTACAGTTCAGGAAGTTCCTCTTTAAATTCATTATGCTGACTCAGCATGGCTCCGGGTGGTAAATGTGGGGAATGAAGCAACTGCCAATATAAGCTTTCGTGTGCCGTTAACCTCCCATTATGCAGAACTTTTGATTGTAGTCACGCTTAAAGCCTTAACCAATAACAGAAAGTAAAAAGTGCATGGGAAAACAGCTGTCTAAACATAGCCTGGCATAATGTCTTTTTTTTCATATCAGTGTTTTAGTAAATTATGCATATGAAGGTTGACATACATTTTTATATTTCCTACCATCAACCAGTGCTTTTTTTGACCATTTAAAAATGAAACTTTAAGGAAGGAAAAATGTTCTGATCAAAGATACTGAACTTTTGTGAACTCCTAGTTTCTGGAGTTCATGTGTACTCTAACCTTCAGGGATTTCCTAGTGAAGTTAGTTTTTATTTTTTTCCTTTTCCTTTTTTTTTTTTAAGGTACCATTAAAGTTTCAAGAATTCTTGTAACAAGAGTCCTGGAGACACGTTTTTACGGGTGAGACAGCAAGAAGAACCTTGAAGATCTTCCAGGAGGCTTTTGTTCTTACAGAGATATAATAAGCTACATGGCCATGTAATGCATTAAAATCTTAAATGAAAGAAAAAAAATGCCCTGCCCCTCATGTCAGACACTCAAGTTTTTATCTATAACTTTGTGGCTGAAGGTCGTGTGTCTTATCTTTCCGTTTCATTTCGTTTGCAAGCTTGCATATATATATATATATATATATATATATATAAACACTAATACCTACGTTTTGGCTCACTTGCACGCGGGATGAAAAGAGTCCGTGCATTTAAAGAAGAGATAGCACCCGCTTCCCCTGCGGAGAACTCTGTGAGATTTACCTGGCCGTAGATTTCGCTTTGCTTCTTCATGTAGACGTGCGGCTCGGTGGCGAGAGACAGGATGTTACCGATCACCGGCAGGGCGGCCGGTCCCGGGGGAAAGCCGCGCGGTCTCCGCTGCCGCAACAGCTGCCGGATCACCAGGAAAGTCAAGCAGCTACAGAGTAAAGTACACAAGTAGAACACCGTCTTGCCGTAAGACAAAGTCAGCAGCGATAACGAGCTGTTCATCGATATCATTTCTCAATCAGTGATCGGCCGCGACGTCTCCGTTTGTAAAGTTAGCGCTTGTGTCGGAGTCGCGGTGTGCAGCGGGGACATGGTGCAGATCCTCCGCCTCTGAAGGTCCAAGATTGGCCAAGAGATCGGTCCTGATCCTTATCGTTAGCCACTATTGATCACTATCGATTAGTCACAGGTCCGTTTACTCAGGAAAAGTAAAAAAAAGGCGATAAAAGTGCAAGAAAAAAAAACGTCAGTATACACTGTGACCCTGGCATAAGCGTTGTGTTGAGCACAGGTGGCAAATTTGGGCAAATTTATCCTTTACAAGTAGACAAACTTTGATCTCATGATTTTTCACTTTGGCATCAATTTAAATTTAAGATCATTTAAGAGTTTGACTGCACACCAGAATTCCTTAAAACATACTCACCAATTTATACACTGCAAGAAATGTATTATAGCCTAATATAATTTCTTTCTTTTTTTGTGGTAGAGAACAGAAAGAATGGATTGTGAATTCAGTTTCTAGGTTATTTGTTTCTATGATATATGCAACCTATTTTGTCTCACATCTGAAAGATGAAGGCCCCACTGTTTAAATAAGGGTCTTTTAGGAACCATTAATATTTTGTTGGCCAGTTTTAAAGGTTCTCCTAGTGAGACAATCTGAAAGAGCATTAAGGTTTTTTCCATCAGGAACCTTGTTGCAACAGTCCTCAAAACATGAATGGTTCCTAAACAAACTATAATTCCAAAAAGAAACCACAAAGGTTCATAGTGGAACCTTTCTTTTTAGAATGTACACTATTGAGAAAAGAAAACTATTCTAAGCAATTCTGGCAGGCTTTTATCTGGCTGTAGTTTACACTTTAATGCTCATTATTGAACACAGTAATCCCTAATTATCACTTGTTTGTATTAACAGCTGTATTTTATTATTTATTTATTTATTTATTTTTGCCAGAATAGATCAGCTACGAGCGACAAATTTCATAGTGCTCCATTTTAGAAATACTTAGATTTCTGTAATCCCTATTACATTTTATGTAATAATAAACTGGGAAAGAATTTATTATAGAATTAAATACTATAAAAAAAGTTCTTTGGATATGCATGATAACTTTCTTTAGCTGCTGAAGCTATAATAACCTGAAAATAGTGCTTTGGTAACAGCATTATATCGTATGTCTGAAGGTTTAATTAAATAAATTGATTTATCAAAATGTGAAAATCTGTTAATTTCTAAATGATACTTAATTTAAAAAAATAGATATAAAGAATCCTATATATCCTAATCAGCAATTTTTGCTTACCCATTTGCCATAAGCAAGCATATCATGGCAAGGTGCTTCACTACATCCCATTGGTGTTTAATGGCGCCTATGTAAAAGGAGGCCATGTGACCAGTTAAGCACACAGATGAGATTGGGAACTCTCCAGCATGTGCTCACTGATTGATGGCCAACATTCAGTGATTAAATCTCATTTCCTTAATGTTTGAAGATGGACTGTGTAAGCTCTCTCTTCTCTTAATGCAGGGCTCTGTCTCACCGAGGGTTATGAATTGTGTTTGCTTTCCCTTTTAAAGCCTTTACAGCATTAAGTTTAATTCCGGTTCTTTCCAGCCTACAGGTGCTCAAACAGTCCATTTATGTGACTGATGCAGACCTGTAAATTTAAAAATATTTAATTGTATTTGGGTGAAACATTATTATTTAGATAATTAGATAATAGATTAGATAGATAATATCAGACCTCCCATGGCTGTGGAAAACTCTGATGTGGAGAAGCAATGAATCCAGGATAACATCTTTGTCTAACAAATGACTATCTGTCACTTGAAATATCTTACACAAGGGTGGGTGCTCCGTGACATGGCTGGATTGGAAAGGTTACCATATTGACTCAAAAAGTTTGATGCAGGAGATGGAAACTTCTGGTAGTGATCTATGGACACACTATGTCTTAGTGCACTTGTGGTGATTCATTAGATTGAAGAGACCATTTGAGAACACAGCTTTGTGTTTGTAACTAGGCTTAGACGGAGTCCCCACTGCTGACATGTCTCACTGATTTACGTCTTTGGTCATCCGTGCCGCTCGAAGTTTGATAGCACTAAAAGGCTTGTCCGTGCTAATGGGGTTTCTATGTGACGCAAACGCAGCCTGTCTATGGTGATGCTTTATGAAGTCTTAGCTAATAATGAAGAGGAGAGTTGGATGATGCTCAAAGGAAAAACTGTTGTTTTAACCAGGCCCGAGAGACAAGGCTCATTAATGTCAGCCTCATCTTTGATTTCCACTAAGGGTCACATTACAAGTAAGGAAGTGAAGAATGCTGATCGATTGCACACATTGTTATAGGAGATTGTTCCTGTAGTTCCATCATCACTATTAGTAGGTCAATGCAAACTTTTATTCAGTAGTTTCTATCTCACATAATTAATAATGGGTTAGGGTTAATGTAGGCATTCTTAAAAGTTGGGAATTGAACCTAAAAACTGAAAGATTTGCACGCACAAAAAATGCACTCTTCATTTTACCTTCAGCCAATAAGGCAATTGTAAAATTAATTGATTAAATATTTTTTAAATGATGAAAAATGAATAATTTCCCACAATTTTTCAAAATTGCAAATCCTTACTAGACAATTTTAGGCTTGATCAATTTCTGTGGAAGCACAATGCAGGAATAAAAGCAAGACAACAAGAAAAAAAACAACAACTGCTTTTATTAAAATAACATTGATAAAAAAACATCAGATCTATTTCTGGCATGCTGAATATATCTAGAAGTACAGATTATATGTTCTTCTTAATAGTTTCCAGTGATGCAGAACATTGCTGATCACTAGTGAATTTTTGTGAATGGGGCAATTTGTGATCAAAGAATGACGTCATTGTATGCGCCATTCCCTTTATCACTTTCCAGAATGAAGTCTCACGGGATTGGCCACATCCTGAATCAGGACAGTCTCTGATTGGCTGTCGGAAGATCATTAAACACCCACATTGTCAATAGTGGGACCCTAATGGTGGGTATATAGGCAGCCGTCTTGCAGCTGAATGCAACAGACTCTAAATCTCATCAACTTGAATTAACCCTTCGATTTGCAACCATCAACCATTTTCTACTTTCAGCGAGCTGTAACATTACCAGGTAAGTAATTAAGGCTTCTTTCTACCACTAAAATGACAAGTGCACATGTTTTCAGAATGGATTCTGTAGCTGAACGCTATCATTTTATATTTTAAACTGAAAGCTAGGGTGGTTTATACGCTTTACTGAGCATGCAGCAGTGGAGAAAAAGAAGCAAGCTCAGTGGATTTTAAAGGAGACTTGGAAGGCTTCTGTAGACTAGCAGCTCATTACACTAATGCATAGGGTCCCACAGGAGCTCTTCTAATCTGGCTAATATCTTAAATACTTTACTCACAGCCAGATGCCAGCACAACATCTCTTAACACACTTGAGCAGATATTGAGAGCATTAGAAATGCTGCTGTGATTTACAATGGTCAGTTTTGAAAATGTACATTAGGAAGTGGAAATAAGTGAATGATGAACACTTTTCATAAAAAGAAAGAATGCTAAAATTTTTAATGATGACAAGGAAATTATAAAAAAAAAATTTTTTGACAAAAAAGCTTAATTCCTTGCTACAGTGCACCATGGTTATGCTGAAGATCTCTGCTTTCTTCGTTGCCTACGCTTTGATTGTCTGTCAGATGTACAGCTCAAATGCAGCACCGTCCAGGTGAGACATTTCATATTGCTGATTATGACACTGTAAGGTATAAATATTTTGATATAGAAGGTTATCTTTAAAGAATGTAGTTCAGCCAAATTAAAAACTCAAAATAGTAAACAACTCTCATATATATACATATATATATATATATATATATATATATATATATATATATATATATATATATATATATGGGGGGGGGGGGGGGGGGGGGGGGGCAGTGTTCTGATTACATCAGATGAATTCGGGCCAAACTCAATCTGCTTACGACAGTATTGATCGTGCGATAAATCCAAACTTGGCAACAGGACAGCTTTTAAGTGGCACACTCTTAGCGGATTGTTTTTGATTATGATCAGACTCAAGCAGAAACCTCTCTCTCTCTCTCTGACTCTGTCTCTCTGACTCACTTTCTGCATTATCTAAAGTTGTGCTTTTCCACTCTTGATTTTTTCCATCTTGTTTTCAGGCCTGCTCTGGAGCCCTCGCCAGATGAAGCCATGCTCTCTGACTATGAGGCGAGGCGGTTGCTAAATGCATTTATCAAAGAGTTTGTGCAGATGACTGCAGAAGACCTTGATCAGCAGGAGACTGAGGAGAACAGGTACATGTTGTAATGATTAAAAGAAATCCAAAACTAAGATAACAATGATACAGATTATTTGAAGGATGGTGCACTTATTTTCTCTTTTTTTAAAGAAGTGAATCAGTGAATCTAAAAGGCTTCATCATGAGAGCAAATGCCCTGTAGTTATAAGATAATGGATGCAAAGCTTTTTACGACGGAGGTATGTCCAGAAAAGACCTGTACTCATTTACATAATGAAATGGAACAAATTCGTGCAACAAGTTCTCTGCCAATCTCCAGTTTTTTGCATGAAGTTTGATTTATTCCTGAGGACTTTATGCAACATTGCCTGCAAAGCATGCAATCGAGAGGACAGCATGATCTCCAGAAATACAGGAAATAACATTGTGCATGATTTGTCCATTGCTGTGATAAAGCCAAATTAGACAGAAATCTATAAAAACTTGTTGATCATAACAGTGAGTGTGAGCATGAAGTAATTCCACTTAGGAAGGAGGCATGTTTAGTTTGATATGCATCTGGCTCTTCATTGTAGAATAAAATTGAAATGTGTTTTGCATGCTCTGTTCTGTTACTGTGAGCTGTGTGTATGATCTCTTCTCCAACAGCATGGGCAGACCCATGTCCAAGCGCTGCTCCAACCTGAGCACCTGTGTCCTGGGAAAGCTTTCACAGGAACTGCACAAGCTGCAGACATACCCACGCACCAACGTAGGAGCAGGAACCCCAGGAAAGAAACGCAGCGCTGAGCATGTGTACAGAGAACCGACCGATCTCATCTAAACAGCTGTCTGCCTGGGTTCTGATATTTGAGTGTCAATGCATGTGGATTTCGTTTTGCTTGTCTGACTTGATTTCCTCATTTGTCCTTTTTTAATCTTCATTGGCAGAGACAGAATACATTAATGTCTTTCTTTCTTAATGTCTTACTTATCTGTTTCTACTTGGGCAGCTCTCATTGACAAATAGCCTCAAGTTTGACCTGAATAAACATATTTTTACAAAAGAAGCCTGTCTATTTGCTTATTGATCCAAAAATAACCAAAAAATGTCATATTTTGTCAAATGTCATGTTAAACCTAGTGTAAAAGTCTATAGGTAAGATACCAACATTGTCATGATTACCCATATTTTCCAGAATAATTTTTAATTTGTTTGCATTTAGACATGTTCATGTTCTTGTTGTTGTTTTTCTTCTTCAGCGTTACAGCACAGAAGCGAGCCTGTAACACGGCCACATGTGTGACCCATCGCTTGGCAGATTTCCTGAACCGCTCAGGAGGAATCGGAAGCAGCAAGTTTGTCCCAACCAATGTTGGATCGCATGCGTTTGGCCGGCGAAGGAGACTTAGTCAAGAGTAGACATGAATGTCTTAGCAATATGGTAAGAAACCTTTTTCACCTTTTTCACATTCATAGTTATTTCATATGCATTATATTTAGAACTTATATGTAATATATAATGTAATTTGCAGAATATGGGTGGATTCAACTCAGTATCAACTCAGTATCATGGTTTTTGTTGTATATGAAATTATTTAGTTTGCGAAATCACTAGAATTGTTTTCTTTGATTTTCTAATTTTTTTTTAGAATTAGTACTATTTTTTAAAATTGTGTAGCACATTTTCTGTCATGTTTAGCAAAAATCTTGTGTGGAACAAAATACAACCTCATAGTATAATGTTAATGGTTTACCTATTATAAAGGTTATACCTGTAAATGGTCAAACCCCAACTTCCAAATGTATTGAGCACTGATTGTAAATTCCCATCATAGAAATGACAAAGATATCATACTCTCAGCATACTGTAAAATGATGCTAAATAAAATTGCTTGAAAATTGGTCATTCTATTTTGCCAGGTCACCAGGCTATACATTTACAGCTCTTGCCATGATCAAGACAGAAAAGAAAAAAAAAATCAACATGTGCATTGAGATCCCTGGGAATGGACATCATTTCACTCATCATCTGAATGGATTCCTGTTGACTGCATTGATCTGTAAAACCCAACAGCCCATTCTCAAACTGTTATTGTTTGGCTCTCTAAAAAAAAGAAAGAAAAGGTTAAAAAAGCAAGAAAACATTAGCATCCATTTAAAAGTGGTTATGCTCATTTTCCAATCCATTTAAAAAAAATGGAGGGAAAGTGATGAGAATGATTGTTCATTCTTTATTGTCGACAGAGAGCACATCGTGTGTACAGTACGCTGTGGCCCATGTTCCTCTGCTGCACGTCGCAGTATTGTGGGGATGAAATTAAAGCAGTGCCTTTAAAAAGGCTTCCCTGACTTATGGACGTGTCTCGTGCCTTGATGTAAATCCACTTTACATGCCGCTATTGTACAGAATGTCTAATGCAGAAAGAGTTGCAATCAGTGATAATGACAAAATTGTAACAAATGTGAATCTGAGCAAGATTAAAATGTATTTTAGATACATAAGATTTGGTTTGTTTCTTTGCCTTTTTTAAGTGATGGTTTGCATCATACTGCCCAACTCTCACACACAGTGTACTGCATCGCTCCCTTTTACTCAGATTTCCTACAAAATGATCTTAATACAAGTGTTCTTGCTTAAATTTATAAAACATGTAAAGTTGTGAATGAATGAAAAGATGAATAGAGTGTGATTAGAAAACCAAAAGTCTGGCTTATAGAAGGACAGGTTTACCCTAGCCTCACTCCCAAATGAGCTAAACAGTGATGTGGAAATATGTAAACACAAAGACCAAATAACTATAAATCAGAAATAACTGGATTCATAAGAACACAGGAACAGCAACAGAGTGTGTCTAGTGATCCCTAAGGAACAAGACTATGCTCCATGCTCTGTGTGTTATTTTTGCTTATTAGGCCATCTGAGCATTTTACAATGACAGCAGCCATCTCGCACAAAACCCCTGAGAACGGCCTGTCATTATTCTCTTTATTCTCAATAGTCAGCTGGAGCTAATTAACAAGTTACTTTTTCACTGCTGTTACTTTTCCACGCATGAGCACATACTGTTTACCTACTGTTTATCAATTCCTTCACATTTATTTATTTATTTATACTTCATAAAAATGTAGACATATATTTTATTTTATATTTTATTTTCTGCATTACCATGTCAGTAGAAAACAGTAAATTTAAAATTTTCAAATATTCATTTAAAATAATTTCTTTTAGTATAAAGTTAAATAAAGTAAGATCATCAGTAATGGAGCACTTTTATGCCCATAATGGAGGCTGTTCTTGTTTTACTGCAGAAACAGTATCAGGTTCTCCAACATGCAACAAAATCTTATCGCTAAAACTACGACAGAGAACCTGAGAGAACTGATGCAGCTTTAAAGACTTTAAGCATTCACGAAAAACACTGATCTGCTTTAGTTTATTACTGTTGACTGCTATTTACATTCATATTTTATTTATTTTAGTGTTTGTTGAAGACATCTTTGCTTTGCAGAAATTGTTCACATGTGCTTGAGAACAAGATTCATATTGGATCCTTTGTTTGAACTTAGTTGAGAAGCAAATTGGAGAAAATCTGACATGAGTTATGACTATCATCCTATTCATATCACATGAATGAATTGCAAAGAATTAAAAGTACTGATCCAAGATTCCTGGTATGTTGTCCTCAGCTGGTCTTATGGCGTTTCTCCAAGTGCTCTTTTCATATCCATATTTCACACAGTCCAAATGGCCCCACTCCAGTAAGATGCTTTGTTAATTAACCTCTGTGCCCTCATAGTAGGAGTGACTCATTTCATATTACTGTCCTGCTCCTGCCCACCCCATCGCTTTCAGCTAATAAGGAGATATTGTATCCCCTCATGCCTCAATTACTGAAAAGCAGAGCCTAAAAACCAGACAGTCAATTTATAATCACGCACAAACTTTCTGTACCTTTCCTGCACACATCTTACATATCTGGCTCATTAAATCAGCAGGAGCACAAATTTAGATAGGATAAAAATGACATAATGACATAATAATGCAACATTTCATACAACCAAGTGAGAATTTGCATGAATAAGCTTTTTTGCTGAAATACCACAAAGCAAAACAGAGCTATAAAAATATCATTTTAGAGGTGTGTGCTAATTGAATGGTTTACAGTAAACAGCTATTTCTCCATGCCATGACGTCAATAGGTGTATTAGCCATATTAAACCCACGAGAGGAAAAAAGGGAACAGACCTAAATGGATGCTGTCAACTCCCCAAGTTAAGTCACATATACTTAAAAGCACAGTGCTTTTTTTCTCTCCAAATGGCAGCTAGCCAATCCATTAGGCTATGACAAATATGATCCAGATAAGGAAAAAACATCCAATAATGTAAAGCATAGCATGAAGCGGGCAAAACACCACTAGCCTTTATAATACTATTATAATCTAAAATATAATAGTGCAATAGAATGTAGCTGTGTTCAGTAATAAAAACAATCTTACATGCTCTTCTATATATATAAAAAATCAGCCATAACATTAAAACCACTTGTCTAATATTGTGTAGGTCCCCCTTGTGCAGCCAAAAGACCTCTGAAGGTGTGCTGTGGTATCTGGCACCAAGATGTTAGCACCAGATCCATTAAGTCGATGGATGGCCTGAAGATCATTGGGATTGCTGGGGATGGTGCTGCTTGGGGGCCATGGAGATAGCTTGGGGAGTTGTACTGTGATGGCTTGGGAATGCGATTGCAGTGGTGGCTTTGGGCCTGAAATTGCCACGAGCAGTTTTGCACTCAGGTCTCCATCAGTGGACAGTAGATAGGTTCATCAAACCAGACTTCATGTGAAAACTGTAATGAATTTCCTGTTAACACAATCACACTATTTGTCCATATAATACACAGTTATAGAAGGGAATGATTTATAATCGCACTATCTGGTGTCACCCAGATGAGGATGGGTTCCTTTTTGACTCTGGTTCCTCTCAAGATTTCTTCCTCATATCGTCTCAACACCATCACCTCTGGCTTGCTCATTATGGATAAATTCACATATTTACAATTTATTTTGATTTAATTTAATTTGAATGTATTTATTTCTGTAAAGCTGCTTTGTGACAATGTCCACTGTTAAAGGCGCTATACAAACAAAATTAAATTGAATTTAATTGAGGTTCTGTAAATTACGAGGTGGGGCCTCCATGGATTGGACTTGTTTGTCCAGCATATCCCACAGATGCTCGATCAGATTGAGATCTGCAGGTTTTGGATGCCAAGTCAACACCTTGAACTCTTTGTTCAAGGTCATGTTCATCAAACCATTCCTGAACAGTTTCTGCAGGGAGCATTATCCTGCTGAAAGAGGCCACTGCCATTAGGGAATACCGTTGCCATGAAGGGGTGTACTTGGTCTGCAGCAATGTTTAGGTACGTGATACGTGTCAAAGTAACATCCACATGAATGCCAGGACCCAAGGTTTCCCAGCAGAACATTGCCCAGATCATCGCACTGGTTCTGCTGGCTTGCCTTCTTCCCATAGAGCATCCTGGTGCCATCTCTTCCCCAGGTACACTGCCCTCCAAAAGTTTGGAAACGCCTGAACAAAATAGGGTTTTTGGGCAATATCAGCATAAATCCTCTTTAGTTAGTGACCATTTTGCATTGATAATAAGGGACAACACTAGGCATCCGAGCAGTCAGTTTATTCAAACATTGACTTGATATATTACTCCAAGCCTCCTGGAGGATTGCCCAAAGATGA
>CM040984.1:28002940-28013598 GCA_022985145.1 Pangasius djambal | reverse complement strand
TTTCTGCCCGTTTCTGTTTGTTTCTGCCCGTTTCTGCCCGTTTCTGTTCTTTTCTGTCAGTTTCTGCCTCGTAGCCATTGTTTATGTGTAAAGTTCTTTTCACTGTTTTGGTTGTTTGTGTTGCACCTTCAACTATAAAATCTGCACTTGCATCTGCTGCCTCTACAAAATCCATGACAAAGTGCTATTATTATTATTATTATTATTTAGTTATTAATAAAGTGACTCACACTCGGCGCTCCACTTCTCGGGCTCGAGCATTAGGTGCTGTTTGGTTTGTTCCAGTTCTTTCTTCAGCCAGTCGTATTTTGTTCGTATTTCTGAGATCCTCTGCTGTCGGTGCTCCAAAATCTTTAGCTTAGCGCTGAAATACACCATGCCCTAGAACCCGGAAAAGAACTCGTCACATCCCTGCAATGAACTAGAGCTCAGTCCCAAATCACCCCCTGCAGTGCACCTACACAGTGAACTGATACTGGCAGTAAAGTGGCATAAACATCACATGACAAACAGGAAGTGGAAATCATAAAGAGGAAATGTAAATAAAACATTAAAAATGATAAAGGTCATGTGACCTTACTGCCGGCGGTCCGCCTCCTCTGCAGACGCTCCACATCGTCGATCTCATAAACTTTAATCTCGAAGGGTTCAGCCACGCCCCTCTGAGGGGGGCGGAGCGGACCGTCGACCCAGCGCACTCCAGGGCTCAGGACTGGCTTCCTTACTGGAGAAGTGGGGTCAAGGGTCAAATTGGGAATGAGGCGCCTTCGCTGGGTGCCTAAGAGTGAAAAGAAAGTCAAAATCAATGCTAATTTCCTTAGCACACATGCTACTTGTGCTAATTTCCAATCATACAACAAGATGACCTACATGAGCCCTACTTAAAATGACTGTCCATACATCATGTAGTGCACTAGATAGGGTGCACACATTTAGGGAAAAAAATTGGATTTTTCTCAGAATTACATTTTTTCAGGAAAAATATACTTCACTTGATTTGATTGCCTTATTGGGAAGCAACCCAAACACCATAGAAGATGAATTCTTTGTAGTGCGCAACAGGGACTTAGATAAGCTACATGCAGTGCCCTATGTAGTGCACTAGTGTGAACCATTCAGGTTTCCATCCATTAGTATTCGTGCCTTTCAGTGAAAATGGACTAATGGACTCTGCACCCAATCTAGTGCACTACAGGGAGACATTTGGCTTTCAGCCTCATTGTGTGTTGATGCATGTCATCATGCACTAATTTTAAGATTCTCACTAGCTTTATTGGATCATTAAAACTCAATTTGGAACACAGCCTACACCAGTAGCGATATGGGCGATTGTGTGTTCCGCTCTCTCCATGGCTTGGCTCTAGATCATTGGCCTGTGTGCCTGATCACTCGAGCGTTTAGAACATGATTATAACTGTGCTTCTCTCCTCAGTTCAGTGCTGTTACTCATCCTGTAGTGTGCACTTCAGCAGCGAAGTCCCCTTGCTCTTTTCATATTTTACAGCAATCTGACTGTAATGCTTATTTTGCTATAGTTCCTCTAAGTGCTTCATGACCTGAATATCACCTTTATTATATAAATATAATGTATAGTTTTAAATAAAATATATATAGTTCCACGTTTAGCACACACAGGGTTAAGTTCCCAGGCAGAAAGAAAACTCAGCACAGTGAAATGCAGGAGAATGTTTTTGCCCTGAGGCAAAGTGGAGGAGGAGTGGGGCACTAAATAATGAGAGACCACCCACAATCCTCTCTGACAACCTAAAGTCTGTTTATTTCAAGATCGCTATCATAAGCACTCAGACAGGAGTGCATGGGTGGCAGTTAGAGAACCTGTGGGTTCTGTTTAAACTCCATTTATACTGCATTTTGCAATTTAGCTCAGAGATATTAAATAAGACAGAAACTGCATCATGGACCTACTGCTCACTGGCCATTTAGGGATGTGTTGGAGTGTGTGTGTGAGAGGGAATGTGTGTGTATTACCCATAATGCACTATGAGCGATGAGTATGTGAGGGAGTGTGTGTATTACCTATAGGCACTATAAGCAGTGTGTGTAATGAAATAAAATGTAAAGTTAAAGCCCTGTTATCTAGAACCCAGAGCCGGAGGTCACATGAGTTGTCAAGTCTGTCAGAATTTAGCGCTAATCACTTGACTGTATGTACATCGTGACTAGAAGAAGCTCTAGTTAGAGGCTGTGTCCTTCTTACCTGTGTTGTTCCTTTTCTTTGCGTTTTTTAGACTCCTCCGTCCACTAACTGAGCTGCTGTTATCACTCATAGAGTCCTGAGCAGAAGACGCGCTTCCAGTGGCCTCGCTGTCACGTATCATGCTCTCGTAGCCACTGCTGCCCCCGCTGTGGTAGAAGAGGGCAGTTTTCCCCATGGCCGGAGGCAGCTCTCCACTCAGAACGCTGCTGTTGTCACTAGCGTGGCCGCTGCTGCAGCGATGTGGCTTCCGTGGAGCGGTGATCTTACTGTAAGGGGATGGTAAAGTATGGACCACTTGCCTTTCCTCACCCTGGACTGGTCCTCCTTTTTCCTCATTATTGCATGTACCACGTCCGTGACCAGCCTGGCCAGCACTGCCCTGCAGAAGTTCTGAGATTCGTCCGTTTACAGCTCTAAGAGGCAGCTTTGAGGCAAGTCCTGATCCCCTGTTGCGGCTCAGTGACTGAGTTGACCAGGAATTTGGGTTTGGGTTCTTTCCATTAGGGGGCAGGCTGGAGCTCCTGTTTACTGACTGTGGAAGAGATTTGGTGGAGAAGCTCAAGGTCTTGGTGCTAGATGTGGAAAGGCTTCGAGACTTGGGACTGGCCATGAGGAGTTTGGTAACAGCTGAGATTTTGGATTGGCTTGATTTGGGTGACTGTGTTACACTGGAGTTGCAGCTCGGTCCATTGGTCAGAGAGGAGACAGAGTTACGCGTGAGGCTTCTGCCAACACGGGGCATGGTGCTATCTCTCACTACAGCTGCTTTAGATCCAACAAGCATCAGGCTCTCCCCTCTCTCTAGGGAATGACAATCATAGTGGGCACCATGGGATCTTCCTAGAGAATTGGTTCTGTTCGCTAACAGCTCGAGTTTGGCACTGAAGAGCCTGCTACTCTCAAAATTTGGTCCTGTTTGTTTACCATTTAAACCCAGATTCTCTGGTGTGCTGCCCAAGAAAGACAAGTGAAGGTTTGGACCCTGGTTACTTGTTGAATTATGCTGGGGACTGGCTCTGTTTCTCTGGTCAAGACTCGACTTCCTCACAGGTGGTAAGGGTGGGATTCCTTTTGGACGAGTGAAGAAACCTTGTCTTCCAGATGATCCTCTCCGCTCCAGTGTGGCTCTAGGACTACAGGGAGTGGATGTAGTAACTCCGAGGGTTTTATATTCTCCACTTGTGAAGTGATAGGAAGAGTCATCCAGGTCATCCTGCTTGTTTAGGCGATGCCAAGCCCGAGGAAGGCTGCCAGTCCTGAGGATGTTAGCTGAAAACACAGGAGTGATGCTTTCTGAAGCATTTAGAACCATTTCGCAACCATCTACAACCCTCTTGAAGGAATCAGGAGAACCTGCTGCTTCACAACTGCTTGAACTGTTTGTGTTGAACACACTTTTGCTCTTTATAGAATCAGATGTTCCTTTCTCTAGCTTTACCTCACATACAAGTTCCTCAGGTTTGGAGGAATCCCTTTTCATCCAGGGATCATCAAAGATGATCTCACTTGAAAGAGGAACTGGTGGAGATCTGGGATCTTTGACTACAGGGTGTTTGGTTGGTGAATCATGAATAATTGGCTTTACAGCAACACAAGGCTGAGCTGTTACATTAGTTTTGTTAGGGGAAAAGCTATTCAAGGTGCATAATGACTGAACATTGGAAATTGTGACTGTTGTTTTTCCCACAGTTGGAGACATCTTGGTAGAAGTTTCAGTTACACGGAAAACATTTCCATCATCCTTGTTCTGTTCTGTGAGCTCCCCTTCCTCATTAATTTCCAGAAGCTGTACCTCAGCTAGTCCCTCACCCTGCCCAAAGCACTGCTGCGTAACAAAGCTATGGCAAGACTGTTCTCCACCACTTCCTGTGCTCATTTCAGTCAGCCAAGAACTGTTAGAGGACCATCGGCTCATGATGACCTCTCTTTCAACCTTGCCATGAGGCTGGATTTTAGCAATGTTGGCTTCTGAGATGGTGGCAGTGGTAGTGGAGGGTGAACTGCTATAGCACTCCAGGTCTTCACTTATACTGCTGATGATGCTGATGGGCCGTGAACCCGATGCAAGAGCCTGAACTGAGCAGTCACTGTTGAAGCTGATAATACTGGTGGGCCTGCCATCCTCCATGATCCCATTCACTGTTACCTCCTCAACAAGCATAAAGACCAACTCATCCTTACCCTGTGGTGCTAAGAGCTGCTGCACGGTGACTGTGGTGCTGTTCTTATTGTCCAGAGGTAGTTGAGGAACATCGTCACACAGCGTGTCCACTGATCCCAAACTGCTGTAGGAAGAAGAGCGCTTCAGTACCTGAGAACCCATTCCAACAGGAGATGTTCTAAATTCAGCCTGAAGCAATGACTCAGTGGATGACTTTCCTGAATCTCTGTACAGGTTTTGTGAGGATTGGGGAGGTGTACTAGGCATTACTCCTTTCTGAGTGTACACTTTGCAGCGCTGAGAAGGTGACAAAGGAGGTTTGTATTCTGATGTTTTTGTCAAGCTAGCGATACCCAGCCGGGGGGAACCCATGGGACGAGGTTTGCCATCACTGCTGCTTCCTCCACTAATGGACTCCCTGCTGTTATGAAGACTGGAGCTGTTGGCCCTTTGAAGAGACGTGAGCTGTCCGACACCACTCCCTCCAGTTACACTCCGACTGCTAGAAAGGACACAATTGTTTATTGTAGACTTTGTCAGACTTTCTATAATGGACTGTGCAATCTCTGCTTCCTCCACCACTTCCCGGATCTCTTCTAGCTGCTGATCATTAGAGATCCTCTTGGGAGAACTTGTGGTGGTGCGTGATAGAAGAGGCTCAATTTTCTTAAGTCTGCTGGCTGGAACTTCTTCAAAAGGAAAATTGTTTACCTCCTCGCTGCCATCAATGCACCCCAGTCGCTCCTGCAGCTCTGCAAAGGTGTTGCATTTGAGACAATCCTTTTCCTGCTTGCTAGACTCGGCAGTTTCTTCAGGTACAGGAGGAAGTGTCTGAGGATGAAGGGTCTGAATCGACTGGACTGTTTGCGAAGGCTGGATTAGTGAATCACTTAACTGAGATGGCTGTGCTAGCTTGCCTTGGTCAATCTTATTCTTATGTATAGATGGGATGATGGGTACAAACTCCGGAGGACCTTCGTTATCTGTGAGCTCTCTGTCTGAAAGCGCTGAACCGTTTGGACCTACATAGATTACGGTGTCACAAGACTGCTCGCTGCTGGAATAGTCATCTGGGTCGCTGGAGATGTGAAGCAGTGGTATTTCGGAGTCTCCAACGTTCCTGGAGTGTATGTTTCGGAGCTGAGTCGGACGTCTCATCCTTCCCTCCTCACAGGAGCTTTCTCCACCAGAGGAACTAGACGTGTACTGCTGCAAGAGACACAGCTGGAAATTAGATTTGGATTTATTGTTAACATACAAGCTACAATAGTAAATGACTTCCTGTTTCCAAGGCTTTGCTTAATTCTGAATCGCTGTAAGGTAGAAATCAAACTCCTGAAAAAATCTGTAGATGTTTCAGTGACATTGGCATTTCCTTAGATATTATAACTAATCAGTTATAATATAAATATATATTTTCTCTATCTCATTTCTGATCAATATAAACAATATATACACAATTTACAAACAATATAGGCAATAAAAGGGAAATTGGACAGCCAATAAAATCAGCTTTATGAACCACAGTAATGTTTGTCATTTTGTCCCTAACAGAACATAAAGAGGTGGCTCATACCATGCTTACTTTAGTCTTCTTCTTCTTCATCCTCAGCACTCGAGAAGCGATCTGTAGCGTAGAGAGAGTTTCTGAGAAGTGGCTGGGAGAGGAGGAGATGTGTGCGATCATGGTGGTGCGACAGTTCATGTTTCCCAGCGACTCTCGCAACAGCATCGTTAACTTACTGTCCCTGTGAACCACAAAATAACCACAAAATAATTCATCACCAAAGATGTCAGCTTCAGAAAAAAAGCCAAAAATCCACTGAAATTCTCTGACTGGAGTCTGAACCCGAAACACTTCAGACTTAGCACAGGAACCTGCAGAAGAAGAAGAGCGCTCCACACACAATAAGCTCTGATTATTATTTATTACAGCTCATTGTTTTTCTCGTGCGTGATCTAAATGAGCCAACGTTAGAAATATAATCGCATTATTGAGCGCTGAGTCGCTCTGACTCACCGTCTTCATTCCATTATTTTGTTTTTCAGCTTTGACATTTAATCCCGGTGTTTACACGACCTCATACAGAATACAGCAACGAGCATTTAGCTCTCATTAAATCACGCTAAGATCAGTGACATTTTTGTGCATTTCTAATTTATTTATGCCAAATTTTTATTCATTTAAAATCTCCCTGAACCTTAATTACATCTCTCCTCATCTCATCTCTGCAGAACGCTGAATTCAGGGCTTCAAACCCACGCACCGGTTCTGTAATGCGAATTAAATTAGCATTAAAAAAATCACACGTGTCCCGGAGGAGGAAAACACAATCTGCAAGCTGTCGGGCGCAGAGCTGCGAGTGTTTAACCCGAGAGCAGCGAGCAGCAGGGATGAGACGGGACAAGACAAGGACGAAAACAGGAATATAAACCAGCATCTGTTTCTGAGGCCCCACTGAGCACACTTGTTTACCTTCAAGAACCGAAAATAAATTATTCTGAGGTTATGTTCCACAGATTTAGGGCTCCATCCTGATTTTTAGCTTTTCACCTTGTCCACTTCCCCTTAGTTAAGTCCCCTGGCTAAATAAGAAATTGTGGCAATATCAGCTCGTATTAGTTTCGAGTTGACATCACTGTAGACTTCAGAAGCACAACGTACCCAGAATGCACTGCTGCGATCTGACGGAGTTTCCTTTCAAATTAGTGGACAGATTTGTTTATAATAATCATGTCATTAAATCTTGTGGAGATTTTACTCTGTGCTCTTCATCTCCTCGGTTACTACGGCAACATGCCCATGCCAATATGGACATACTGACCATTACATCACGCTCTAACCGCGTTCGTACGTTTTCATTCTTCTGTAAGATAAGAACTGGAGATTTTAGTGAAATGGTGATTGGTGAAGTTACTGTGAGCTTTAATTCCACATAACAGTGTAACTGATATAAAGGACAGTGAAAGTAAACAGTCAGTATGGAGTCGTACTTGTAGGGAATGTGTTTGGAGCCGTTGACGAGGGCAAGAATGACGTTCCCGAGGGCCGAGAGAGACAGACACTGACTGGGCGTGGCACTCTCACGGGGTTTAGCCAGCTCCTTCACACAGCTTCCCAAATCTATCAGGTGCAGACGACTGCGGCCTCCGGACACTGACACACACACACACACACACACACATAACATGATATAATATAAATTCTGAATTCTGACCTGTGTTTACTTTTCTAGTCCTACATTCATTTTTTGTTCAGTTTTTATGTTAAGTTTATAAGTTTATAGTTTTACTGTAAGTTGATAAACCCGGTTTTAGTATGTTATGTTTAAATGTTAAAAATCCTCTCAGATACTGATCCTGATTATATAGATTTAGTTTTAGTTCAATTTGTCACACATTTTTGCTAATTTCAAATTTTTTTCATTTAAAACAGAGGTTTTGTCCGTACTTTAAAACAGATTCGGGGCGGAGCTACAGCTGAGCTCAGTTTATGATGTCACTAAATAAGATCAACAGTTTTAGGACTGAATTTGTTGGATCCAGAACATTGCGCTAAAGCCACGCCTCTGACATTCCCCTTTACACTTTACACTTATTTTAACTTTTCCTAAAGCTGAGGGACTCCTATTGCAGGCATTTTTAACTTAAACAAAGCTTTTTTCTGCTACTCCTAAAATGTTTTACTCAGTCATGCCTCAGCTTCGAGTCACATGACATTCAGATGCACACACACTAACCCTGGACATGTTTTTTGGTCACTAGGGGGTGCTAACTGAAACAGGAAGTGACACCTTCTGCACAATGCTGGTACGGGTTTTTTGTCCTGAGGATAAGAGAGAACATGCTGTTTGATCACTAGGTGGCGCTCCAGGAAACAGGAAATGACATCATATCTGTAAGCAGGACACACTCATGAACACAGATACTCACTTCCTCCTTTCCCGGTCTTCTCCATGCGGTACTGGTAGATGTGCAGCGTGAAGAGCATGTGTGAGTTGCGATGTTCGTCCTCGTCACACTCGGCTCGGCTGCTGTACCGCGCTGCAATGGCGGCGTCCAAAAAGAACGCGGCTTTCTCTGCTGTCGGCGCTCGCAGCTCGCTCTGATTCTGCAGCTACACGACGAAAACACACTCACATATTACATACGAGTCCACAATGTACATGTACAGAGTCAACTACACATCAGCCTGTAACATCAATATTTACTACAGTGTTTACGCTCACAGCCTCAGCAGGACGTCCGACCATTTATTTTTCACCTGCTTTCACAATCTCCTTTTAACTTTGTTTAATTTTCTCTAATTCCAGTAAAATGTAAATGTAAAAATGTCCAAAAATTCCTCATTAAGATTTGAATGTAGTATAAATAGATTTTAATCATCAGCTCGCAGCAATAAGTCTTCATCCGCAATGTTAATAAAGTGTTAATAAGCCGTGTTAATAAAGTGTTAATAATCAGTGTTAATAATCAGTGTTAATAATCAGTGTTAATAATCAGTGTTAATAAAGTGTGGAACACCGTCGCCTGTAAGTGAGGAGTCGGAGTTGCTAATTTGCACATTTTCATTCGACTCAAATCAGGGAGAGTGAGAAACATTTCCCCCGTATTTCACTGTGAATAAAAGTATTAATTAAAAAGAATAAATAAATAAATAAATAAATAAATAAATAAGTGAAGAGGATGTTTAGTGTTTAAATTTAGTCTCACTCGGCGACGGACTCGTGACTGTTTGAGGTTTTATTTGTGAATCAGAGTAAAGCTGCTGTAAAGAGGATTACACTCTGATCATTTTGTCTGCAGGATTAATCCGTTTATCAGGTGACGGTTTTTATCTCGACGGTGACCGCTTTATCCAGCTGAGATTTCCTTCCCGCTGAAGTACTGCTTTAACTTTAATCAAAGACGATTATGAGAGAAAATCCATAATCACAATAAACTCAGTACAGTGGCACCAAAACACACAAAAATTTTATTTGTCCGCTGAAACGCTCCTCTTTCGGCAGCGTGAGCGCGCTGGCGGCCGTCCAGCCGTCTCCTCACCTGCATGCCACAGATGGGGTCCTCACACAGGTAAACTCCAGGCGACTGGCCGTCCTGTAAACTGCCCGTGGCCACGTCGGACAGCAGGTCCTTCAGGTTCTCATCTTTCCCCCAGACCTCCACGGCGGAGACACGCACAGAGAACCGAGCGCCCGTCTTCTCCTTCCGCTCCGTAATGATCTTAAAGAGCCAGGAGATAGCGCAGGGGATGATGCCCAGGTTCTGCATGGAGTCGTCCTTCCCAATCATGGTGTAGGTTTTTCCTACACACACACACACACACACACACACACACACACTACTGTCAGACCCTCTCACACTGGCTGAGAGAAACCAGTCCAAATTATTAAAACAATCTGCACTATTCCTCAGTAATTACAAATAATTGGACTTTTTCCAGCTTTTTAATTTTATTTTTAGTATAAATCGAACAGGAAACCGTACTCAATCTTAAAATTTAAAATTTAAGTGCTAAACCACAAACTCACATTATAATAAACTAAACCTTAAGTCTTAGTCTCCTAACTCTTACTGATAAAGTGTGTGTGTGTGTGTGTGTGTGTGTGTGCAGGTTTCCATTCCAACCAATCAGGAGCTTCACCTTTCTTTAATCAGTTCATCTTAATCTCTAATCAGTTCTCAGGTGTGTATCCTGATTGGCTGGAATGAAAGTCTGCAGCCACACACACACACACACACACACACACACACACACACACACACACACACTTTGTAGTAAACGTTAAGAGCCCTGAATATTATTTGAACACATTCTCCATTTCATTAAGTAGAGATGTTAAAGTGACTGCAAACTAATTTAGTTATTTTCTAAAAGTGTCTAAAATGAACAGCAACACACACACACACACACACACACACACACACACACACACACACACACACACACTGATTTATATTACAGAGGATGTGTCCCAAACCACACACTCTCTTCACTACATAGTGCACATAAACAGTGACAGATGGTTTTACAGCTTTGCTCTGCTGGACGTCACAGTGAGACTTTGATCAGCTTTAAACATAAATTCCTCCAACACTGTGTGTGTGTGTGTGTGTGTGTGTGTGTGTGTGTGTGTGTGTGTGCGCATGTGTGTGATGCCAACTCACGGTGAATGTCTCCTATAGTGTTTTTTTTTTTTTACATTTTATATTAGTATAACTAGTACACGTAAAGAGCATTATTAGGACACTAATAATTATCTCACATTCATTTCA
>CM040984.1:27942591-27959492 GCA_022985145.1 Pangasius djambal | reverse complement strand
AGACAGAGGAGTTCAAAGTGGAGGTGGGACTGCATCAGGGATCGGCTCTGAGCCCCTTCCTGTTTGCTATGGTGATGGACCAGTTGTCAGAGGAGGTCAGACAGGAGTCTCCTTACACAATGATGTTTGCGGATGACATTGTGATCTGTAGTGAGAGCAGGGAGCAGGTGGAGGAAAACCTGGAGAGGTGGAGGTTTGCACTGGAGAGAAGAGGAATGAAAGTCAGTCGTAGTAAGACTGAGTACATGCGTGTGAATGAAAGGGAGGGAAGTGGAACAGTAAGATTACAGGGTGTAGAGGTGAAGAAGGTACAGGAGTTTAAGTACTTGGGGTCAACAGTCCAGAGTAATGGAGAGTGTGGGAAATAGGGAAAGAAGCGAGTGCAGGCAGGTTGGAATGGGTGGAGAAAGGTGTCAGGAGTTCTGTGTGATAGAAAAATATCAGCGAGAATCAAGGGGAAGGAGTACGAGACAGTGGTGAGACCGGCCATGCTGTATGGTTTAGAGATAGTGTCACTGAGGAAGAGATAGGAGTCAGAGCTAGAGGTAGCAGAGCTGAAGATTTTGAGGTTCTCTTTGGGAGTGACAAGGTTGGACAGGATTAGGAACGAGTACATCAGAGGGACAGCTCATGTTGGACGTTTGGGGGACAAAGTTAGGGAGGCCAGATTAAGATGGTTTGGACATGTTCAGAGGAGGGAGAGTGAGTATATTGGTAGGAGAATGTTGGACATGGAGCTGCCAGGCAGGAAGCAAAGAGGAAGGCCAAAGAGGAGGTATATGGAGGTAATAAATGAGGATATGAAGCTAGTGGGTGCAAGTGTTGAGGATGCAGAAGATAGGGATAGGTGGAGAGTGATGATTCGCTGTGGCGACCCCTGAAGGGAAAAGACGAAAGAAGAAGAAGAAGAAGCTGAAAAAGCATTTGACTCAGTTAATTGGACAAACAGTCATGGGAAAAAGAAAGTACACCCTCCTTCAATTCTATGTTTTTAATTTATCATGGCCTAAGAAACAATTGTGCAATCCTCACCAACTTTTATAATCAAATAAATAATCTCAGATGACAACAAAAAAACACAACAGATTTCAATATGTAGTCATTTTTTTCTCCCAAAAGTAAACCAACATTCAGAAACCAGGTGGAAAAAAATAAGTACACACTATGATTCAGTAACATGTAAAGCCACCTTTAGCAACAATAACTTGAAGTAAGTGTTTTCTGTAGGAGTTTATCAGTCTATCACATTGTGTTGGAGAAATTTTGGCCCACTCTTTTTTACAACATTGCTTCAGTTCATTGATGTGTGATTGTATTCATGCATAGCTCTCTTAAGATCCCTCTGCAGCATCTCAATGGGGTTGAGGTCTGGACTTTTACTTGACTATTAAAACACCTTCATTTTTTCTTCTTTAACCATTGGGATAAAGTGGAAATTAGATTAGGAGTAATCTTACCAAAGTATCTATCAAAATAATGGAGAATTTTGGCTACTCATAACAAAGATTAAAGAAGATTTAAATATTGGGAATCACATTCTTTATTGACTATGGAATCAAGAATTAATATAATTAAAATGAATACATGACTGCGTTTTCTTTATTTGTTTCAGACCATACCAACTGAGGTACATTTGAAGCATTTTACAGAATGGGCTAAGATGCTATCACAACTTTTGTGGCATGAGAAAAAAAACCTTCAAAACATTACAACTACCAAAGGAAAAGTATGTTTGGGCTCTGCCATCATTACAACATTACTATGTATCTGCACTGCACATGTAACTTAGAACAGTGGCATACTTGTGCATCACAGTAAGACTCAGTAGAAAATTAAAGAGAATTTAATAATATACTGATACAGGCAATGTTAGCACATAATGAAATACAAGGACACATAAAATAGCTCATGGGTGAAGCGGACTTTAAATGTATGGAAAAATCATAGTAAGAAAGTATGATCTAGCAAAGTATATAAAATTACATCACTGGGGAACATATGACTCAGATTTTAACAAATTAGATATTTGATTTAAAATTTGGACAGCAAAAGGAATTACAGCCATATGTACTTTGATAAATAAAGGAAGGTTGATTAGATTTCAGGCACTGAAAAAAGGTTTTTATTAAAGAATCAAGACTTCTACAGATACCTTCAAGTTAGATATTCCTTTGATAAAAAGATACATTTGTAAGTAAGAATGTAAGAGAAGAAAAGTCAAAGGATTATCTGTTAAATATTGTCACGGAAGGCCGGCAGCCCGCACACGGAAGAAATTCAGCGCTCCTCACATGACTGCCGGTAGGGTGCTGAAAGGACAACGCCAGTTCAGCACCCCCATTGTTTTGGACATAAGCGGGGACCACTCCGTCTGAGAGAGTCCGCCGTGCCCCCTCAGTCTCGTCGTGCCAGTGTTGCCAGCTCGCCACGCACTGCGCCAAAATGACACCCACCTCACCAAGCTTCACCAGCCACCAGCACTTCCACCCCCACTTTTTTCCTGCACCACTCTGAAAAATAAAGAGCACGTTCCCCAAATCACTGCCTCTTTTTGTTCAGCCCTTCAGTGGTCTCGCATTGTGACAGTGATGGAGGATGCGGACATGAACACAGCACCTAGCACCACGATGGACACCACCCATGAGCAGCCCAGTGCCCCAAGGAGTGTCACACGGCTTCAGTGGCCCAAGGAGGACTGGGCCCACGCCCTCACTCCCATCTTCATGGGAAAGGCCCAGCTGGTGTACCATGCTCTCTCACCAGATGAAGCCGCCCAGTACAACACTGTCAAGAGTGAGATTCTTCTACGCTGTGGCCTCTCCCCCACCAGTGCAGGGGCAGAGCTGCATTGCTGGAGTTATAACCCAAAAGCCACCCCTCGCGGCCAGATGGACACACTGTTACGAATCACCAAGAGGTGGCTGCAGCCTGAACTCCTCTTTGCCACCAAGGTTGTCGAGAGGGTGGTAATGGACCGGATCCTGAGGGATCTGCTGCCTGAAGAGAGGAAAGCCGTGGGCATGCAGGGAGCCCGGAACCCCAGGGAGATGTTGGAAGCCCTGGAGAGAGTGGTGGCCACCCTAGAAATTGGCAGGGGCGAACAATGTGAGTTTTGCCGGCCCGCTGTGGGAATCTGCACTCCCACAGGGAGGGGACACCTCGCTGCCTCTTGACGTGTGGACAAGCCATGGCTGGCAGGATGTGCCCTACACAAGGCGATCCCTCCCTCTGGGAGTACAGTCACCCTGGCCTGTCCTTCCCTCCTCCCCTCTCCCAAACCCAGTGGCTCCCTGATGGTCTCCTGTATGCACGGGGACGTCCGGGAGGTTCCAGTGGCCCACATCAGTGTAAGATTAAGGAGTGGCCTCATCTCGGAGCTCCCTGTGCCCCTGCTCCTGGGCCGAGACTGGCCCGGATTCACCACCCCCAGAGCCCAGAAAGTGCCATGGAAGAGGAGAACCAGGATGGCATGGCTGAGGGTCTGGCAGGCCTGCATGGCCCAGGGCGAAGGAGATGCTGGAGCAACCTCAGCAGGTGAGACCCCCATCCCCCCTAACCCTGTGTCTTCTGTATTTTTTTCAGGTCGCCTGAGAGGGGAATTTAGGCCAGGAGCAGAAAGAGGATGCTAAGAGAGGATAAAGAACTGCTGGAGCCAGGTGCAGATCGTTGAGGGGGTCCACCAACACCCCAAACAGCGACTGCCAGTCGCCTACTTCCTGGTGCATGCGGGCCTCCTGTACTGCAAAACGGAGGCCAACCCTGCGAGCTGCTTGTGGTCCCCCGTCCCCGTACCCAGGCCCTCATGCAACTGGCAAACTCACACACGCTGGGGGGGAACTTGGGGGCCCGCAATACCCTGGAAAAGCTGAAGGACCATTTCCAACCCCCTACAAGCCTGCTTCTGCACCGCTCATCCCTCTCTCCATTATCGGCGTCCTCTTTGAGAGAGTAGGCATGGACCTCGTAGGGCTGCTGCCGAAGTCTGCCCGGGGCCACGAGTACATGTTGGTCATTGTGGACTATGCCACCTGCTACCCCGAGGTGGTTCCACTTCGGAAGTCCACCTCCTGGAACATTGCCCGTGAGCTTCTACTCCTCTTCAGCCGCATGGGAGTCGCCAAGGACATCGTCACCAACCAAGGTACACCTTTTATGTCCAAACTAATGGCAGATCTGTGTCAATTGTTGCAGGTGAAGCACCTGAGGACGTCCGTCTACCACCCCCAGACCGACGAGCTGGTAGAGCGATTCAATCAGACACTGAAAAGGATGCTCCAGAGGGTGGTAGACGAGAAGGGGAGGAACTGGGACCTTCTCCTCCCCTATGTCTTCTTCGCTGTCCAGGAGACCCCTCAGGCCTCCACCGGATTTACCCCCTTCGAGCTGCTCTTCAGACAGCGACCTCGGGACTGCTGGACGTGCCTCAGGAGGCATGGGAAGAGCAGCCCTCCCCCTACCACTCCCTTGTCAACTATGTTCAAGAGATGCAGGAGTGGATAGACAAGGTGATGCCCATCGTGAAGGAACATATGGAGCCTGCCCAGTGAAAGCAGAGGAGGGCCCACAACCATCTCATTCAGCCATGTGAGTTCCAGCCCGGCGACAAGGTCCTCCTCCTTCTTCTTCCTGGCTGGATGGCAAGGTCCTTTAACAGTCCTTGAGAAGGTGAGCCCCGTCAACTTCCGCCTGCAGCAGCCAGGTAAATGCGCAGACACACAAAGTTACCACAGTTCAGCTCCCCCATTGTTTTGGACAGCCGGAGTGCACATGGCTGCTAGGCAGAGCAATTTAACACAGCACGGCTGGCAGTCAATTAGTGCCACGGTGCCGTTTCACTCTCCTGGAGAAGACAGAGGGCTACAAAAGGAGCCAGCAGCTGCTATCTGAAAAGCACAGGTGAGCCTTATGACTGTACTAACGTCTGTCTCTGTTTCCTTACCAGAAGTGAACATAAGTGGGGAAGAATAGCCACTGCCTCTGCATGTTGACCTCCACACCGTCTGAGAGTGTCCGCCGTGCCCCCTAGATTTTCGTCATCACGCCGCGGCTGCCAGCTCGCTACGCACAACCCCAAGACTACAACAAGCTTCACTAGCTACCAGCTCTTCCACCCCCACTTTATTCCTGCACCACTTTAAAAAAATAAAGAGCACATTCCCCACATCACTGCATCTTAGTGTCTGTGTTCAGCCCTTCAGTGGTCTCGCATTGTCACAATATATAAGGTCCTTAGGAACATGTCTGTATATTTAAAAAAGAAAGATGGTACAATTAACAGCTGAGGAATGAACAAACATGGAACTTTCACTGGAAGAGCACTAAATCATTAAAATGGAAAGAACATTGCTGGAAAAATATCATTAGATTCTTTATTACACCACAGAAAAAAAAACTTACAAACAGATTTACATTTATAGCATTTGGCAGATGCCCTTATCCAGAGCAACTTATATTTATCTCATTTATACAACTGAGCAGCTGAAGGTTAAGGGCTTTGTTCAAGGGGCCAGCAGTGCCAGCTTGGCAGTTCTGGGATGTGAACTCACAACCTCCAGGACAGTAGTCCAACATCTTAACAAATATATATACTGTATACAGTATATAGAATAAAGAAGACACATTGATAGCTGTGATGTAATACCTGCTACAGCATGCCAAAATTAAAAAAATTAAAAAAGCTCATCTCCTGTCTCTCTCTCTCTCTCTCTCTCTCTCTCTGTCTTTCTCTATATCTATTTGTCTCTCTGTCAGAGCTGGTTTTCTCTGTTGGATCGCAATAAAAATGGGAAATTGAGTATGAAGGATCTGAAGAAGCTTTACTATAAGAAGATGCCACTGGAACACTGCGCTAATGCATTCTTCAAGTGGGACACACACACACACACACACACACACACACATACTTTCACCAAATGACCTTTTTAGTGTGTGATATAATTGTGTGAGCCCTATTTAACATTCGCATAATTATATCCCTCTCTCTGTCTCCCCCTGTGTGTGTGTGTGTGTGCGCGTGTGTGTGTGTGTGCGTGTGTGTGTGTGTGTGCGCGTGTGTGCCCTTTCTCAATATCATTCTGTCCATAACAGTGTTTTATTTCCTAACTGGTCAAATCAGTTTGGTGTCCTCAGATCTAATGGCTTCATCAGCACTCTGTTGTTTTATTCATTGTTGTCTATTGAATGTACATTTCTGATGTAAAGAATATATTATTTATGGGGTTGATTCTTGCTTATTCAATTAAATTTTATTTGTATAGTGCTTTAACAATGGAAAATATGTGGAGTGTAAAAGGCATATAAGACTATGGGAACTAGGCAATTAGTCAAACAAGGAGAACTGGGGGAAATAGTGGTGCTCGGCTCAGGGCCACAGGACAAACACAAGACTTTAATACAAACAGTCAGATTAACAGAACTAAAGTTCATCAACATAATTATGTGTTCACTGTATTTAACCTGAAGCTTAAAGTTTTGAAGGCTGTGTTTGTGTGTGTGTGTGTGTGTGTGTGTGTGTGTGTGTGTGTGTGTGTGTGTGTGTGTGCGCGTGCGCACGCAGGTCATGTGACAGGAATAGGAATAATAAAGTGACTGTGAGCGAGTGGACTTCCTGTTTGGTGGACCGTTCTGAGCGATGGTTTAATGAATACATGTGTAAGTGATGGTTACAGTTTATTGTGTTTATGATTTTTGTGTTTATTATATTTATATGCATTGTGTTTGTTATGTTTACATTTATTGTGTTTATTGCATTTATGTTTATTGTGTTTGTTGTGTTTACTGTTTATGTTTATTGTGTTTGTTGGTGTTTTGTCACTAAAATGATGTGCTAAAATGAATTTTTAACACAGCAGTGAGAATGGGCTCGAGGAAACTGTGTGATCAGCGCAGCAGCAGCATCGACATGCAGGATGGATCTGAATAGAGATGTTTTTATTATTTCTGTTATATTCATTTATTCCATTGTAATCATCCTGAATAATCCTGAATTTAAAAGATTCAAATGCTCAGTCTCTTTCTTACTTTTTATTTGTAATCTTTTATTCTCTTTCATTTTCAATATTTTCTTTTAGTCCTTTAATTTCTTTCTTTCTCTTACTTTTTTTATTCTTTCTCTCAGCTCAGACTGCATTAATTCTGAAGTCCTTGTGTGTTTACAGTGAAATGTAATAAACTCTATAGTGACCTTTCTGTTCCTGCATGTGTTAAATTGAAATGCAGAATAAATGCATCATTCATCAAACACACAATTACCACATCAGTCATCAGTCATAACAGGATGGAGGCATGGGAGGGCGACGAGATAGCAATAAACTTAAATAAAGCAGATGGAGAAAGAGATTGAGAGATAAACGAGTGCGTGATCAGAGAGGAGAGAAACAGATAAACAGCAGAATGAGAGAAACCCAGAGGACAGAAAAAAGGAGGAGTTAAGCCTAGCACATACTATATGATTTTAGCCCTAATTTCCCAGTTACAGGCTAATTTTGGTGCCTGGTCTGTGACCGCAACAAGTGATTAAAGTGGTGTAGTGTGAAAGGGTCAGCAAGTCTGAGATTCTGAAAGTTAACAGTAACGTAATGGAGTAGAAAAGAGAGACACAACCTGCCCAAACACTGGGAACACTCACACACTACATCCCATAAAAATGCTGCTTAAAGTAGGAATACACACACACACACACACACACACACACACACAGAGTGAGGGAGATCATTTGAAGGTACATATTAAAAGCAAACAGGGCATCTACATCCTGCTCTCATTCTGTCATCCCTCATTCTTCTGTTTCTCCTTTTTGCCTCATAACAAATAAATATTTAAAATCATACAACAAACTCTGCATGATGAAAAGAAATAGCCAGGATAGAGAGAGAGAGAGAGAGAGAGAGAGAGAGAGAGAGAGGCTTTTAAACCCCCTTTAATTTTAAACATCTAAGTTTAGGAAAAATGATATACACATATACATATATACATATATATACATATTTACATATGTATATACACACATTTCCCAGTGATACTCACATACGCACATACAGTTACATCTTACCAATTAATTACCCATTTCCCAATGGCTACGTTTACATGCACATTCCGATATTAATCAGAATTTGGTGATATTCTAATTAGTACTGAGTCATGTAAACACCACAATCTGATTGCCCGGTTCAGATTAAGACAATATTCTTAACTCTGCTAATTCCAAGTCCCACCCCTGGAATATGCATGTTTTAATCAGAAATGTGTTGCATGTAAACACTTTATTCAGAAAATCCACTGTAAGGAGATATATGCGCAGCTCAGTCCACAAGGAATTGTGGGTGCTAAGAGATGCTTAGCTGTAGGCTAGGTATTTAGCAATGGCAACTCAGACATCCTCTCAGTGTCCTTTCCTTGATTACAGGACTGTCTGGTGTGCCCTGGTCTTCCACAAGCAACACACTTCATTGCATCAGTGCAGTGGTGTTTGTCCATTACTGTAATTGCCACTGAAACATCCCTGAGTGTCTGGAATCTAAAAGATATGATATATTTTAATTCTGGGCTTTTCAAACCAAGAGGAATAATCGGTCCAGTGAGTTTGTCATAAAAGAATGTGTTTAAATGTTTCACGACACATAAACAGAGGCATGTTGCTGAGCATGACACTTTTGGCAGGATTAAACAGCAGCAGACTCTGGAAAAATTCATCGTTACTATTCAGTTTATGTTCTACTAAATCAGTGACCATGTGTACAGTATGTGTTTCAGGAAAGGCACAATTGCTTTGTTCATTTTTGACGCAGATATTCTCAAAATGTTCTCTCTCACTACAGCAGTTAAAATCTCTTCCGCAGACACCTCCAGCACGCATTTACAGTCATGCCGAGTCATCAGCATCAGAGTACCACTAGAATTTAGTAGCATTGCTCTAATTGCCATATTGGTGTTGTATACAACAGTTACTTTTGATTCACTAATCTGATTGGACAAGCGGCGTCCTGAGAGCGCTGATACTCAGTATAACAGCACTGTGACGTGTCACTCCGCTCGTCTGTGTTCACTACATAACATTACAATTCTAGCAATAGTTCATTACACTGAAATTGTTACTACAATTCCTACAGGCTGTCAGTCAGTCAGCGTGTTACCATGGCAACATGCAACACTCTATCCAGCTGTGGCTTCTTTGGGAACTGATTTTCACTAATGGAATGAAAATAAATGAAATATTTGGCCATATTGTGTCTGAAAGTCAGTTACTCGATATTAATTTCTTATTAAAAGAACTGTTGTATAAAAACATCATCACAGTCACAATCATGCTTTTGTACTGAATATCAGCACAGCTGTGATTACCTGTGAATAACTGTGAATAACTGTTGCCTGCAGCACTCATGCCTACAGCCAAATCACAACCATGCCAATATTCAATATAATAGCATTCTTGCTCATGCGATATTGTTTAATTAAATCTCAATCATAAAAAAACTCTCTCAGAATGCCGCAACCCACTAATAAGCTCACACACTCCTCCCTCACTCCATGCATGCGCATCGAGAGAGAGAGAGAGAGAGAGAGAGAGAGAGAGAGAGAGAGAGAGAGAGAGATAGAGAAAGAGAAAGAAAGAAAGAGTGGCAGAAAGAAGATGAGTGTGTAAGAGTGTGAGCTGGGAGGTGAGAGGTGGAATAGTTGGTGATGAGTAGGTTTGGGAGTTAGGGGTTAGTAGCTACGGGTTAGGATTTAGGGGTTCCATCAGTATGAGAACTAAGGACATGCCAGGAGCTCTTGCAGATAACAAGATGGTCGCTACTGTCAACTGGATTAGTTGGGTTTTAAGAATATCATGTTCACAGACAGATATTCTTAAAAGATAAAAATATAATAATATAATGATAAAATTGAAGAGAACTGTACCACACTGCACAGTTTGTATTTGTCATTTGTGTGTTCGTATGTGTATTTTCCTTTGGTTATAGACACTGTGAGGCTAATTGTGAAGTTTTTGTCCAAGTATTTGTCCAGAAAACAGAATGTTTAGTTGATATATTTGGACAGATTTGTCTAATCTTTCTTGCTACCAATAAAACAAATTTCCCAGTTCATTATACATTTATGAAATCCTCAATGTGTAAACTATCTACCTGTAAAGGAAAAATGCTTATATCATATTCCATAGAATCATGGCTTAACCTTTTTTCAAGACTGAATACAAACTATTTTGAATGACTTGTTTGGGAACACAAACAACATATTTTCATTGACTTAGGCATTTATATTCATCCTCAGTGAGAGATTCCTAACAATAAATCAATAAATCCAGTTTCAATAACTCAAAAAAAAAAAAAAAAATAAAAAACCTCCAAATCCATCATAATCACATTCTAATATTCTATGAACACAGTAGACTGAGTAAAATTGACTACACTATAGATGTTGTCCTGAGTAAGATTCTATCATTCATTTTTTATAGCAATAACAATAATAACATCTTAAATATCTTAAATATTTTCCAAATTCATAACAAGTATGTTCATAATTCGGTATGAACAGATTCAGTAGTAGTGACAGTAAAACACCACTAAAAGGTAACATTTTATAGTTTATCTCTTTGAGTAGCAGCATAACACAAGATTAAAAAAACATAAACATATCATAATATCATCTGTAAAAAGATATGAACACAGTACACTTAGTAAAATCTCTGCATACTCAGAAGTATGCATAAGTATAATTCTATATTTCCCAGCATGCCTTATTCAGGAGACAGGCAAATGTTGATGGAGGTTCGGGGTTTCTTTTATTCTTCTCTTTTCCCCTTTTCAGCGTGCTGCTCATAAACTTAAAGACAAGCAACAAATCCAAAACAACCAATTACATCCCCACTTGTATAACGTTCAAGTTAAAAGTTCTAGTTTGTGTGTGTGTGTGTGTGTGTGTGTGTGTGTGTGTGTGTGTGTGTGTGTGTGTGTGTGTGTGTGTGTGTGTGAACTTTGTTGATAGAACTCACTTAGCCTGGATTGACCTGTTACACTAAATCAAGTGGGAATATTTCAAAAAAATGCCAACTTTTATTAGCTCACTTCATGGAAAACCCACCTGGTTGCTAGTTTCTAGTACAGTTAGTACTGTTAGTCTTCTTTTTAGTCATGTAGTTGTTTTCTGACTTTACCTACTGGTCACCAACACATTAACATGTCTTTGTGCAGTCCTGTATGTTTCCAAGTGTAAATCTTTTTTGTTCCTTACTGTGTTCTATGGTTGTAGTTCTGTGTTGCTCTGTGTTTGTCTTATGTAGCATCTTGGTCCTGGAGAAACGTTGTTTCGTTTCACTCTGTACTAACTGGCTGTATACGGTTGAAATGACAATAAACCCCACTTGACTTGACTTGACTTCAACTTTTGCCTCCCTGTTTCTGGATAATCACTGTGGATATTACCTGTGTCAAACATGACAAGGACTATTTCTAACACTCCTAATTAAAAAGACTACATGTTTATACCCTCTGGACTCTGACAGAGGAATAAGATCATAGAGAAAAAATATAACATTATTAACATAAATACACTCCTGTAAAATATACAGTGTGTTTTGTTTACAAACCAAATGGGCAATGTGCACAGTGCACTGTGCTGAAGTGATTAAGAGCAGCTGATGGAGTGGAGTTTTAGCACAGTGCTAACATACTGCACATGGATCACACACACACACACGCACACACACACACACAGAGTGCAGATGGCCTCTTGCTGAACAGCAGGATGGAGAGGGTGTGATGAAAGATGGAGAGAGGAGAGGGGAGGAGTCTGCTATACACACACATTCAATATTACAGAGAAAACTACTTGACCTATAGAACACACACACATACACTCAAGGGGAGTGTCATATGAAAGCTGGCACTGTTGATGTAAGCATGTACATTACTGGTAGAAACAAAAGGAGCCATTTTTTGTGCTTTATACATTTTGTGTTAAAATTGTTTGTATAAAAAGACTTTGCTTTAATGATTTGTTAATATGAATCATCTTATTTCCAAAATATTATTTATATTATAATATTTATAATTATTCTTATACTATACACCGATCAGCCTTAACACTGAAACCACTGACAGGTGAAGTGAATAACGCTGATCATCTCGTTACAGTGGCAGCTGTAAAGGTGAGGGATTATTAGGCAGCAAGTGAACAGTCGGTTCTCGAAGCTGATGTGTTGGAAGCAGGACAAATGGGCAAGCGTAAGGATCTGAGCGACTTTGACAAGGGCCAGACTGTGATGGCTGGACGACTGGATCAGAACATCTCCAAAACGCCGGGGATTGTGGGGTGTTCCCGGTGTGCGGTGGTTAGTACCTACCAAAAGTGGTCCAAGGAAGGACAACCGGTGAACTGGAGACAGGGTCATGGGCCCCCAAGTCTCACTGATACGCGTGGGGAAGTGGATTTAATGTTATGGCTAATCAGTGTATGATTTATATTGTTGACTAATATTTACTGGGCTTTTTTTTTAAGGAGGAGGAGAGAGGAAGGGGTGGAGTCAGGAACGGTCACCTGCTATTAGAGCAGTTGGTAGGGAAGGTGAGGATGCTGGTAATCTAGCTCACATTCACCACACAATTTCAGTCTCAGAGTCTTGATTTACATCAAATTACACAAATTGAGAGAATACATGCTCCACCCCTCCTTTCTGGGATGCCTTTAAAGCCACACCCCCCAAAAAAATGAAATTCTGAAATTTCAGTATGATTGACAGCTGAGTAGAGCCACTCCCTTGTCCTGAGTGGTTGGATGTTGGTGGTCCACATCATGTCATTTTTCTCCTGTGTACAATGTGGAGCTCCACCTCTTTTTACACACACACACTGTGTTCAGGATTAAACTCCACCGATTAAACACTTATATGATAAAATGATGGTGAGTTGAAAAAAGATTCAATAAAATGTTAAATAATGCTAAAAAATGAGAAAATTAGAATTTTAATCCACCTTTTTTTTGTTTTGTTTGGGTTTTATCTTTGTATTTTTCCATGGTAATTGGAGTTACATGATAAATGCAATTTTATTTTAATTATTCCATTAAATCACTATGACTCATTTTTATTCAACTGCAGTTTGATCATTGGGTAACAGTTAACGTGTTTTATCATAAATTTTTTTCTCTTTTAGGATTTAATGAAAGTCTGTTTTTTAAATCACACATTTTACCAATTCCATTTTTTTACTAAAAGAAGAATTAATGCTGTGATCTATATTCATCTGTTAATTTAAGCTTTAGGGATTCTGAATACATCCATTTAATTAACATGTGCACACACACACACACACATACACACACTACCATCTACAAACCCAACCGCCCCCTCTTTATTTCCTCTCACACACAATCTGCCACAAACCCCCCCCCCCCAACTCAGAGCCCTCCTGTCCCCTTTTGTACACACACACACACACACACACATACACACATACGAAAACACTCTCGCACTTACTCAGTCACCCCCCTGCTCCTGACACATCCTCTCTCACTCTCTCTCTCTCTCTCTCACACACACACACACACAGATCACAGACACACATGTGTGTTCATGTCGAGCTCTGATCTGGACTGGGAGAAAAGACAGAAGAAGACAGAAAGATACAGGATGACAGACAGGAAAAGAGAAAGACAGATGTGCCTCTTTATCAGTGAGAGTTAGACAGTTCACATATGAAGCTGACGGAGAGACGGAGTGCACACATTTATTCACTTTTCTCGTGATCCTGGTTTTCCTCTAAAAAGAATTAAAGTACTGTCTAAGGTAAGTGTGTGTGTGTGTGTGTGTGTGTGTGTGTGTGTATGTGTGTATGTGTGTGTGTGTGTGTGTGTGTGTGTTTGCTGTAACTGGACAATTATAAACCACAACTGTGCTTGATAATGAGAGACAGACAGAAACAGAGAGAAACAGAAATAGAGACAGGCAAATAAAGACAGAGAGATATAGTTTCCATTCAGTATCATTCATATCTTTCCCTCTCTTTCTTTCCTGATTTTTTTTTTATTTTTCTTTCTCTTTACCTCCAGCTCAGTCATTCTCTCGGGATCAGTGAGATCCTTCTGTTACCCAACACCACAGAGAGAGAGAGAGAGAGAGAGAGAGAGAGAGAGTAGACAAGTAGCATGAACAGAGTAAACAAGATGATGGAGAGAGTCAGAGGGAGGAATGAGGGAGAGATTTAAACAGATGCAGAGAAAAAAAGAAGAGAGAATTAAATTACAGATTACACAGGAGGAGGGAGAGAGAGAGAGAGAGAGAGAGAGAGAGAGAAAGGGTTAATTATGGAGTGAAAATAAATGCAGAGAAATGCATGATTTATCCACCCCTTTATCTCACACTATCATGTCTCACTCTCTTTCTGTTTTTCTATCTCTCTCTCTTTGTCTCTCTTCCTGTTTCTCTATCAGTCTCTCTATTTCTCTCCGGGTCTCTCTCTCTTTTGCACTCCTTGTTTCTCTCTCTCTCTCTCTCTCTCTCTCTCTATAGCATTCACTGTCTCTCTCTGTCTCTCTCAATTCAAGTCAAAAGGTTGCTTTATTGGCTTGACAAATATTAACATTTGTATTGCTGAAGCTTGGATACAGACTTTGGGAACAATTTAGAAAATAACTACAGAAATAAATAAATAGAAACAAATGTACATACGTTCAGTAATACAGTCAGAAAGAAACACAAGTAATGACACATAGAACCCTGAGAATAAAAAGCAGAATAGAGTAGTGTGTAGAATAGTGTGTGTGTGTTATATATATTAGATGACGTGGTCACTCACTGACCCTCACCTGGTGGCAGGTGTGTGTGTGTGTACTGTGCAGCTAGTGTGCAGCTCTCTCTGGGCTCCCCAGTAGGTGGGGCAGTTTGTCGGGGTCTGAGAGACAGCAATTAAAACGATGATTTTGTTCATTTTGGTGAAGAATTCAGTTGGAATGTGATTATATCAGTGCATCAGTGAGGAAGTGCAGCTCTGTCTCTTCTCTCGGGGCAGCAGGACTGTGTGTGTCGGCCGAGCCGCGCTCGCTGAGTCTGCACTCCATCAGGGTGTTTTTCAGTTTTGGATCAGTCACTGCGCTCAGATAATCTGCCACACTGTGCTGTCTGCTTAGGGCCAGAGAACGCTGCATTTTACTCTGGAGTTTAGTTCGGGTTTCCCAATAGCTCAAATTGTTCACTTTCAGTGTTTGTGTAATTTTGTTAATTCTAATTGGATTTGCAAATTTCTTCTCTTCCTGAGTCTTTATTGTGTGAGTGTATGTTAGTGGTGTGTTAGTGTGTGTTAATGGGGCTGTAGAGCAGTGACTCAGGGCCAGTTGGATGAGGGGACTCGTGTCTTTGATCAGCTCTTGGTACTGCAGAGCTTTGTAACAATATGAGTGTGTGTTAGCTGTGTTAGTGTGTGTTCATGTGTGTTAGTGCAGAGCTTTATAGTGATATGAGTGTGGGTCACTCTATTTCTACAAATGTTTGTCGTTTTATGGCGTAGAAAGCTCTGCATGCTTTTCCTCTCAGTTCACTCACTGCCAGGTTGAAGTTTCCTGATGAACTCATTTTTAGTCCTAGGTAAGTATAAAGTGTGGAATGCTCAATTTCATGTGTAGCTAATCTAAATGTGTGTTTTGTTCCCTGAAAGCTGGATCTTTTTGGAATATTATAATTTTGGTCTTTTTGAGGTTGACTGTCAGGGCCCAGGTCTGACAGCACTGCTGCAGCAGGTCCAGGTTGTGCTGTAGACCCTGAGCGCTGGGGGACAGCAGGAGTTTAATCTCTGAGTCGTGTAGAGAGAGACCTGGAGCTGCAGTCCGCTCTAAAATGGAGGCCAATTCATTGATGCATTCATTGAATAGTGTCGGACTTATACAGCAGCCCGGTCTCAGTCCACATTCCTGAGAGATGAAATTTGCTCTTTTGTTGCCGGTTCTTATTCCGCACTTGTTTCCTGTTTAATAAGATCATATGATTTACCTACACCACTTTCCAACATTTTATAAAACAAACCATGATGCCAAATGGAGTCAAGAGCCCTTTTGAAGTCAATAAAACAAGCGAATATTTTAGTATTATTTTGAACAACATATTTTTCAGTGAGGGTGTGTCGGGTGTAAATGTGATTAACTGTGCGGTAATTTGGTAAAAATCCAATCTGACTTCTACTCAAGACGTTGTGCTCAGTAAGGAAGTTTAAAAATCTTGAGTTAATTATTCAATTCAATTCTGTTAAATTTTATTTGTATAGCACTTTTAACAATGGACATTGTTACAAAGCAGCTTTACAGAAATAAATGGATTCACAAAAAATATATTGTAAATATGTGAATTTATCCCTAATTATGCTACACGTTATCTTCCCCAGATTACTGTTCACACAATTGCCTTGGGAATTTTTGGTCAAATTGTAGATTGGTGTTATTGGACCTTGATTCCAGATTTCAGGGAAGAAACCTGCACTCAGAACCAAATTGAAGAGTTTTAAAATAACCAAATGAAATTTAGAGCTAGTATGTTTAATCATTTCATTCAGGATTCCATCAGGTCCAGATGCTTTCTTTGGTTTCAGTTTGTTTTATGTTCCTGCTCAGTAATCGAGGAGTCTAAAGGGTTTTGATTATCTCTTTCTCTCTCTCTGTCTCTCTCTCTCTCTCCTTGTTTCTCTCTCTTTCTATCTCTATCTTTCTACTTGTTTCTCTCTCTGTCTCTCTCTCTCTCTTTCATATTGCTGTTTATGGGATGGAATTTTTTTATATCTTTACATACACTGCCCTCCAAAAGTTTGGAAACGCCTGAACAAAATAGGGTTTTTGGGCAATATCAGCATAAATCCTCTTTAGTTAGTGACCATTTTGCATTGATAATAAGGGACAACACTAGGCATCCGAGCAGTCAGTTTATT
>CM040984.1:27879793-27891701 GCA_022985145.1 Pangasius djambal | reverse complement strand
GGGTGTGTGTGTGTGTGTGTGTGTGTGTGTGTGTGTGTGTGTGTGTGTGTGTGAGAGAGACCTGGTCAGCGTAGCGCCCCCCCTCCTCCTCGGGCAGCAGCAGCCCGTCTGCGCTCTTGGTGAAGCCGCTGTGAGACCAGAAGGTGAAGTGGAAGCTGAAGGTGCGGCGGTGACGACTGCGAGGCTCCTCGATGCTCACACTGCTACTGCTCATAGTGATGATACAGCGACTCCCAGCATCATGCTCTCTCTGCTCACACACACACACACACACCATCATCACACACACCCTCATCATCATCATCACACACCCCATCATCATCTCGATGCTCACACTGCTACTGCTCATAGTGATGATACAGCGACTCCCAGCATCACGCTCTCTCTGCTCACACACACACACACACACACACACACACACACACCATCATCATCATCATCACACACACACACCCTCATCATCATCACACACACACACACACACACACCCTCCTCCTGTACTAGTTAGTATCTGTATTAGTCTCGGTTGAGTGTTAAAGCTGCTGTAAGCAATATTAGCAGCTCTCGCTAACTCTGCAGCTTCATGTGCTACTGCAGCCTGTTTAACATCAGCACAGCAGCCAGTCCCGCTAAAGTCTCTAACTGATTCCGCACCACATCTGTTTATATTTATAATAAACATTAACTCCAGTTCACAGCTGCAGGAAACTAACCCACACCGCGGGGCTGCACCGAGGCAGCAGGCACTGGTCCTCACCGAGCCATAAACTTAAACAGCACAGAAAAATAAAAACTAAAACTGAAAATAATGAAAACATAAAATAAAACTAGTCTGCAGTCTCTCACCTCCGAGCGCGAGAAGAAAGATTTTATAAAGACATTTCTGTAAGTCACTCTGGATAAGAGAGTCCGATACACACTGCAAATATAAATAAATTTAATAATAATAATAATAATAATAATAATAATAATAATAAGAAGAAGAAGAAGAAGAAGAAGAATTATAAAATGCGCTTATTTACAGCAGGTTATAATCACAGAGTTCCTGTGTCATGCTAATGCTAGCTAAGCTAGTTCACTTCAGAGAGGACGGCGTTAGCGGCCTAGCTAATTAATGTTTATTCACTAAGTGAAGCTCTGTGTGTGTGTGTGTGTGGTGATGATGATGATGATGATGATGATGATGGTGATGATGGTGTGTGTGCTCTGAAGAAACACACACCGAAGTAAACAGCTATAATGCTTTATAACGCTCTTCAGCCGCATCTCCAGCTAACGCTAATCAGCTAACTTAGCTTAGCCGAGCTAACCTGACAGGCTTCTGAGGTGGTTTTATATACTGTATAAATATTTACAAAAAATAATTAATCTTTAAAACTTCTCCTCTGGCAGAAGAGTTTCTCTGTGATAAAGAGTTTAAAACACCTAAATAAACAAATAAATAATAAATAATTATTATCTGATAAAATACAGTTTCCTCATCCAGATATAAATCCAGTTACAGGAAATTCAGGGACATGGACGAACTAAATAATAATAATAAGTATAACTTTCTCGACACACTCACTTTTGGTGTTTCTCTGATGAGATACAGGTTCAGTGAAGCCTAGTGAATCGATTCTTTGAATAGGTTCTTTGAATCGTGGGTGAACATTAGGAGTCGGTTCAGGAATTTGAAGAGTCGTTTAGAGATCCGAACAGCTCAGTCATGAGCGTCAGGTGTTTCAGATTGTGTTTGTTCAGAATGACAGCGTGTCAGGATAAAAGGATTAAGAAGCATTAAGAAATGGAAGTGAAGTTTAGGAAGGATAATTAATTAGAGTAAAATTAACAATTTTCCTTTTGAAAATATAAAAGTGAATAAAAGTTAAAGTTGAAAATTATACACCGTGTTGTGGTGAAGTAGAAATAATCCCAAAATATACTTCATTACTACACACCACTTCCCAGCCATTTATCACCTGCAGTGTATTATGGGTTACACACACACACAATTACACACTTTTTAAACACATGGAGAATACTGCATGAAAACTTCAGCAGTGAACCTTCATAAAGGCGGCTCATGTGTTTAAACACCTTCACACCTAAACCTTTTAACAACAACAACAATAATAAAAATAACAACAGCTGACCTTGTTGAAGGGTCGGACTCGCACAGCCACTTGTACACAGTCTTTTCCAGCCATGTCACTTCACGTTAGTGAGAAAAGCGAGGATCTGACCGAGTGTAACATGAACCAGGAGAGCTGATCACTTTCTCTCACTCATGAATTAATCACTCACTCACACACACACACACACACACACACACACACACAGTGTCAGCACTGCACTGAGAATAAACCCCACTCAGGTCATATCTGCTCACTGCTGCTCCTTTTACACTGATGGATGTGTGGAGGGGGTGCCAATATTTTGTGCAGACAGATGGGTAGAGTCAGTAATTTTACACCTGTAGGATCAGCAGGCCAGGGGGCGGAGTCAGAGCCTATCAAACCCCGCCCATGTCAGGTCTGCTGGTGTGAGCTCGGGTTACCGTGAGTGTGGAGTTTCACAGGTTCTCCACCGGTCCATGTGAGGTTCCTCCAGGTTCTCTGGTCTCCTCTCACAGACATGCTACTACATTCCCGGGATATATTCCGGATCCACCGCCACCCTGAGCAGGATAAGTTGCTCACTGAAGATGGATGATGGAGTCCACGCAGGAGTCAGGAGGAGATTTAAATGCTAGTCAGTGGATAAGAGATGCAGTGCTGCAGGAATGAGCATCGCTCCTGAGAGCGGCACACTGCGTAAATATCCGCGTCAGTCCTGATTCTTTTCACAAAAAAAATCAAACCACACAGCCGATTTATTTCTACATCAGGACTACAGTTTATAGAGAATAATTTACAGTCAAGCAAAAATACGGTTTACATATTGTTTAATTTTGGCATTAAAAATATAGAGCATCTCCTTAATATAAAATTAAAAAAGCAAGAACACTGAAAAGTGAAACAGGACGTGATTCATGACAGTAGAACTGCAGATAAAGAGCACACTAAATATTATTGCAAATAAGGAACGAAAATAGTGACAAATAAATTCACATCATTATTATTAAAGAGAGCTGAAGGGGAATTACAGAACACTGAAAATACACTAAAGATAAAAATAAAGTCTGATCTCAGGTTGGACAGCAAACCAATCAGGTGAAACTGAAAAATAAGGAGCTTTGAGAGATCAGATGTCCTCAAGAAGCCTTTGAAACAGGGCACGCTGTCTGGGCCGCGTCCTCCTCAGTGCATCTCAGGGAAAAGCCATGATATCGATACAGTGCAGTAAACAACGTGACGTATCGCGTAACCAATCAACCCGAGTGTAGTGCGCACTACAAAGTGAAGAAAATCCAAAAAACATGAAATAACGAATAACAATCTCATTCACAGGTATCAAATTTTATTTAGAACATCCCTAAAAGACTATTTACATTTGTAGAAATGCACGTTTTTAAAACTTAAGACTGCATCGTTTGGCTTCCCTCAGTGCTCCTACTGTAAACTTCGCTCATTCGACCTTTAATTATTTATTCAGTATAAAATTAAATCTCCCAAATTAGAGCTCTGTTTATTTATTCACTTCAAAAATCAATTCCTTAATTAGAAAACAGCAGGCAGCAAAAAGTCCTGGTAAAAATCAGGACGTGAGGCAAACAGGTGTGTTAACTGTACACGCAGATCCACGCAGGAAGCTCCAGAGGAAAATAAAACCACGATGAAGATGAAGATGATGAAGATGGTGGTGTGATCAGCGTTAAAGTTTCTTCCTGCGTGTGACTGGTTTGGGGAAAATGGCCTCCATCATGCGTCTCCGCCGCAGGTTCATCTTCGGCGCGACGGCCTCTCGATCCGCCGGCTTCTTCCTCTGAACCGGTTCTGCTGGACTCGCCAGCGGAGACAGGAGCTCCACCATCACGGGCTCGGGCTCCGCTCTCACCCTGTTACACAGGAAACACAAAAATAAAATAAAAATACAGTGTGTTAGAGTTTAACAAAGTATTTCATCTGACAGGAGCACTGAAGGATGGATGGATTTACCTCGTGGTTCTCTTCTTCCTCGTTTTAACCTCCGCTTCAGCTTCTACTGCAGCGTCATCCGATGAAATCTTTTCCTTCATGGAGAAAAAACACAACAGGAAGAGAGTTTGTAACTTTCCTCTCGCACGGCGCCAACTACTCACAGTTAGCTTGAAACGAGTGATCATTATTCACGCCTACGCCACTGCACTGCACAGAGTCCTGCACTCTGATTGGTCGTCAGGTGTTGATTAATTCTCTATAACAGCAGCTCTGACAGTAGCGCAGGTTTATATTAATGCGCTCGTTTCTATAGCAACAGCTCATTCACAGGGACGTGTACAGCGGACAAACTGCTCAATAACGTGTGTAATCGAGGATATTGTGCAGTCTTCTGGAAGGAGTCTCCAGTGTCAGAGCTTTGTAACAGTCAGAGGTAAAAGCTGTAACTAGGTTTCACAACACAGGAAATAATAACTTGTTAAATTGCTGTGGTATAAGAGGAATAAAACACTTGGGGATGTGTTGTAATAGGAAAATAATGAGCTTTATGATGTGCCGTTATATTCACACAGCTATAGAACACACTCCGAGCGTCACCTCGAGCCGGCTGTCAGGAAGCGCAGTCGCTCGTCTCATCCGAGTCACAGGAGGAGACGAAACATCGTTTACAGCGACGTCTTTTTTCTTCCCTGTACGAGAAAAACGTTATGAACAAACATCTGGAATGAAAACTGACATTTCAGCGTGCAGTTCTAAAGCGTGAGCGAGGGAGCGCTCACCTCTCGTCCTCTGAGCACCGGACGTGCCGTCACTAACAGGCGAGGCGTCGGGTTCCGGCGCTTTGCTGGCTCTCGTTCTTCTAACAGACGGCGCCGATTTCTTCTTCTGCTCCTGCTGTTCAGTAGGAAGCACTGACTCCAGAGCTTCAGCGTTCTGCTCGTCACGTTCCACAGATGGAGCTACAGATCTGGTCCGCCGCTTGGCGCGCACGATCTCAGTCACCACTTCACTCTCTTTAGCTTGGTCATTGTTCAGTCTCTCCATCAAAGCGCTCTCCAGCAGATTGGTGGATTCCAGGTTCTCTGGTTTCTCGAGTTCCTCCCCGTCGTTCCAGTGCCGGCTCCTCGTCAGTCGTCTGGAAACGTTTTGAAGCTGAGTGCCATCCACTATGTAAGTCTCGTTGTTTGTTTTTTCCTCCGTGGTGCCTCTGGTTTTCCTTCTGCTCCTCGGTGGCGTGACAAAAGACGTGTTCTGATCGTCTGAAACCATCTGGAAGCTCTCCAGCGTTAAGCTCAGCCTCCTGCTCGATTGGCGAGTCACCCTGCCGGGACTAGCGTTAGTGTTAGCTCGGTTTTCCGCAGATTTCTCCTCAGGGATCGGCTCTGGGACCTCGATTGTTGCCACTTTTCTAGTCTTCCTTGAGCTCTGAGGTTCAACAGTTGATGTTTCCTCTGTTTTCTGGACTTCTTCAACGTCATCATTTGCACTCGAGCTCCTCGTTTTGCGAGATCCTCTCCTGGGTGTAGCCTTCTGTGGAGTCTTACGTGGAGGAGTTGCTTTTGTTGAGGACACCTCCTCTGCCATGACTTCAGAATCAGTTTTTCTTGTGCTTCTCCTTGGGGTGATGAGAACTTCAGACTCCAGCAGCTGCTTGCCGCTCCTTGTTACGCGTCTTGGGGTGGAAGGCACTTTCGAATCAGCTTGCTCCTCTTCAGAAGCATCTTTCTCAGATTCCATCAGGGTTACGGGAAACGCAACGGTCTTTCTTCCCCTTCTTGCTGGGCTTCGCTGTACTTCCTTCAACTCAGCTGTGGCTTCTACAGCATCCTTTAGCTTGGCATCTTTCTCCTCAGCTCTATTAGCTTGAGAAATATGATCTTCAGCTACAAGAACCATCTCACTAGCTTCTACAACACCCTCTTCAACAACCATTTCCTCATTATGGACCAAACCATCCTCCTTGACGTCAGCCAAGCCCGATTCCTGAACCTGACCACTGACACATACATCAGTTACATCAAAAGTCTTCTCAATCACAGGTTCCTTTACAGGTTCCTCCATAGGCTCCTCTGCAGTTTCCACTGGTCTATCCACAGGTTCTTCTGAAGGTTCCACGGGTTTCTCCTCAGGCTCCTCTGCTGTTTGAGCTTCATTGGCAGAATCTGGAATTAGCTCCATTTTCTCTTCTGTTTGCTCTGCCTGAGCTTCACCTGCTGACTGATCAGGCTGATCTTCTATAAGTGGTTCAGGTTCTGCCACTACTTCTGACTTTGACTGTTTTTGAACTTCATCGGCTGGTTCATCAGGTTGATCTTCCATGTTCAGTTCAGATTCAATCATTTCCTGCTCCATCTGAACCTTCTCTATCGGTTTATTAGGTTCCACGTTATCTGGCACAACCGTTTCTGAAGGCAACTCCTCCATTTTTAATATCTCCTCAGGTTCTAAGACAGCGTGCTCCACACTAACATCATCCCTGTTAGCATTTGGTTCTTCCTCCATATCTCCAGCGTGCTCTGTGTTCTCTTGCAGAGTTAGATGGTTTTCAGTGTCCATTTCTAAAGCTGCTGGTTCTTCATCATCTGCCTCCAGCATGAGGGAGAAGTTATTGGAGCTGAGAGGAAGTGCGACCTCGGGCAGCTCGGCTCCGTGCAGAAGATCCTGATGCTCAGCGGCCAGCTCGATAGGAACGAGGAGAGTGGTGGAGGGCTTCAGCTCGGTGTAGCACACATCACCTTCATCATCCAGGCTCGCAGGTCTCAGGCCAACCACCACCACCTGACCTTCCTCCTCCTCACAGCCGTCCACCACCTGCTCAGTCCACACACACACACACACACACACACACACACACACACAAAAAGGAAGGACAGGAAGAGAAAATTAGTAAATTAGTTAAAAATAAAAATAAAAAAATCAGTACAATTAAAAAATAAATACATTTAAATAAAATCTAAGAAACACAAATTGAGGGTGAGGTTTCGTTTTCCAAATGGCAATAAGTTTAAAAAAAAAAAAAAAAAATTGAAAGAGATGAGATTTAAAACAAGAAAATAAAAAAGGGAAAAAAATTGAGAAAACTCAAAGACAAAAACAAAAAAATAAATAAAACCAAAACAGCAAACTAAAAGAAGTCAAATAAAAAAAGAAAATAAATAGATACAGATAAAATTAAACCCTGGGCAAATAAATACACAAAAATAAAAAAAAGAAATGTTAAAAAAGTAAAATAAATAAATAATTTAAAAATGTAAATAAATCCAGCCTCAAACTGAGGAAAAAAGTCACAAAAAGAGACAAAAACTCAGAAACTAAAAAATTCAATAAATTAATTAAACAAATAAATAGAATATCAGGGGAAAGTAATGAAATGAGACGGAGCTAGCGAGGAGCGTGTGTGTGTGCGTGTGTGCGTGTGTGTGTGTGTGTGTGTGTGAGAGCTGAAGCAGCTGGACAGTGGCGTGCTGAGCGTCGGACCTTCAGCTGTGGGTCGGTGACGAGGGACAGCACAGCCGCCGCCTGCTCCTGGAGGAACTGATCTTCAGCTTGGAGGTCCTGCAGGTAAAGGTGCTGCTGCGTCCCGTTTCCTTTTACTTCCTCTATAATCTCCACCTCGCTGCCCGAGTCCTCCTCATCCTCACATTCTGCATTCTCCTCCTCCTCTTCCTCCCCAATCTCCTCTTCATCCTCCTCCTCCTCAGCGCTGGAGAGTTCCTCAGTGTCGTTCAGGCTGACTACAGCTACACAGAACACACAGTTTATTAATATTAAATAATATATACGCATATATTTGCATATGCTTTAATTGAATAAGCAGTAAAGAAACGCTCACATCGGGACTCGGAGGTCGCAGCTTCGGACGAGGCGACGGATTTGTGTGCATCATCTTCAGCTCCGAGATCTTTAACATCTCCACATGGCTCACTGTGCAGAAGCAAAAAAATAGATTCATAAATACAACAGGAAATAAGAGGACAAAAGAAAAAAAAACAAAGTGATGATTGATTATTGGTGGCACCTGCTGGCGTCTAAAGCCTCTCTACTGTCGGCGTGGGAGTGTGGAGGCGAGAGATCACCGAATAACTGACGCTCCACGTAATCATCCAGATCTGAAAGCAGACATTCTAATGAATCTCAGTCATAAACACTGCATGTCCTTTAAGACTAACGTGACTCCGCCCACTTTTATGAATTCCCACCTGATGTCTCCATGGCCTCGGGTTTCTCTTTCAGCTCTTCTAATAGCGATGCTGTGTCTGAAGCAGGAAGCTCACTGATTGGCTCGTTATTAACCACCGAGTGTTCAACTGATTCACCTGACTCAGATTCTTCAGGACTCTCTCCGATTGGCTCCTCAGCAGTGACAGCGTCATCAGTGACTGGTAGCTGAGCTGGCTCAGAGTCCTTGATCTCCTCCTCTCTGATTGGCTCCTCAGACATTTCAGAGGTTCTGATTGGCTCACGTGGTGCCAAAACTACTTCATGATTCATTGAATCATCCTGATTCGACTCGTCCAGTGAAGCGACCGGAACAACAGGCGTATTCTGCACTTCTCTTTCTGCTGTCGATTCCTCGCTCTGTTCCTCGGCGTCTTCGTGTGCATCTGGCTGCATCTCAAATTCCAAAACTTCATCGTTTTCCATTTCCTGGTTCGCAGTCGGCTCTTCGGCAGAAAGCAATCTGGTGCCAGCGTCTGGCTCTGGACGCCTGACGATGACGACCTCGTCATCTTCATCCAGCCTGTTGTGCAATTGCCATGCTGGTCTCATCACATCCGCTGGAGAAGGAGCGTCGTGGAATTCCAGCGTGGAATCTGATTGGACGGAGAGTGCGCTTGTCTCGTGTCCCAGACTGGGCCTGCGCTCTAGCGTGGGTAAGACCTGAGTCGGATCCTCCGTCTCTACACTCTGTTTCTGTTCTGAAGGTGCGAGCGCTACACTGGGTTCTCCCTCATCCTCCTCTTCTTCACCGGAATGTTCGCTCCATCCCTCGACTCCGCCCTCTGGTGGCAGGGGTGGGCGCTTCAGCTCGCTAATTTCATCAACTGCAGTGAGCTAAAGTAGAAAAAATAAATTCTGAGTTTGTAGTTTATTATTTATAATTTAGTCCATATTCCTGTTTGTAAATCTAGGTCACATGACCAGAGCGTGTATTAGTGTGTGTGTGTGTGTGTGTGTGTGTGTGTGTGAGAGGTGTTTTACCCCGTTGCTCCAGTGCAGGGATGAGCTCTTGGGCAGATCTGGAGATTCACTGTCCTCCATGAAGGTGATGCGACTCTCTTTGGGGCGTAAAGGGGGCGTGGCTGAGTGGGCAGGCGATGCAGTGGGCGTGGCTATAGGAGTGGGGCGGAGACTGCTCCTTAGGATGGATTGAGGGGTGAAGGAGGAGAAGACCGGACCGGACGCAGCTAAAGCTCGAGCTCTCTGTCAGAGCGGAAAATATTACAACAAGCTGTGTACGTATGTTAAACTTTACACACAGATATTACAGACACGTGAGTGGTGTGTGTGTGTGTGTGTGTGTGTATCTTCACCTTCACCACCTGAGGAGTGTGTGTATGGAGTGTGTGTAGAGTGTGTATAGAGCGTGTGCGTGTAGATTGTGTGTGTATGAAGCGTGTGAGTGTGTGTGTATATGTGTATATTGTGTGTGAGTGTGTGTGTATATTGTGTGTGTGTGTGTATATGTGTATATTGTGTGTGTGTGTGTGTGTATATGTGTATATTGTGTGTGTGTGTGTGTGTATGTATATGTGTATATTGTGTGTGTGTGTGTATATATATGTGTATATTGTGTGTGTGTGTGTGTGTGTATATATATGTGTATATTGTGTGTGTGTGTGTGTGTGTGTGAGAGAGTATCTTCACCTTCACCACCTGAGGAGTGTGTGTATAGAGCGTGTGCGTGTAGATTGTGTGTGTATGAAACGTGTGAGTGTGTGTGTATATGTGTATATTGTGTGTGTGTGTGTGTGTGTATATATATATGTGTATATTGTGTGTGTGTGTGTGTGTGTGTGAGAGAGTATCTTCACCTTCACCACCTGAGGGGTGTGTAACAGACTGAGCTCCGGAGCTCTGCTGACGTGTTTAGGTGCGGCCCAGGAACTGATGGATGTGGGCGGAGTCGCCTGAGTGCGAGACGCTTCTGGAGATGTCTGGGACGACGGCTGCACCGCCAGATCCAGGAGTCTGACGTCACACGATAAAATCATTTCCACATTTATTTCAGGACGACACTATTACAGAAAAGTTTATTGGGATGCCAGACGTATCATATATCCAGTGATGATATAATAATCTGGAAATATGCTCCATTAATAATAAATAATTTAGAAACCCGTTTGTTCTCACACAACTAACCACCATGGAGAGACCGGCTCTGCCCAGGTGCTCCGTTTACCTGGACATCCTCTTAGTCAGCATGTTGATCGGCGTTCCAACAAAAGCCTCGGGGACGTTTAAGGTCGGAGGATTTGGACTGGACACCAGAGCGTCAGAGGCTTTTGGGCTGAAAAATAAAACATGAAGGAATAACACGTTATAATAAAACAGAATTTAGACACATTCCTCAAACAGGAAGCATGTGGGCGGAGCTCGACACACTGACTCCTGCTGATTGGTCAAAGACAAACTTCACACCATGAACAGCTCTTATCAGATATTAATTAATTACGTCTATGTGCACAGGTCATAGTGACCAGTTTCTGGGCGTGTTGCAACAGCTACGGTTCTCAACTGTGGGCGTGGCCCGTTTAGCCAAAATGTATTCTGTATACTGAATCATTTTAACACAATTTTGAATATTGTTTGAATATTGCTCCGCCGGCAGAACTACAGCTCTGAGCAGAACAGGAACTCATTCAGGAACCCCAGCAGGAAACACACCTTATTTAACCAGTTACACACACACACACACACACACACACACACACACCTCTTGAGCGGAGAGGGGTCGGGCGTGGCGTCCTTCCCGATCCACACCTCCTCGATCTTGGTGAGGACGTTTTTAATAAAGGCGGCTCTGCTCAGGACGGTCTCGTTAGCGGAGCGCTTGGCCACGGTGGACAGCGGCTGAGGCCTCGTAACTGGAACAGGAAGTAAAGACGATGAAATTTCTCTCCCAGGTTAATGTAAATCTGATAAAAGTGCAGTGAGCTGTGAGAGCGGAGCCTGCGGACCCTCTCTGAGGACGGTGCACGGGTGCTGATAGGGCTTTGCGCGCTCGATGGCCAGCTTCCTCTGCGCGCGGGGTAACACCTTCCCGTACTGACTCATGATGGAGTTCCTCGTGTTCGACCTCTCCTTCATCTTAGGATCTCGATCACCCTGGAGAACACAGCAGGACAGTTCACTTCAGATTTATTTCATGTCTGACACAAAATCATAAAAAACTCTACAATCATTTTAGGGATTAAAATTCCTCTGAAAAGAATTCTGAGGATTCTAACATGATGAATGTTAGATAACAATGTGAGAGGTGTGTGAGTGTGTGTGAGAGAGAGAGTGTGTGTGAGTGTGTGTGTGTGTGTGTGTGTGAGTGAGAGTGTGTGTGTGTGAGTGAGTGAGAGAGTGTGTGTGTGTGAGTGAGAGTGTGTGTGTGTGTGAGTGAGAGTGTGTGAGTGTGAGTGAGTGAGAGAGTGTGTGTGTGTGTGAGTGAGTGTGTGAGTGTGTGTGTGTGAGTGAGTGTGTGAGTGTGTGTGTGTGAGTGAGAGTGTGTGTGTGTGTGTGAGTGAGTGTGTGAGTGTGTGTGTGTGAGTGAGAGTGTGTGAGTGAGTGAGAGAGTGTGAGTGAGAGAGTGTGTGTGTGTGAGAGAGAGAGTGTGTGTGAGAGAGAGAGAGAGAGAG
>CM040984.1:27853048-27866159 GCA_022985145.1 Pangasius djambal | reverse complement strand
CTCTGTCCCTCTCTCTGTCTCTCCCTCTGTCCCTCTCTCTGCCTCTGCCTCTCCATCTGTCTGTCTCTCTGTCTCTCCCTCTGTCCCTCTCTCTGCCTCTCCCTCTGTCCCTCTCTCTGCCTCTCCCTCTGTCCCTCTCTCTGTCTCTCACTCTGTCCCTCTCTCTGTCCCTCTCTCTGTCCCTCTCTCTGCCTCTCCCTCTGTCCCTCTCTCTGTCTCTCCCTCTGTCTCTCCCTCTGGCCCTCTCTCTGTCTCTCCCTCTGTCTCTCCCTCTGTCCCTCTCTCTGTCTCTCCCTCATGCTTCATGGCTCAGCTTTCTAAAGGCGTTTTACCCAGAACCTTTTCCAGAACATCTACAGAGAACATTTATTCTTTTCTCTTTTATTTATTCTTTTATTTTCTGATATTGTAAGAATTCTTTAAGAAAATCTATTTTTCATGAATTTAAAGTCATGTATTTACTTCTGTCCTGCTCTGCTTTGTTCCAGGGCTGTTTTCTGACACAGTTATCACTTTGTAAAGTGTGTGTCACCTCGGAGTGTGAAGTGTGTATCAGAGCAGGTTCTTCCTTCACACTCCAGATCATTTATAAAGCGCAGCAGCTCCGTCAGCCTCCTGATGGAGGAACAAAACTGGAGAGTGTAAATAAGCAGTCATTTATTTTTTCCTGTTTACACTTTACAACAATAAACAACAGTTGGACTGTAGCAGTGCATTCTGGGTAAGTGGTGCCCTGGAGCTGCCCTTAAAATGGCCAAGGGGACTCAGCTAAGGGGAAGTGATTGAGGTGCACTGAAAACAGGACTGGAGCACAGACAAGAGAGGATTACTGCAGGAGAGAGAGAGAGAGAGAGAGAGAGAGAGATGCACTGAAAGAAAATTAAAGAAAAGACAGAAATTATCACTCCTGCTGTGATTAAAGAAAAAATACTCCATGCTTTTTTGATCAGTGATTTGAAATGTAAATAATTTTCTACAACACCAGAGAGGTCTGTGTTAATGTGTGTGTTAATGTGTGTGTTAATGTGTGTGTGTGTGTGTGTGTGTGTGTGTTCAACCTTAATCCCACATAATCCAGAGTTAAAAGAGGATCAGTGTGTTGGAGTGACATGCGGCTTTTCCGACATGGTCACATCATCAGCACAGCGTTAACGCTTTACTGCATCACACGTTTATTTAAAGTGGAGCTGAAAATAGTTCCGAAATGATTCAGTTTCTGTTCCAGACATGAAATGATGCTTGTTTAGAGCCCTGAGGAACATGAAAAGTGTTGATCTCTAATCTCTAATCTTCACACTCTCATATGGTCACATCATTTCAAACCGTACACTCGCTGAACTTCACACTCTTTAATGTGTCCCTCACTTATTTAAAACTCATTAATGCTCAAACGTCAAAATACACGATGAATTTAAGCAAGAAAAAAATTCCCACGCCGAACTCAGCCCACGTCACTGCGCTGAAGCGGTCGGTGTAAAGCAGACTCTTTATTTCCCATTTTATTTCCCTCTTTCCAGATTTCATGTAAATAAATGTGATGTACACGTAAAGCACACAAGCGGCTCCACTGCTGTACTGCTGTATTTCTATTGTCTTTTTCCTTCATCATATTCTCCACTGATTGAGTTGAACACAAAGAGTGACACTGTAGGACAGTTTGCAGGAATGAATGTTTTAAATCAGATAAACTGCCATGTTGAAGCACATCATCACGTTTGGATGGAGAGTGGATTAAATCTCACACATCGTACTTTTCCATCTGAAAATCTGTCTCAGCTGTGAGCTCGAGTGTGTTTTCACCTGCTGCTCTATCAAACACGCCGAACATGGAGCGACATTATGACATCATCAACGTGCGCCAGTCATGGAGAGACTGGGACACACACACACACACACACACACACACACACACACACACACACACACACACACACACACATTCATCATTTATTCCAAACACTCTGTTTCCTTTCTTCCTCGTCTGTTTTATCTCATGTGCAAATTCAACGTTTACATAAAAAGCTGGAGACACAAACTACACAACACTACTGTCAGCTATTTACTGTGAGTGTGTAGATAATGTAATATGATAGAGTATATTAAATAAATACATATACAGTGTGTATATATAGAGAGAGAAAGTGTGAAAGATGGAATATGCTAAGAGGTGTAGTGATCTGTTGTTACAGCTTATTAAGGAAGGCTTTAAATAAAATACATTTAAATACAAAAACAACAACAACAACAAAATGAAACCTTCACATGTGAGATACAGTAATCAGATATGCACTGTTTATATACATACAGTTACATGTATGGAATGGAGTGAGCGTGTATTTACAGCATGTGATTACACCGAATATCAGCGAGTGATGAACATCATGAGTCACTGATTCGACTCTTTCTAACAACTCATTGAAGTGAGTCAGATTCAATTCAATTCGATTCGTTTGATTCACCACTCAGAGCAGCCGAGCTGAAACACGCAGCAAGTGTCGACGATTAATATCTATAACTTACTATAAACTATACACTGACTATAAGACTGTGCATGTTCACACTGAGAAAGCAAAGTGGGCGTGGCTGTGTGAAAAGAATTTGAATTTGCTGTTGAATATTCAGAGTTTTGTCCATATAAGGACTAAAGGAGACACCTGATTCTGAAGACATCTAATTTGTGGCCAGAAGGTTTGTTCTGAATATTTCCTGCAAATAACAGATAGAAACTTTAAGTGACAGGAGGTTAAAAAAAATCACTGTTGAATTTTTCTCAAAGCAGAATCAGTGAGAGATTTGTTTGTGACTGTGAATTGATTCACATGATTCACTTAAAAGAGTCATTTAAAATGAATGAATCATGAATCACTCATCACTACTATACAACACAGAACAGAACAGCAATTTCTGTGATGTGTGTGTGTACATGTGCGTGTACATATGTGTGTACATATGTGTGTAAAGCTGACTATACTGAAGAGGAAACAGACAGGAAGTGGGACAGAAGGTTGAAAGTAATTTCTGCAGACGCTTAGCCGCTGCCCAGCATTTTTGTGGCGCGCTGATTGGCCTCGTCGATCCTCGTTTTGTTGGAATCAGCCTGAGAAACACGAAAATATGAAGTATATAATTATACACTGTAGACTTATTCATATACACACATAAATGTTTATGATTATAACACTGCTTCTGTCAAAGTGCATCAAATAACAGACCCATTGATTATTATTATTATTATTATTATTATTATTATTATTATTATTGTAAAAATAGGTGTGAATAAATGAATGTGTAAATTTTTTCACCATCTCCATGATCCTGTCGATCTGGCGGTTCTGAGTGTCGATCTCGTTGCCCATGTCCAGAGCCATGTGACGCAGATTCCCGATGATGCTGCCAACCTGCTCCAGATTCTCATCCATCTCATTCTCTCGCGCATCATTCGTTACCCTGGAGACATACACACACACACACGCACACACACACACACATTATAGATCTGTGATGTGCCTTAGCAGGTGGAGAACATGTACAGTATATATGCAGTAGATATGTAGTGAATAGTTCTAAATCATTAGTAGGCTACTTTAGTCTGAGCGAAGAAAGTTCCTGGTATTCAGAGTTGGGTTACGCAGCTGCTTTTCTGAGCTCCACATTCAGATTATTAAAATCACCTGCATGTAGTTCACACCTCTGAGGTTGCCAGATTTTTCTTGAGTAGAGAGTGTCTGAGAGTTTTACACTACACTAGCGTGAGAACGTTTTCAGTATTTCATCGTGACTACACACGCTCAACTCGTCTCTCTGTTCAGTTCTACATTCACACGCTGGGTCAGACTCAGTTCTCTCTCCTCTAAAGCTCTCTGTATTAGTGCACTACTCAGTGTACACTACTCTCCAGTGGAGGGAAGAGGGACATGCTGAGTGCAATTTTATAACTGTATTGATATAAAAGCAGACCTGCGAATAAATCCCCCGCTGATGGCCATCTGTTCACGTTCATCCACTACACGAGCCGGCTGGCTGGAAACAACGCCGTCCTGATTGTTTCCCCAATTCTGTCCTCGCTCTTTCAGTCTGAGACACAGAGAGAGAGAGAGAGAGAGAGAGAGAGAGATGGAGAGAGGGACAGAGACAGAGAGTGAGAGAGAGAGAGAGAGAGAGAGAGAGAGAGAGAGGAGTGAGAGATGGAGAGATACAGTTTGGGTAAAAGCCTGTGTTTGGACTCGTATCTGATCTCAGCAGTTCAGATGCGATGTAAAAGATTAGCTTGTTGTGTTTTTTGTGTCTCAGAGTAAATCTGATCTGTGATCTGTTTAGGGAATCTGCCACTCTGACATCTTAAAAAGTCTGAGTGCTCCATCTACAACACTTTTTATTTCATCAGATATCAAACACTTCAGCTTTCTCTTTCTCATCCTCATCACTAATCCATTATTTAACACCGTGACAGATCCATTACCTTCTCCAGAGCCGCTGGAATAAAAACAGCTGCAGCTGGACTCAGACCTTCGGCGCCGACTCTGTCTATAGATTAGACGCATTACTGAGCTATTACACACACACACACACACACACACACACACACACAGACACACACACTACAATACACACACACAGTACAGTACACACACACACAGCCAGTGCAAAAGATTTGAAAATCCCGAGTTTATGTTTTATTAGAGTTTCATCATTATTAGTGTGTATTTACAGACCTGCAGTTAGCTCTCAATGTTACTCTAAACACTGCTTGATTAAAGACTGTAAAAATAAACAGTGTTTAATTAAATAGATTAAGATCTCTGTCATTTATAATTGACTGTAAATTATTTAGAAAACAATAAAAAGTCACAAATGTTTCTCAGTTCATTGTTATCTATTCCTGCAGGACACCAGGAATTTAAAAGAGAATGTATGACATTCAAATCTCTACACTGATGAGGCAGGACATTATGACCACGTGTGTGATACGCCGTGATTCCTCCACACGCCTCCGCAACAGCTGGGACTCGGTGAGGCACTGCCTCTACTGCACCTCTGAAGGTGTGTGTGGTTTCTGGCACCAAGACGTTAGCAGCAGATCCTTTAAGTCCTGTAAGTTGTGAGGTGGAGCCTCCATGGATTGGCCTTGTTTGTCCAGCACGTCCCACAGATACTCGGATTGACATCTGGGGAATTTGGAGGCCAAGTCAACACCTTGAACTCTTTGTCAGGTTCCTCAAACCGTTCCTGAACAATTTCTGCAGTGAGGCAGGGCGCATTATCCTGCTGAAAGAGGCCACTGCCATTAAGGAACACCGTTGCCATGAATTAGTGTAACTCGGTCTGCAGCAATGTGTAGGTAGGTGGCACGTGTCACAGTAACATCCACATGAAGGCCAGGACCCGAGGTTTCCCAGCAGAACATTGCCCAGACCATCACACTGCCTCCACCGGCTCGCCTTCTTCTCATAGTGCATCCTGGAGCCATCTCTTCCCCAGGTAAGCGGTGCACACACACCCGGCCGTCCACATGAAGTAAAAGAAAACGTGATTAATCAGACCAGGCCACCTTCTTCCACTGCTCCATGGTCCAGTTCTGATGCTCAGGTGCCCGTTGTAGGAGCTTTCGGTGGAGGTCAGGGGTCAGCATGGACACAGACAGCGTTATTCACTTCAACTGTGAGTCCTAAGAATGATTTAGCTCATTGGTGTGTATACACTTACACATATATCCTTTAAAATATTATAAAACACTAATATAATGTCTCTAACACACAGGCAGTGGCAGAGATTCAAGTGAGAGGCAGTGAAGCAAATTTAACTCTGATTCACTCAGCGTGCAGTGTGTGTTTCATACAGCTGTCTAAAACGTCTTATTTCTGATGTAAAACTGATTAAATCCAACATTTCTTTCTTAAACGTCTTTCTGTACGTCTCTGCCATCTTCAGGGTTAAAGGGTCGTTAGAGTTTTACACGTGACTGTATCATTAATATTCATCTTTAATGAAAAACCTTCATGTTCATGTAAACGTCATCCAGCCGACCCGCTGATTCCAGCACAGTGTTCATGTTTATGAGACACGTCTGTACGTTGTTGTGTATGTATTTATGCAGCGCTGCAGCTAAAAAGCGAAAGCTATCAACATGTTATATCATTAGAATAAAATCCACAACATGATAACTTACAGATTAAAACTGAATTGAAATAAACTTTAAAGATACGGAGCAATAAGACACGTGTGTAGGTCAGGTTTTATCTCCTTAGAGATTTATATAATGTGTGTGTGTGTGTGTGTGTGTGTGAGTGTATATATACTTCTGAAACGTTTAAAAAGTGCTCCAAATATGGCACATTAGAAAGAAAACACACACACACACACACACACACACACACTGCACTACTGTGAGCTTTTAGATCTGCGATGAAATCCAACATCTCCCACAGCCGATGTCACTGAAATATCTGTGATTTGACGCTGAAACAGATCCTTACATAGACTCGTCTGCCCTGAAATGTCAATCAGTGGCTGAAAATCTAATATTTATCTAATTAATCATATTAAAGTAATATAATTATTTTGGTTCTTATTTAAAACCATAATGAAATTTAAAACACGGCACCAAAAACAATTATTTTTACAGAAAATAGAAGGAAATGTTAATTCAGCCATGTAAATAAAAAGAAACTGTGAGAATGAATGTTTCTGATGTTTGCATTAATGCGTCCAAGAGCTGACGTTTTCTCTCACGTGTGAATGCACACAAACATGAAATGAACACACACACACACACACACACACACACACACACACACACACACACACTGTGTTTCCATTCAAATATCCCTGACACCCAAAGCACACTGTGTTTCTGGTCTGTGTGCAGAAAGAAAAGAAAGCAGAAAGCACTTTCTCCTGCTCAGAGTCACAGGGAACTTTAATTCTTTCTTTATTTCAATAAAGAAAAACCTTCATTTCTTTCTCCGTCCAAACAGCATGAGTTCCTTTGTGACTGTGTTTAAGTAGATTTACTCACACACACCTCTCTCTCTTTCACATCTCTAACCACACAGCACCTTCTCCACATCAGACTTTCAGGAACGCGACTGTATCCCAGTGCTACTGACTACTGATGGTGGGAATCAGCTTCCCTGCAATACGTCAGTGCTAATTATTCACTAAAGACAGTAAAATGAGTGAAAGGTGACGTACTTGTTACAGGGACAGGGACAGAGCCCACAGAGGTTCCCCAGGTCCGTCAGGTTCTTCTCTGCTTCCTTCATGTCCTTGTTGATCTGATCCATTCCCTCCTCAATGCGCTCCAGTTGTTCTGGAATTAATTGTGAGTTCAGTTAAAGAGCAGAGAAACATCAGAGAGACTTCATTAGAACCACACACACACACACACACACACACACACACACAAAACCACGTTAATGTCAGTAAGACATCTGCTCCCTTTACAGTGATGGAGTTTTTAGAGGGGTGCCAATACTTTGTGCATCACAACAGATGGGCTATAGTCAGTAATTATACACCTACAGAGTGACAGTTAATTATCAGTTCTTAGAAAACAGACAGTAATTACTCTGATAATTCCTGTTTAATGATGATCCTCGTTAACATGAGGAAGGAGTGACAGTGTGTGTGTGTGTGTGTGTGTGTGTGTGTGTGTGATGAAAAGAGAATGGAGAGGATGGAGAGGATGGAGAAGATGGAGAGAATGGAGAGGATGGAAAGTATGGAGAAGATGGAGAGGATGGAGAGGATGGAGAGAATGGAGAGAATGGAGAGGATGGATAAGATAGAAAGAATGGAGGGGATGGAGAGGATGGAGATGATGGAGAGGATAGAGAGGATGGAGAGAAAGGGGAGGATGGAGATGATGGAGAGGATGGAGAGAAAGGGGAGGATGGAGATGATGGAGAGGATGGAGAGAAAGGGGAGGATGGAGAGAATGGGGAGGATGGAGATGATGGAGAGGATGGAGAGAAAGGGGAGGATGGAGATGATGGAGAGGATGGAGAGAAAGGGGAGGATGGAGAGAAAGGGGAGGATGGAGATGATGGAGAGGATGGAGAGAAAGGGGAGGATGGAGATGATGGAGAGGATGGAGATGATGGAGAGGATGGAGATGATGGAGAGGATGGAGAGAAAGGGGATGACGCAGAGGACGTGATGTGAAGGACTCATTAAACAGCTTCTCCTTTATGACCCAGAATGAGAAGGTCGGGAAGGTCTCCTCAACCCTGAGTTCAGCACATGACCACATGACTTCATCATTACCTCCCTGTTCATCCAGCATAACCAGAGTCCTGATTCCGGCATCTTTACTCTGACACAGGAGAACAGGAGAAAAACAGAAAGACAGAAAGGAGAGAAAAAATAATCAGTTCTTGAAATATGAACATTTTAATTGAGGACTCTGAACTCTCACTGCGTTTCAAACATCTCTCTGTATCACATCACCTTCAGTCTTTACGAAGCGAGCGCTCTGAAGCGTTCTCCAGTTTGTCCCTCTGGTGGAACTGAACAGACTCTAAGCAGAACGTTCCCATTTCAGGAGAAAAGGTTCCACGTGGAAGCGTTATATAAACCGAGACATATGAACTTTAATTTCGCACTTTAAGAATTTAAAAAGTGCTGATTGGTGTTTTTTAAAGTTGTGGAAAAGACACTGGAGATGAAATGAAGCTAAAAATAAATGTTGTATCTGACGTGTGAAAAAACAGAGTTTGGATATGAGTCATCTACTGCAGGTTTATGGCCGAGACCTTCCTCTGTCTCATAACTCCACACTGTGACCCAATTTCACATCACAACTTAATTGTTTTGAATCTTAGAGTCATTAAGGTCCATTTAGTTAAATGATTCATTCACTGATTCAGTCAGAATGTGAAGCCTGATTGGAAGATTCACTGAATCAAACGTTCAACAAGAGCAGAATGAATCTCTGAATAAAATGAACGACTCTGCAGGGCAGTGACTGATACTGATTCGTTCACTTTAGTGACTCCATCAAAAAGATTGAATCATTTGCAAATGACACACATGAGCTCCACTACACCACTGCTTTGGTTCTAGGAAGCGTTTGGTTATCAGAATGTTCTGAGAATGTTTTTTTCACAATGTTTCTACCACGCTGTTTAGCCGTAGCACATGAAACACTACATTTGCTACGGCTAAAGTTAATGTGTGTTTAATCGAGAATGCGATATTCTGAAAACGCTGTGAAACTAAACTTTATTACAGCAGCTGTTTCAGAAACACTATTTTTTTAACACTACAGCTGAGCATTTTAAAACCTGCTGAATACTTTACTGAACGCTCTGCTAATGATCTGTTAGCTCTGTTAGCTACGTCAGGCTACAGTGAACGCAGCGCCCTCTTGTGGCTGTAAGAGGCACTGAAACCAGTGTTTACTGTAGTCATGTTGGCTTTGTTAAATCTGAGTCTAAAAAATGAAAGGATCTTAAAGGAAAAAAATGGCATATAAACGTTTGCTCTCGGCAGACAGCTCTGAGCTTCTTCCTCTCCGTTCCTCTCTAGGGTCACTGTGTAATTCAGTTTTCCGTATGTCGTGTGTTGATGACGGTCAGGACGCCCAGCAACCGGTCGCCCCCATGAGGATAAACTGAATTTATTTGACTTTAAATAAAGTTTATTGAATTAGAGTGGAATGTACAGACTGAGAGCGTCTCTGCACTCGCACTTCATTATGAAAAATCAGTCAAGTGGCACAAAGTGGAGACTAAAATTAGATTACAGTAAACACAGCAAAGCGGAAATGTGTGTGTGTGTGTGTGTGTGTGAGTGTGTGTGTGAGTGTGAGTGTGAGTGTGTGTGTGTGTGTGTGTGAGTGTGAGTGTGTGCGTGCAATAATTCCCCCGAGGACAATAAAGCTCTATCGACCTAAATAGACCAGATGATCCTCGTTACCTCGTCACACTCTCACGTCATTTCATTATTTCACTACAGGAGCAGAAATCACACAGACACAGAAATGTCTTTATGCATCAGATAATTAATCCAGAAAATAATTTATTCTTCAGAAATCAGATCATTACAGATTAGTTGATATTAAATAACTTATGTGACCTGAAACTGAAAATGTTCTCAAATTCTAGAATTAATAATGGAGTTGATTGGAATTGCTCCCCATGCAACCAAAAGAAACAAAATCATTCTGAATCTTTCATATTGCATCAATTAAAAACAGAATGAATCTTAATCTTAATTTATTAACATGTCTAAACAAATACATTCAGACACAAATTATCACCGCTGTTGGGATTCTTCTCCAAATAATGGGACTCACATCACAAAAACACGCAGAGAAAACATTTGTTGTGTTATAATTTTTCTCAAAGAAGTCACTTGAATCACTGAATCGACTCACTGAATCGAATGAATCAAGCTGTATTGAATCAAACCATTGTATCAAATCTAATCAGTACATCTAACTCATTATTGTGTGTTGATGATGTGTGTGTAAGTGCTCTCACCTCCTCCACCAGCTGCAGCATGCGCCGAGTGCTTTCCAACGACTGCAACACACACACACACACACACACACACACATACGTTACACACACACTGCAGGGCTTCATGATGCCGTCACACGGACGCTGGTGTACGGGTTTCAGTGAAACAGTGTGAGGTGAGTGTGACTGAGTAACACGGCTGTGACTTTAACACTGAGTGCTGAGACGTGGCGCTTCACACTGCTGTTTCAGAGTAAAGTATCAGTTGCTGCTTTATTCAGCAACTTTCTGTTTTTCCTTTTTAACTCTCGGGATCATTTTGTCCTTAACAGAGAACATTATCTGTTCATGCATAATTAATACACAGCCATCTCCAGCTCACGGACAAATATAAATATATAAAAATACATAAACAAAAATACAATATACGTGAAAAATTAAATATATAAATAAAATATAATCATATAATAAAGCATATGTAATAAATATAAATATATCAAAAATGGCTGAGAGCAGTGCGGTGTGTTCTGATTGGCTGAGAGCAGTGCGGTGTGTTCTGATTGGCTGAGAGCAGTGCGGTGTGTTCTGATTGGCTGAGAGCAGTAGGGAGGAGTGTACTGAGTGAGGTATTATGAGGTGGCTAATGTAGGATTATTTTGGCACTAAAGGCGACTCACTTCGTCGGCCAGCTGGTCCGCTCGCTCCTGCAGGTTGGTCAGCTCGTTCCTCATGTCAGCGTCGTCCGCCATTTTGGCTCAAAACTGTAAAGACAACAGATCACACTTTAACACTCAGCCTTCAGCCTGAAATATACATCATATACATTTACAGCACTCTGCTGCTGCTGCTGGATTCTGGATTCTGATTGGTCAGAAAGTCCCAAATAAAACACAACTGGAGTGACTGCCTTTAAAGTTGCCATGACAACAACACTGCTGAATAGCGTGATGAATTGTACGGGAGATTGTCATCACTCCCGACTCACATGCTGTGTGTGTGAATGTGGGACGAATCCGGGGGGCAGAACCCGGGGCAGAACCCGGGGCAGATCTGACACGTCCCCCTTTATTCCACTTCATTTCAGTTTTATTTCAGCGTTTGAGGACGATGCGCTCTGATGTGTTTCTGTGCCGAATGGAAGGAGAATTTATTTTTATCTCTGTGAATCGCTCGAGATTTCAGATTTGAATATTTCATGGACATGAAGCGCAGTGAGAGGATTCTTCATGAACAACGTGTTCTTCTGGCAGATGCACGGATATTACACAGAATATTACACAAACTGCTACACACACATGTCACAACAGAACAACACACACACACACACACACACACACACACGGTTCTAGAGAAATATCATATGGTGTGTGTTCTCAGTGTGTGTGAGCGAGTGGAATGAGGAGCCTGATTATCACTCTCACCTGGGGAAAGTGTGTATCACTTCACTCTCCTCTTCTCTAGCTTCCCCCTCTGTTTCCTCTGCAGCTGTTCCTAGTTTCTTTATTTTCTTGTTTGAACAGTTCCCTCGTTTCTTTGTTCTCTGAACTAACGGACGTGTCTGAGTGTTAAATAATGGGTTTGAAGCTAAAAGCTCCAGCGCTGAGGAGCACTGAGCGTTACTGTATTTCCACTGTTTCACTGCTGCGACTGAAATCCTGTGCTTCCTCATGACCCTGATCAGGTACAGCACTCTGCGGACGCGTAATAACTGAGTGACGGAGCCTGAAGTTAAATTGCTGGTTAACTGGTGTGTGTGAAGTGACTTGTGGCCAAGTGTGGTGACCCATACTCGGAATTTGTGCTCTGTCTGTGTTCTCTGCGTAATATTCCACTTCCTAGTGCAAAAGCGTTACTACAGTAGAGTTAGTGACATCATCAGCGGACACGGCGAAAGAATGATAACTTCTGGCTTAAGATAAAAAAGCTCATCAGATGAAGATGAAAAGGAAGAAGGGCTACAGCGATGGATTTACAGAGGAAAGAAATAATGTTCTGCAGAAACATCCTGCTACTTCAGAGAGGTTATGCAACCTGAATAAAACACACACACACACACACACACACACACACACACACACACACACACGTGGGACAGGGTGAGATGCCACGGTGTAAATTAACATATGAAATATTTTTCTAAGAAGACGGTGAATCAGAGCTGAGCCATCTGATTAATAAAGGATTAAAATCACTGCTTTAAAATCAACAGATTAATAAATGTCTCTATATTACAGTATAAATCCATCCACAGCCTGGAGCAGAGACGTCCCATGATCCTCTGCCTGCTCTGTGCTGCTCTGCGCTGCTCTGCGCTGCTCTGCTCTGCGCTGCTCTGCGCTGCTCTGCTCTGTGCTGCTCTGTGCTGCTCTGCGCTGCTCTGTGCTGCTCTGTGCTGCTCTGCGCTGCTCTGCGCTGCTCTGTGCTGCGCGGTGACGGCACTGTGAGCAGCGCTCAGGAACATGCCTCAACTACAGCAATAATCACTAACCACTCTACAGCCCAACGTCTGGGTGAACAACAAAAAGCCTCTCATACGGAACTACAAGTGTGTCAAGGACAAAAGAAATGTCACTGTAACACACACACACACTCTCTCTGTCTCACACACACACACACACACACACACACACACTCTCTCTCTCTCTCTC
>CM040984.1:27848800-27850121 GCA_022985145.1 Pangasius djambal | reverse complement strand
CACACACACACACACACACACACACGCGCGCACACACACAGCCTCTTATACCGATTCTGTTATACTCTCTGTTATAGGGTTCTACACAGAACCTTTAAGGGTTCTCCAGAGGGATAACTGAAGTATTTTAACCTCCATAAATTCTTCACTTGGATGAACAGAACATTAATAAACGGAGATAATCATCTGAATTTTTCACTATAATAATAATAATATTGTGTGTGTTGAATATCACGATACGTCGTCTAATCCCGAGATATTCATCGTTTATAAAGTCCAGATAATCGACTTGTTAATTAGTTTATGGCTGTAAATAAGACAGTTTGAAGTCGTAATTATTTGGTTTTTTTGCACTTCCTGTTAAAACACGTCACATGATCAGGTCTCTGCTCAGACCAAGGAGAGGCAATAAAACATTTATAAAATGGTGAAAACTCTTCTCTTTCTGAGCGACCGCGTCTCGTGCTGCAGCTCGACTCTGGGCTGATGAGACTCTTAAAGAGAAGCAGTTTATATAAACGTGTGTGTGGCGACACGGAGACGGACGATCTGACACCGAAGCTGCGCTGCATCACGATCACACGGACTACAGACAGCTTTCTCAGACGTTTCTCATCTCTGCTGCAGCGTTTGTTCCAGTGTTCGTTATCATCACACATCATACACACAGAAGTGTTATAAACACTTCCTGTACTGTACACTCTGTACACACACACACACACACACACACACACACACACACACACACACACAGAGTAAACTACACTCTACTGATAAACCCGCTTTAACTCGCTCAGAGCTGCGCCACGGCTCTGTTAGTGAAGTGGATTATTGCAGACGATGATGATGATGATGATGAAGAGGAAGAAGACGAGGTGATTAATCGAGTGATTGTACTTCAGTCTGATCACGAGCTCAGTCTCTCATGGTTATCAGCTAACGAGCTGCGTTTAACGCGGCGAGGAGGAGAGAAGTGTTCATTAATGAAAATACAGAATAAACACACACACTGTGTACATCTCAAACACTATCACCAGCTTACAGATCTATTCATATCACTCTGTGAATCAGGACACAGCCGACACACACGTACACACACACGTGCCTCACAGAACAATGCACACTTTACTGACTAAATCACATGTTGCCTACAGCAAAAGTGCACTTTACTCTATGAATCAGGACACAGCATGTGTTTTACCCTAAACCCAGAGCATGCATCACTCTGAATTTCCTCTAGAAATGAAGCACACTTCACCGAATCAGGACGCAGCCTGTACTCAATTCTCACCCCAAAGTAAAATGTATAATTTCCGCTAGA